>JARHVA010004341.1:392500-822500 GCA_037957365.1 Torreya grandis
TCTCTATTTTCATTTGAATCCAAACATTTTAGATTTGGGTTTAAAACTTACTGCATTTCATAGTTTGCTTGTTGCATATTAACTCACCTAGTTAATTGCAATCATTTTGAATAAATCATAGTTCACCTATGTTATACAACCAAATCACATTCACTTAAAAAACCATCTAAATTCACTTGAGAAAAGGTCCATTAATATTTCATCACTTGGTGGATCACCTTACCCTAGCCGGCTATCCTACTTGGATTTCACCACTAAGGGGAGAACCCACTCTATTCTCTAGAGGAGTATAATCTCTAGATAGAAGGTATATTTTGGCTAAATGGATTGGCTTGGATCTAAGTTCATGAAGTGTGGAGAGTAAGCTCCTATAACAAGCCATGTACCTAGTCTAACATAGATTTTCTCTTGAGCACTAAAACTAACCTGAAACTATGCCTTGGTTGGTTATTATTACTATAGGTTGAATTATTAGGATGGTTAGGCTAGATAAAGGGTGAGTCATAACTTAGGTAATTATAAGTTAGAGGGTGGATGGAATAGGTACCACTAAATTCTAGAATGGGGTGTGACTTGGTTGAATTGGTTGTGGTTGTGAAAGTAGGGAAGTTACACCAGTGTTTAGGTGGGATTAGGCAGTTGGAGATGCCACATTTTGACATTATTTATAGTTGGGAACTCATCAAAGTGGTGGTTTGGGTAACAATGGAGAAAATAGTGGAGGCCACTAAAATTGAGTTTGTCTCCATTAAAGAGGTTGGCATACCATAGATTGGGTCACCCAAAGAATTATGGGTTTGGCTCATATAAATGTAATGTTGAAGGGCTACCACATTGTGATCAAGAAATTTAGCAAAATATTGATCTCCCTTAGGCACAATGGGAATTTGGTTAGGCTGGGAGTATACTCTATATCTAAAGTATTTTCTATGATAGAATCAAAAGTGAGAGGAGAAGGTGGAAGTGGTTATCAGCTTACATAATCAGCAAGAATTTAGGCCTAATCTCATGTCAATACCATGCAAGATGTGATTTAAATAGTCTTAATAAATTATATTTGAAGTATAATAAATAAAAATTAGGTTTGAGTACAGTTAAATGGGTTATTTTAGCTTGCTATTTTGAGCAAATGAAACTACATAGTCATCGATATCAGTATGGATGATTGATATTAGTAGGAATAATTTATCAATGTCGGTGGAATAACTGATGTCAGTGGATAAACTCTATCCATACCGATAGCGTTAGCCGATGTCGGTCACTATGAAATCCTAAGAAATGGAAAATATGATGCTTTAAGAAATTATAGGCTAAAAATAGGTAAAATAGTAGATGTAAAAGGTCTGTGTTAGAAGTAATAACACTCAAAAAACTTGAGATAATAGGTTATACAAACTAATCTTTTGAAATAATATTGATTTTGTGAATCAATAGAAAATAATCCTTACCAACTCAAAATATAGAAGGTAGTTGAAAAGCAAAAAAAGAACATTTAGCCATTAACTATTTAGTCTTAGAGATTAAATTTTTAAGTCTCATGTTGGCTTATGCCTTAATCAGATAGAATTCAGGTTAGTTATAGTAATAATAACCAACCAAGGCATAGTCTCCAACTCAATGGGACAACTCCCTTTTTTTTACACCTCAGCTTATGACTCATTATCCTTATGTTGGCCTGACATAACCTCAACAAGCTATGTCATACGCTCCCTCTACTTCTTATCAACTTCCATATAACTTAGGAGGAATCACTCAAACTAATTCCCTTATAAAACTCATTAAGATGTTAATGGACAAGATGTCTATTCTATAAACATCCATTTTTGGTTCAAAGAATGTATTATCTTATGATTAGATATGCAATGAACCAATCCATCCTTTTGTGCCTATTCACCCTTATCCAATCCAATGGGATCTCCCTAAATTTACTCATTTCTAGAGTAAATAAGACCCACAATATCACTTGTTAGCATTTAGACATGCTTGTTTTTTAATAGGACATGATGATGCATTACTACTTTACACTTTCCCTATGTTTATTTTAGGTGTTACCTTAGATTGGTATAGATTTATACCTCATCACTACCTTTTCTCATTTACCCAACTTACATAAATATTCCTAGACCATTTCTCTATTAACATTTCTAAAAAGCTTTCTATAACAAACCTTTATTCTATCAGACAATTTGATGATGAGTCTATTGCTAATTTTGTCTCTTATTGGATACCTTGATCAATAAACTCTCCTTCTCCTTACCCAAACCTGAGCTTATTGATATTTTCTCAAGGGCATGTGCTAATCACATCTCATCCACAATATGGGTTCAAACTTTCTACACTTTTGATGAAGATCTTATAATGACACATAAACTAGAGGTTCAAGATATTGATGAACATAAAGTCAAGTTGTGTAGTAAGAATCCCAATACCATGAAAAATGACTCTTCCTCTAAAAATTCACCTTCTAACCAAAAATATAAAGGCTCCACCAACATGGTGATCATTAATTTATCCTCTTCCACAACCATAAACCAATCAAACTCTTTAACTTTTCAAAACTTGATCAAGCAATTCCAACAATGATATGAACAAAGATAATACACTCCCATTGGGGAATCATATACATCCATCTTGGAGAAACTATTGCAACAAGGTGTCATAACCCTTCCTCAAATTAAACCTCCTATAAATTTTGACCCTTCTCATCCTATCCTAACCTGGTACAAAGAAGATGAGTTTTGAGTTTTGTGGTTACCATCAAGTTAAAGGCCATAACTCTAATAATTGCAAGACACTCTAAAACATTGTTCAATATATGCTTGATAGATGTGAACTCATCTTGGATAATCCTAACACACCTCCTAATCAAAGTATGGATGTGTTCAAACACCCTTTTCCTACCCATTCATTGAATCAAAATATTGTCAAGTCCACAACTAACTTAGGTGATCATAATATCCATATAATTAATATGGTTTTTCCTTTATCTTCAGTTCAACCTACCCCTCAACAGGAGACACCTATTTCATCAACTCCTCCCCCACATTTAGTGACATATATTTTTTCCATTCTTCCTCCTCAAGTATAAGAGCTTCCTTAAGAGGAGGAACTTCCTTTTCCACTGCTTTTACCACCTAAAGAGCCTATAATCCCAATTCCATTCTCACCAATATTACATATCCTCTTACTGCTTGAATACCACACCCTACCTATTTCTCAACCACATATTGAAGGGAACATCATTCCTAAATTATAACCTCTTGGATAACCTACTTCTCCTCCACCTATAGAGAGTGGTACCCCACCCACTTCACCTTTACACCTAGAAGAGTCCATATCATCTACTCCTATAATAGACAAGAAACCTATTGTGCCTTCTCCAATTACACCACTCTTAGCCTTTATTTTACCTATGGAGGATCATATTTTACCCATGCCTCACCCACATGTTGAGGGAGCCATAATAACTATGATTTACCTTCTTTAGGAACCTACTTTGCCTATGTCCCCTCTACCCATGGTAGACCAAGTTTCTTCTCCCATCTCTATCGAAGAAGACCCCATTGCAGTTCTTTCTCATCTTTGGATTGAAGTAGTAGAAACAAATAATTTCCATCTTTCCCAAATTCTATAGCTTTCTAAAGACAAATTTAAGGCCTACTTCAACTTTGTCAAAACCCTTATCATGTTTGGTGAAAATTTTAGAATTTCTCAACTCCACAAAGCTTGACCATGCGGCATTTTGGGACTAGCTTAAGACTCTATATCTAACACAGTGAATGCTGACATTTACCACCAATCCCCGTACTACCCATTACCTTAAGTTCTTTGAGAAATCTAGAGATTCTTCACCAAAATCACTAAAAGTTTATCTATCCATGTCAGAACCCTCATCCTCACTAGATTCAGTTATATTAAAGTAGATTAGGCCCTTAGGTGTACACCCCATTTTTAATTTAATTCATCCATAGGTGAAATTATATTTAACTCCTCAACAATAAGTTGGATTTCCTCACCCTAAAATATATAATAATGTTAAGCTACCTAGATCTCACTGATCCCTTCTTCAACCCTCAACTTTACCATCCATTTTGGGGCCACACCCTTCTACTTTAGCTAGAATATCATCTAACTAAGCCAAACAAAAGTCTAATCTACCTTCACTCCTACCCTTGCCATCTAGTAGGCCTCTCACATCTGACACTAAGAAAGTAACAGTAAAGCATGTAACTTTTCCATCACCAAACAACACACCACATAAAATTACCATTCCAACATTGAAATAAAAGAAGGTGTCCACTCCTATTAGTACAATAAGAATAAACTCACTTGTAGGCTCTCAAAGATTTTTCTTACATCAGTTACTAAAATATTCAATAATAACTCTTACTCTCATTAATCCCTATATTCCTCTTGGAATGAGTCCATCTTGGTTTGATGATACACAAGTATGTTTATATCATCATTCACCTAAACGTGATACTGAGAATTATAAATCCCTCACAATGGTTATTCAACAACATTCGATGTTGACACTCTCTTTGATGATACTACCATTAACCTTCATATTATTCCACCTTTGGAATCAATAGTGCCTCCTACTTTTCCACCTAAATTCAAACCCAAAGATGTTGTCATAACCCCTTTACCACCTCCTTCACCAAAATTTCAAATCAATATAGTTAATGTGGCCACATGGTCATAAAACCAAAAAGATAAAGCTAAGGAAAATGTCACTACACCTTAGACCCATCCCTTCACCAAAGACACTCCCCATACTAACCCTAAGATTTCCATCTTGGGTGTTCTTGAAACAACATCTTCAGACGTTATCCAAGGCTCAATGGTGAAAAAACTTCACCAAACTCCTATGAAAATGTCTTTGTATGAGTTAATTCAAAGCTCGTCCAAACACCATCAAGATTTGACTAGTGATTTACAAGTAATTAAGGTAAAATCAGATGATCCCCAAACTCTTTCAGATTTGGTTGGCTCCCTTAATTCTATCTCCCTAGTTTCTTTTAGTGATTTAGAAATTCCACTTCAACATCCTAAAGATTAGGGTTATACCCTTTTTATTAGCGCATATATTGATAAAATTCATATCAAGAGAGTTGTGATTAATGGAGGAGCTAGTATTAATATTATTTCCACTTATGCCTACAAATAACTAGCCCTTCCTGACAATTACATATCTCAAATTAATGTGGTACTCTATTCCTTTAACAATACTACAACTACTATGGTGGGCACTATTGTCTTACATATTCATGTAGGTCCCTACACAATTCTTGAGCTATTCTATGTTTTATAAGGAGAGTTATAATATAAAATACTACTTGGATGACCTTGGATACATGTTATGGCATGTGTACCCTCAAATTTGCACTGTTGTGTCAAGTTTGAACATGATGGACAAGTACATGTTATACCTACTGACCCACCCCCATTTAAAACATGTAATATGACCTATAATCCCAATGATGTTCTCATACATTGAAAACATCCTCTTCCTTTCATGATGCTTCTAAAGCTTCCACAAGCTCCAATCCCATGGTTACACAGATACTACCAACACAAATTCATGACAAGGATCCCATGGAGGAGACCTTTCAACATTTGTCACTTAGTGAATATCATTTATTTACACTTGACATGTTCCATACTCCATAAGAATATGGAAGGATTTACATGCACCCAAATTATGATCCCCATATTGGTATGGTCATCCCTTATGGCCCCCCTAACCTTTGAACCGATTTCACATATGGGGGAATTGATCAAGCTCCCACTATCAACAATATGTCTTCTTCACCATAACCATTCACCTATGACTTCTATTTCTTGAGTAACCCTAGATTCACTCACACCTATCTCTATAGGTGTGCCTAGAAAGGATTTTTTTTGGATCATTACAAACAAGGTGTCCATATGCCTATTGAATATCCTACTAATAATACCATTGAAAATGCTAAAAAGAGGCATGGGGTGGGATATGATAAACTAAATAAACTCACTAAAACCTCCCATGAACCAATTGTCAAAGAACTAGTCTCTCCTTATCCACCTTCTCCAAAATCACCTACCAAATCAGAGGTATGTATACCTCCTATTTTTATTTTTTAATAAATTCCATCCATTTAGGGCCTCTCACCTATAGTTAGGGTAAAGAAACAAGGTCCCTTCCTCTCATTCATCCTAAAATAATTGATGAAGATTCTCCCACTATTAACACTATCCAATGTCAAGATGATGATGTAATTCTCACCTACATGGGTGTGGATGATTCCTATATCCAATGATCACTCCCATCCAAAACACAAGCTATGTTAAATGAATCAACCATTGACATCAACCTGCCCTCCCATGATAACCTCACATCCTCAAGATTGGCCAATCTTTAGATTCCTATGAGCAAGTTGATTATGCCACATTTCTTAATGACCATAGTAAAGCCTTTGCTTGTTCTTATAATTACATGCTTGGTATTGACCCCTCTATCATCACCCATAACATTATCACCAATCAAGATGCTAAACTTATTAAGTAGGAGCTTCACAAAATGCATCCTTGTATCGCTCTCCTTGTCAAAGAAGAGATCTAATGCCTCCTTTTTATTAACTTTATCTAACCCATCAACTACCCATAATGGAATTACAATATTTTTCCTATCACAAAAGCTATCAATGGAATCCATATTTGCATTGACTATCATGATTTAAACCTCATTTATCCAAAAGATGATTTCCCATTACCTAGTATCAACCAACTTGTTGATCTAATAGCCAACCATAAGATGCTATCACTTATGGATGGATTGTTTAGGTATGATCAAATCCTAGTCATTCTTGAGGATTAACACAAGATAACCTTTATTACCCCATGGGGACTTTCTATTATCAGGTTATGCTTTTTGGTTTGAAGAATGCTGGTGTAAGCTACCAACACCATGACCTAAATTTTCCATGATATCCTACATAAAATTATGGAGGATTACATGGATGACTTAATCAATAGGTCTAAACTTTTTCAAGAACACTTGAAAATTATCATAACCATATTCACTCATCTCCTCCAATATAACATTCAACTAAACCCAAAAAAATGTGTCTTTGGTGTTCTTTTCAGTAAAATCTTAGATTTTGTCATTTCTCTCTATGGTATCAAGGTCGATCCTACTAAGGTTAGATAAATCCTAGAGATGCCTCCACCTATTAATATCAAACAACTCCATAGCCTATAAGGAAAACTTTAGTCCATTCGATGCTTCATTTCC
The DNA here is from genome assembly GCA_037957365.1 of Torreya grandis. NCBI lineage: Eukaryota > Viridiplantae > Streptophyta > Pinopsida > Cupressales > Taxaceae > Torreya > Torreya grandis. The sequence continues at coordinate 399,777 of JARHVA010004341.1, forward strand.
TAGTTGTCAAATCAATGCCAACCCTTTCACTATCTCCTCAAAAAAGATGTCTCCTTCTAATGGAATATAGACTACAAAGAATACTTTGATGCACTTAAACAATACCCTCTTTCCCCACCAGTTCTTATTTCACCTAAGAAAAATTAGCCTTTTTACTTATACATCTTAGCAATAGACCATTCTCTAGGTGTTATGATTACACATCGAGATGACCAACATTGAGAGTAGGTAGTTTATTATATAAGCCACACACTTATTAATTATGAGAATCGATATAACCATACTAAAAAACTTTGCCTTGCATTGGTCTTTTCCACCTCTAAACTTTGCCCTTATCTCTTAAATCACAAAACCTATGTGGTCACCCATACCAATCCTCTTAAATACATGCATTCCAAACCATATCACAACTAATGTGTATCTTGATGGCTCATGCTTCTTAATAAATTTTAATTAGATTTCATTAAACAAAAATATATTAAAGGGAAAACAATCATTGACCAGTTATCTACTACCCTTTTACCTGATAATCAACCTTTAAACCTTGAATTTCTTGATGAATCTATTGCAACACTCTCCATTGATGACATCTCCTATAAAATGATGATGTTATTTGATGGATCTAAATTCCAACATGGTGGGGATGTAGGGGTCATTCTTATTCCTCTAGATGGTGAACCTATGCCTTTGTCATTTAAACTAGATTTTGAATGCACTAACAATATGGATGAATATGAGACTTTGATTCTAGGACTTCAAACAACTCTCTTCTTGGGTATCAAATCCATAACCATTTTTGATGATTATCAGCTAGTGGTTAACCAAGTTAATGGTTCCTACCTATGCAAAAAAAATCTACATTGGTATAAACATTGTGTAGATACATTGTTGGGATCATTTGACTCTTATCTCTTGCAAACTATTCCTCGATCTACAAACAAGTTTACTGACACGATGGATTCACTTGCTTCAGACATACCCTCTTCATCCTCCTCTTCAAGAATCTATGTCACTGTATATCACTTAATATTTCCCTCTTATGTCTCAACTAACATCCTCTTTGTCAGAAATGTAACAACCAACCCACAAGACTTATGGTACAAACAACTCACATATTATCTTTCCTTCTTTATTACCCATCCTAATCTTTCTAATAATAGGAAATGGGCATTCATAAAACATGCCTCTCATTACACCACACTAGGGGGACTTCTCTACAAGTGAAGTTTTGATGGTCTTCTCCTTAAATGCCTAACTAGTACTAAGACTCCATTTGTTATTAAGGAAGTCCATGATGGGATTTGTGGTGGGCATTTCAATGGTCACACAGTTTCTAAACATATTCTTTGACTTGGCTATTATTGGCCCACACTTCATCAAGATTGCATTGATTACATTCAATGTTGTGTCAAGTGTCAACAAAACACTAACCTCCTTCACATTCCCAATCATGCATTGCAATTTGCCAAAGATTTTATCCCCTTCTCCCAATGGGGCTTAGATCTAATCAAAGAGATTAACCCTCATTCATCACTCCATCATCATTCTATCATTACTACCATTGAATACTTCACCAAGTGGGTTGAGGCCATCCCTCTCATCTCCACTAAAGATGAAAAAAAAATTGACTTCATTAACCATCACATCATCTATAATTTTGGTGTACCTTAAAAAATTATAATAGATAATGGCAAGTCTTTCAAAAACAAGATTGTTCAAGATCTTTGTGATGCATTTGGAATCAAATTAAGCTTCTCATGACCATACTATCCCTAAGATAATGGATAGGTAGAAGCTTCTAACAAAATTTTGACCAAAATTATCATGAAGTAGTCAATGATATGGGCAAGGATTGGCACACACACATTCCTTTTGCTTTATGGCTTACCACACCAACATTCAAACCCCTACAAGTGCTACACCTTTTTCATTGGTATATGGGATGGAGGTTGTTTTACCTCTTGAGGTTCAGATTCCTTCTCTTCACATTTCTCTACATGACATACTAATGATGAATTTTTCCAAGAACATTTGGATCAACCTGAATTATTTGATGAAATCCATCTGATATCCCTCAACCACCTCCAAATCTATCAAGAGTGTATCAAACATGCTTTTAACAAAAATATCAAAGAGTGAGATTTAAATATAGGAGATCTTGTCTTAAAATAAAATCAACATGTGACAAACATGGAGAAAATAAAATGGGGTAAGTTTACTCCTAATTGGCTTAGACCTTATATCATAACTCACAAGTATGGTTTAGAAACTTATCACTTGTCTTCCCTTGATGGAAGGCTAGAACCTGAGCCTTTAAATGCCTTACATCTATGATCATTATTTTGTTAAAACCAGTGACACTTTACTTAATGTTTAACTTGAGCTCGTACCATGAGCATCCCTATTACATTCATTTCCCTTCCTCTTAACCCTTACTCCTATACACTTAGATAACTTACACATTGGTATGGTTTTATCCTCACAGTCAAAAACTCATAAGCCTCTATAGTCTTGTCCATGACTAAAAGCAAAAAAAATGGGATATTTGAAAAATTTATAAAATCTCAGGTCATGCTTTTCAACGTAGACTACTCCCTTGAAGGATAGCTATGTAACTTCACTTTGTTACTATCAATAGGCTACTTCTTTGAAGGATAACTATTTAAGATTAAAAATAAAATCTTAGACCACTCTCTTGAAGGATGGATAAGCTAAGATTTGTTCTTAAAGGGAAAAATAAATGCAAAGGGATCCTCACCTCTTTACACAACCTTAACCTATACAAAATCACATTGTAGGCTTCCCGCATTGATCATTTTACATTAAAAAAAAGATTTTAGTCATGGATTTGCCTATATTAGCTCTCGTGTCACCCAAAAAAGGGACATACCATTTATAATTGGTAGGTTGTGCTATCTAAACATTTTTCCTCATTCTACTCTTTTTCCCCTCATACTCTTTCAAGGAACTATGAAGCTCACTTAACATACGGTAAACATCATGCTTCTATAAAAAACACAATGGTTCAAAGATATAAGGCATGAAAGAGGCTCATTTTCTTGAGCCTATTTATGTTCTAAATTACAATCTTTGCCAATGCATGAGCATTTTGCCTCTTTATTTTCCCTTCCACATCACATGTCAATATATGTAGTTGAATTGAAGAAACAATGTCATACCAACACTAACATAACCAATCTATTTATTTTATGCATACACCATCACAAATATGGAAAAATTCTAAAATAAAACCACTCTATTATATGTATACACCATCACAAATATGGAAAAATGCTAAAATAAACCAACATAACCACACTATTCATTTTAAGCATACACCATCACAAATATGGAAAAATGCTAAGATGAAACTAACTAATCAACTATGCATATGCCATCACATAAATGGGAAAGGCTAGTCTAAACTCAAATAACATGATCAACAATAAACATAACATAAAATAAACATCATCCATATCATCATCATAATCATAAGTAACACATCTCAAATAAACATGTGATAATAAATGAACATCTTATATATATAATATGTGATCCAAGTACATGTTCATCATCTACCTCATCATAAAATCATGAATCTCTCTCAAAATGTACATTTTACATCTTCAGCTCATAGGCTGGTATACATGTAAAATATATAAACAAAAATTATAAAACTCTAATATTAAAGGTCCTCAAGGCTCTCCATGTGGTCATAATGAGGTAGTGTCATCACCACTCTCCATCCATCTACATTGATGTGAGCTAGAAGCTATCACACATGACATCAACCTCTCCTACTCTCTAAAATCCAAATATCTCTGTATCTATGGGAACTCTCTAATTTCCCTCTCATAATAAGAAATATCATCTAGGGCTATCGAATACCTCACCATAGATACAGTCTATGGAGAACCCATAACACATGATGATGGCCTAACTTGTATTGGTCCCTATGGTGGTGGAAGAGGAGTAGTCTAGACTACTACTCTTAGACTATCTCTCTTTGATGTCACTACAGTCACCTAATCCTATAAAATAATCACCTAGCCCTTTAATACTATAACCTAACCCTATAGATCCCTCATCTAACCCTATAATGTCACTACATACCCCTATAAGGCTAAAACCTCTACCTAGGCCATCTCTTGAGCTTGTACTACAACATCTTATGCCTGTACTATGATATGTTAGGCTTTTAGTGTTTTATCCCTCTCTCTGACTAACTCTTGTAAATTTGGTGGTGGCCTCCTAACCTCCACTCATAGATGTAACCCTACCCACCAAGTTATATAGGCCATTGTACACCTTATGTCCCCAATAACTAGCCCTATTGGTAGCTCCTCAAAATCTAGTCCAATAATCTCTTGGGGAAATGGTAAGGGTGCCTCTATGTCATCCCTCTTATATCGAGAGAAGGTAGGTAGAATATCCTATAGTAACCCAAATTTCCTCTTGACCTATGCTATAGGTACCATCTCTAACTCACTAGCCCTTCTCCCCCTGACCCATAGTGAGCTCTACAACCCAACAAGTTTCTCTACCTACCCTTTAAAAATTGGGTTTTTTAGATATGGACTCCACACAATATTTTTAGGGATCAAGCCCTTTATAATGCACCTATAGTAGGTAATGTCTCACATAATTCTACCCACTTGAGTTTGTGCTATCCCATCTCTCCACCATCTAAATCTAACCCTGAAGCTAACCAAGATAGTGGTAGGTAACCCTAGTGGTTGTGCCACCATGATGTGCTCATATAACCAATAGTGTAGTAGATGATTGACACATAAATTGTATCATTAGCACAGCCTCAAACCCCATAAGTCTCTATATAACTATTCCAAAAATATCAGACCCCAAGCAAAAATGGTCCATTGCTCAATCATCTATGTAAACACACCTATCAAAGAAATCAGAAATCTCCGACCATTTGCATCATGTAATGCATACACTATGATCCTAATCATCATTAGGATGCTCAAATGATGCTGCTCCCCATCATCTATATAGAGTGGCTCATATATGAAACTCACAGAGTGGTAGGTCACCTCACTAACATGCTTCCCATATAAAGTAACCATGTGTATATCATTCTCCTCTCTCGAGCATGTGAAAATCTCCTCACCTTAGAGTGGTAGTTATAGAATCTTATATGCATCCTCCTACATCACTATCAACTCCCTGATCGGTAGATGGAAGGTGTTGGTGGTATGATCCCACCTCTCAATCAAAGCTATCATTAGAAACACATTCTATGTGACATGATAGTATCATTGCACTCCTCCTAAACCCACAAATACCATATGCTCCCACTCATCTAGAGTAACATCTCTCCTCATGTATGTCAATAACCTTAGTAGATGATCTTATAATGTAAGCTCCATTCTCAACTGCATCCATACATAAACAACTCAGGTCACATCCCTTTTAATCTACTCTATCACCACCTTTTTCCCTTCTCACTAGGAGAATGACATTGGTCTAAGACCCTAAAATAAGCTATGTAGGTAGCACTCAATTGACAAGAGTTCTTATAAGGTTAGCTCAACCATATACCTACCTTTCTCTCTCCACCCTAGGCTTCATTTCCTCTCTCTACCCTAGGCCTACTCACCTATTCCAACTCTAGGTCTCACTACCTATATTCTTGACTCTTAGAACTATGACCTATATTTTATGACCTAGACCTCTCAAACTATCTCAACTTACCTTTTCCCCTAAAACATACTTTTTTAGATCTTTTTCCTAGGTTATGGGAGAACTACATTGGTCTAAGGCCCTAAATTAGGCTATGTAGGCAACACTCAATTGATAAGGGGTCTTCTGAGGTTAGCTCAGCCATACACCCACCTTTCTCTCTCCACCTTAGGCTTCATTACTTCTCTCTCTCTACCCTAGGTCTATCTACCTATTCCAACTCTAGGCCTTACTACCTATATTCTTGAATCTTGGCACTATGACCTATCTTTTAAGCCTGAGACCTCTCCAACTATCTCAACTTACCTTTTTCCCTAAAACATACCTCTTTAGATCTTTTTCTTAGGTTTTGGGAGAACTACATTGGCATGAGGCCCTAAACTAGGCTATGTAGGTAGCACTCAGATGATGATGGGTCTTCTAAGGCTAGCTCGACCATTAGGCTAGTTGACTACTTCCACTAGAGATCCAAAACTCACCCTTTCTCTTATTTAGCTACTTTTTATAGTCATCAATGTCAGAATTAATGTTGATGTTATTACTTTATTAGTATATGTAATGACTGGTGTTAAAAAGAAAATTTCAACATCAGTATCATGTCATCTAATGTTGGTGGACCTCATCGATGTTAGTGTTTGGTTTGGCCCTAGGGCCGAATAACCCAAACCTAACCTTTCCCATTTCCCCTAAAAACATGCCCATAAATCCCCCTAACTTATCTTACACCTACCCTAACCTATTTTATATGCCCCCACTCTTATTTTCTATAACCCCACCTCTCATTTAGCCTAAAAATTGCAAAAACCAAATCAAACTAGTGGAGGCTCTTACCTTGTCTCTTTGTCTCCTCTTAGATGGAACTATTGGCTCTTATGGTTGTATGCCTCCCATCGAGTCCCCTCCTTTCACTACCATCTCATATCACTCTCAATCTCTATTTGTTATCTCTAATCACAAAGTTGAAAATGAGTTTGGTTGGTTCCTAACCCCCCTTTTGTTAGGTTTGGTCAGCCATTGATGTTGGCATTCTTGACCTAACCTGCTGAAGTTAGTGCTTATACCTACTGACATTAGCAATGCTACCCTAGTTATACCAATTTTAGCACTTTATATTATTGATATCAACACATCTAACTGATGTCATAACTATTCCAATATTATTTTCCAACATAAAACCCCCAACTTTACACAAATTTACCCATACATTGGGACAACTAGAGATCACATATATCTCCCCCAACCATGAAAAAATGACATTGAATATCACTTAAATCTTCACCCTCAATGAATTTGATTGGAAATCATGAATATTTCCTTGCTCATTGACCCTTTTACACCACCCTTTCATTGCTTATCTTGACTACTTAGGTTATTCTGCTATAGTTATTTATTATGTACATACATGTTTATTAGGTGTTGTAGATGGAAACCAAGCCCAACCTATCACCTTCAACCCTTTAATGTTTCCTAGGGGCACTTCCTACCTCAGAGGCTTAGGACATATTGACCATTAAAGCTACAACTTTGATTTATTTGACCTATTAGTTATCACTTACAAGCTATGCTTTAGTTACTTCTATCTGAGTCTTCCTTATTAGCTCATTATGGCCTACACATACAGAGCAATGCTTAATTCTCCACTAGTCATCCAATTACATTTTTATCAAACTAGTACCTGATTCCCATTTTTCCTCCATTGATTCCCATTCTTAGGGGGGATACATCATCCAATACTTAGAGCATCTAAATCCTATTTGTGTCTTGCAATATGTCAGTACAAATTATAAGATAAAAATGGGTAAATATAGACACCAAAATTATGTCACACACATGTGCATAACTCCCTATGTCAAAACCCCCCTAAACCTATTTTAATAATAAAAATTAATCTCCTTAACCCATACTTTTACCTCTCACACATTTAATTAATTTAAAATACTTAATTAAGTTAATTAAAAACTCTTATTACCAACTTGCCTAGCCACTTTGCACTATGACTAATTCTCCCCTAATGAGTCTCCTCAAGCCTTGGTCCCCTCAACCTAACTACCCAAGACTTATTCCCACTTCCAAACTAAATTCCTAAACAACTACTTCATTCCTAACCTCTTATTTTTACCATTTTATAATAGGTATCACACTTGACATGCACAAAAAAAGAAAATAAGCCAAAAATAGAAAGGTATACCTATTCTAGGGTCGTCGACATCAGTCAACCCATAGATGACATTAGTGAGATTACCGACATTGGAAATATAAGCTAAGCTCCAACCTATAGTTTAGGTTAGTAAAAATTAAGAAAATCAATTCTTACTCTCATTCAAGCTCTCAACATTCTATTTTTTGATATCCAAGATTAAAATCACCCTATGTAAGTCAATTAAAATTAGATACTAAGCTCTTGAGGACCATCAACACCCATTTATTCTCTCTATTTAGGCATTCAGGTTCAGACTCTCTGATAGGGACCATCAACTTGGTACTTATCAATTTAGTGACCACCACAACTAAGTACATCATTTATATTATATGTCAATTAAATATTTATTCTTATATTTCCTTATATCTACTCTACATCACTTTATGCACTTCTAACCATACCCATGTGAGGGAGTTATAAAGCTTCCTTACTTGCTACCCCTTTACCTGACATACCAAACCTCTGACCAGACTTAACCAAGTCATACTCTCCCTCTCATAACTCTCTCAACCACCCTTACCTGATCCAAACTATATCCTAGACCTAAGAAGACCTTCTGCAAGCTCTAAAATAATTATTTCCCCTATCAACCTTAGTAGCCTAACTAACATCAGTCACTTCACTACCAACTTGATAGTAGTAACTGATATTGGTCACACTCTTACCAACATCGATGACTATGAATTCCTTAGCCTCTTCAAAACCTACCTAGATAACTTCTAAAATGCAAAAAAAGTACCTCACCTGCACCCTATCACTCTCTATTATGTACATGTTGTTAATAATGTTAATTTTATCTCTCTTTCACTCTCTCTTTACCTCTATTTTAGTTTTTTATTATTCTTTTATTTCTCAAAATTAGACTTTCATCTCTAGGGAAGTTTCACACTTCTTAGAACAAGCACGTAACTTGGTAGCCCACTCATTTATCTAGTAAAAAACATCTTGTGGTAGTGTTTTCTTATTTCTAGTTAGTTCTCCCCAGCTAAAGAGGAGTGATCACAACATTTGGATATGTGCACAAACCAAATTTGGGTTTGTTCCAATCAATTATCCCCATACTTATTTTTGTTTTCATTTAGACTTAAAATAGATAAAATTTAGTGAAACATGAATGTGAAATGCACGTAGTATTTATAATGGTGTAATTATAATATATGAATGTTTTGTTAAGCAAAGTTTTAGTCTAGGTCATTAATGACATCTCTATGCTAAGTGATGAAGTCAACATAACCTATGATTTAGCCTAAGTGCAAGAAAAGTCATGCTTCCAAGCTTGGATACCCTCACTAAGAATGCTAGCCTAATCATGAACACTTGATATAAACCAATTCCCTTGATATATTAAATTTCTTGAATTATGCTTAGCTTAGTAACACTAAGGGTTACACCCTTGAGATCATAGAGTTAACCAGATATAGGCTTTCACTAATGGACTTACCAAAACCTTTATGGAAATGACCAAGTCCTATTAGTAATGAGTTACACCATGGCATAACTAGCCTAATGCAGGCTCAATTATTTATTTTTTGAAATTTGGGTGAGCACATAAAGATTACACATTATGTGAATTGATGTCAGTATAGTTAAGTGATAAATGTTGAGAACTACAAGGATATACCATATTTGTACCCAATTGTAATAGTCCATAATTGATTCAGATAACTAAATAAGTGCTAACCCCATAAATGAATGAATTAAAACCCTAATTAAACTAAAAAATGTAATTCAAGGTCTGATGAAATAATATTATTGGGATACTCATTAGTAATTTCTACCTATAAATTCTATAATAAGATGTTTCATAAGATAGTGGAAAGCACCATTGTGAAGATTAATGAGACTAGTTCTACGAAGTCACATTATCAATCAAATGATGCATCAGATAATTTGGACTTCAAAAATGAAAAAGAAGAATAAATATATTTAGATGACAAAGAAGAAGAAGTTGAGGAAATACAAGATTCAAAATTCCCCTCAAGATAGATTCAGAGAGACCATCTTGAATCACAAATCATTAACAACAAATATGTAGGTATGCAAATAAGGAAAAATATGGTAATTAACCTAAATCAAGAGAATGTTTATATATTGTCTAAGATTGAACCTAATAACCTTGTAGAAGCAAGAAAAGACAAGTTTTGGATAGGTGTTATGAATGAGGAGTTAGACCAAATAGAAAATAATGAGACTTAGGAACTAGTTCCTATGCCTAAAGATAAGAATGTCATTAGCACAAAATGGGTGTTTAGGAACAAGTTGAATAAAATGGAGAAGTCACTAGGAATAAGTCTAGATTGGTATATAAGGGGTATGCATAAGTATAACAAGTATAATTTGAGGATATCATTTTACTAGTAGCAACATTGGATGCTATCATATTATTCCTAGCATATGTAGGTTTCAAAGGGGTCAAAGTGTATCAGATGGATGTCAAATACACTTTTCTAAATGGGAACTTGGAAGAGGAGGTATACATAAAGCAACTTGAGTGTTTTTCATTATCAAGTAATAAGGAATATGTATATATATTGAAAAAGGCACTTTATGGTCTAAAACAAGGTCTTATATCTTGGTATGATAGATTAGATAAGTACTTATTAGACTAAGGATTCAAGAGAGGAGTTTTAGATAGTAATGTATACACAAAGACAAAAAATGATCATCAATTGATAGTGGTTGTCTATGTGATTGATATCATTTTTGGTGGAAATAGTGAAAATATGACTAAAGCCTTTGGAAAAGTGATGAAGAAATAGTTTGAGATGTCCATGCTATGAGAACTATCATTCTTTCTTGGGTTGCAACTCATTAAATTAGAAAAAGGTATATTCATTTCAAAATCTAAGTACATAAGAGAGATGTTTAAGAAATTTGAAATGTAAGATTGAAAGGTAGGTAACACACCTATGATAATGGGGTGTAAGTTAATCAAGGAAGATGAATATCCAAAGGTCAATCAGACATCATACAAGTCAATGATTAGAAGTCTATTATACACAACTACCTCTAAACCTAATATCATTCAATTGGTAGGTATTGTGGGAAGATTTCAAGTAGATCCAAAGGAAAATAATTTTCAAGTAGTTAACAAGATACTTAGGTCTCTTAATGGGACTATGGAGTTTGGGTTGTGGTATCCAAGGAGTAAGGATTTTGATTTAGTAGCCTATATAGATGCAGAGTGGGTACTGCATCTAGATGATAGGAAAAGCACTATTGGAGGAGATTTATTCTTATGAGAGTGCCTAGTGTCATTGATAATCAAGAAGCAGTCATCAACATCATTATCTAATACTGAGGTTAAGTACATTATAGTAGCTTCATGTTTCACTCAAGTCCTATAGATGAGATATACCTTAAAAGAGTACAAGGTGGAGTATGATAGTATTAGTCTTATCTATTATTATAATACAAGTGCCATGAGCATCTCAAAGAATCTTATCATGCATTCAAAAGCTAAGCACATTCCCATCAAGTATAATTTCTTAAGAGAGTAAGGAAGTGAAAAAAATGTTAAACTTGAATATGTTTCTACAAATGATTAGATTGTAGATAGTCTAACCAAGCCACTTCCAAAGGTAATATTTGAGTATTTAAGATAGGAATTGGGAGTAATTCCTACTACTAATAGCCATTGAGAAAGTTAAGGTTAATAAGAGCTAATCAAGGTGGTTAATTAGCTCCAAGAATAGATTATGAATGCCAAGATGGTTTGTGAAGTCATGATAGGCTTATAGGAAAATTGAAAGGTAAGTAAAAATCCAATTATGCTTCTAACTAGTGTGATCCAATAACAAGGTTATTATATACATGTTATGAATATTTTATGAGTCCTAATGACTCATATGATGAGAAAAAGCTATGAGAAAAAATGGGGAGTCCATAATTATTTATTAAGAAGGTCTATGTTAGATAAGAACATATGTGGTGGATTAGTGAGTGATCAAGGGTTTGATCTAAAACTCTATGTCAATCATGTTAAGGACAAGGTGATTGAGGTATGAATGAAGATAGGGGAGTGTGTTTGTGTGATTATTAATAGACTCTATGATCATGTTTATTGATATTTTGTTGAAAAAGGTGTGATTCAAGAAGTTGTAGGTACCTCTTTGCCATTGATGTCAAAGGGTGAGAGAAAGGCTAGTTTGAAAAGAGCTAATTCTAAGAGAAAAGGCTAGATAATAGACTTGATAAATGAGGTGAGACAAGTAAAAGTAATAATAACAAGTCAAAGTGATGATAGTACATTTAAATTACTTAGATCATACGTTTTTTCATTGATACATGGATTTAATGATGAAAAGATTTATTTTCAAAGTGATTTCAAGTAGAAGGGTAGAAGAGGGTTTGCCATCAATGACAATGGGGGAGTTTGTTGAGCATTTTATTGTCATTGATGTCAAAGAGGATGTTTATAATCCATTCTTGATGATCTAATGAAGTGTTGTTTATCATTGATGTGAGAGAAAGATGTTTGATCTTGAAAATACTTAAAACCCTATCAAAGAGTAGAGTCTATCTTGGGGTTTTGGTTGATATTTTCAAGGAAGAGACCTTCCTAAAGTTCATAAGAAGTAGGTTGAGCATGTTGAGAGTATGATGGAAACTTCATAGGGACTTTAAACCATCCCTATATACATAGGACCTTCATTTAAGGGTTTTACCCAAAGCACTCAAAAACCCTATGTTCCCCTATCAAGTTATCATGACCATTTTTAGCATGGACAGAGCTTAATCCAATTGAGATGAAATTTATAACAAAGTTTGAGTTCAATATTTGACAAAAAAGTGCATGAATCATTGATTTTTTAGTTTCTCTCAGAAAATAGATTGATTAAGGAATTTTTGGAGTTCTAGGTTTTACCCTAGATGAAAAGAGGAGTGTTCATGTCCTAACCTCAAACCTAGTCCAACATGGGAATGACCTAAAGCTTTCGGTTACCTAATTTTAGATCAAACATCTATATTTTTAATAGGGCTAGCTCCCCAGATTTGTCAATTTGAATCTCTTATTCTAAGACCTAATCTATTGGGATAAAAATGGGTGGATTTATATAATTGAAAACTTTATCTAAAGTGATGATGCACCATGAATTCATTTATCCACTCTTTGAGATTGAACTCTTCATCACACTAATAGACTATGGATAAAATTATCTCACTACCTTCATTGGCTTCCAACCAACTAGTGTTTCACCTAGAGGTTAATCTAATTGGACTAAGTAGGAGGGTAATGATGATAAGTCTTGGTTAAAGGCACTTATAGTTAATAATCCACTTCAATATTGAGACATCAACATCAAGAAACATTTGATGACTTACAAATAAGGTTTCATAGTACTTAGGTGGAACTTGGACTTGCATAAGTGAAGATAAAACCACTTTTTTCATATCAAACAAGTATAGAAACACTAATTATTAATTGAGAATCAATTATAAATTCTCTATTCATTACTCTAAGAGGTGTACAAGTACAAGAACTAGTAGAGTCTCCTCATACGAGTCTGAGGGATACCAACTAAGGTAAAAAGACATCAATATATAGAAGAGATGAAGAGAGAAAAATGAGAATATGGAGTGTAAAAGAGGAGAGGAGGTTCATCAATGACCATAATTTACTTTTCCTTTATTATAATAGCTAAAACCATCTTCTTTAGCCCTTACATTTCTTAGACCTCCTTAATCACTCCTTAAATGAGTTATCGGCATTGAAGTTAAGTGATAAAGGGTGTAATTGACTCATTAAACTCTTTTAAGAGTATGTCCATGCCTAATAAAGGTCAACCCTTCCATTTTTTTATCATTTGTAATCATTAATTATGCCCTTATAACCATGTAGCAACCCACTCTCCTCTACATCAAAGTGCTAAAGTCAAGAAAATATCTCAAACTCCCATCATATCCATGAAATGAATATTTAATACCCTTCAAAGATTAGTTATCAATGTATCATACTTTCACTTAACCATTCTATTAGTCTTCCAATGCTAATTTGACTTTATTTAATGACAACATAGGCCAATTAGGTCTATTAGGCCTAATTGCCTAACTGCTTGCATATTGACCTCTATGAAACCTATAAAATATATTGATAACCTATATATGAGTTTGGTTCATGCCTAAAATAATACCTCCAACCATGAAATAGGCTTGTATAATCTTTAGATAGCTGAAAACCCACTTCTCCAAGTTGGTTGGTTCATCTCTCTTAAGCAGATTGGCAGTTTTGAAGGTACTTGTAGAGACTCTCCCAAGTGAAATATTAAGTATGTTATGTATTGGGAGGATGGATTAAGTCCCAAACTAACTACTCCAAGGATTGGAATCACTTTGTATAGTCAAACACTCTTATTTATAATCAAAACACTAAAAAGGTGTCTATTTTTTAGGATTCTATACCATGTTTATACAATCAGGTATCATACGTGAATTTCTCCTTGAGTGCACTTTATCATCCATGAACTTTCCTAATCATTTTGGAATGTTAAATCATCAAAATATCAATTTTTTTGAGACGAGGTATGACTAGGGTTTTATGGAGGTTTAGGAATACTCAAGATTCTTAAGGATGGTTTATAAATTATGGACATCCAATATTAGAATACATTCCATGAGTCTCTAGGTAATTGACTTACTCAACTTCCATGAGTGGCTTGGACTCCCATATAAAGGGTGTAAGAATATATGAATGTTAAAATGGGACATTAGGGTAGTATGCAATCCATTTCTAAGTGCTTAAATTATTAACATTCATTCATAAATACCTACCCCTAATAAAAATAAAATATTCAGGAATATTTAGTGAATAGGGGTACCTAAATCTTTCTTAAGAACTTATGTGGTGGAGTGGGTGAGCTCTTAAATTTGGTACACAGATGGACTATGTATAGGGTAGGGTGTTTTGAGTGAGGTTTTGAAGATTTTATAACTTTTCCTCACTCTTTTACACCTAAAATATCTTCTAAGATGTCTCAATAATTGTCATATCCCCCAACTTGATCATACAACATACTTTAGGAGCTTTTATGACCCTTAATGTGATAGTAGGGTTTACAATTAAGCGTAAGTGCTTTCCTGCCTACCCTATTTCCAAAGAATTTGTCTCTATATATGTATTTTAGCCTTTAAGAGGAGGTTTCATGACCATTAATCATCATATCCCATTGTATTAAAACTTTTTATGGGATCAAATCTATTGTAGAGACCTCTTAAATCTTAATTCTAACTATTTAGCTCCTAGACTACCTATCTAGACATAGCTTAGTATAAAATAAAATAGTGGGTATAAGCATTATTTGTGTGACTAAAACAATAGTATATGAACTTTTTATTACTAATAATCACCCTATATTCAAAATTTTGGGACTTAAATCTTCCTAAAAGAGCCTCAAATGACCATTTTGGCCCAAAGTGGCCTCATGTTATTTGTAAGCTATGAGCTTTGGTATAAGGGTTTGAAGTGACATTTTATTCTTGTTCCCTTAAGGGTCTGTAGGATTAAACCACATTTTATATTACTTGTAAATATCCATTAGTCCTTCCCAGGTCTTATTACCTTGAGTCCATCCTTTGTCTACAACTGATTTGGTACTCCCGATGCATATGAATTCCCTCTTAGGGCTAGTTGACTGAGTTTTGGTTAAAACCTTGTGTATACCCTTTTTTATATGCATCTTGACTTATGATGGGTTTTAATTAATGAACATACCTCATTCTATGTTCCTATGACTGATATTGATTAAGGGTTGGAACCTATGCATCAAGATCCCTTACTTTATTTGAAAGGATCAACTTGTATTTTGAAACCATGTATTTACTCCTATGATTTGACTAAGTATATGGTATTAGTTGCATAAGATAATTTGTATACTTATTTATTTGTTTATAATATCAGAAATAATGATTAATTAAACTTGAGAACCAAAATCTTCTATTTTATTTGGCCATTGATCCATTGAAACAATAATGATTTCCCTTCTCAAGTCTGCAATGGTGATTAACCTATAGGTGTTCACTTTATATCCTTGACTGGGTAAGGTGGAAAACCTTATTTATGTGAGTGTCTTGGACCTTAGGAGTAACCTCACCTTTAGGAGGTCTCTATGGGTTTAAACTTTCTTCCCATTGTCTCAATAGTAACCTATAACCCCTAGAACTTATCTTGTCATACCCTCACAACTTGGTTGTAGGTGGATATAGTGATACTACAAGTGTTGTCCAAGAGAGACTTTTGAATGGAAAAGTACCATATTATATTCTTCACCTTAATTTATTACTATGAATGACCTTATTTAAAAATCTCACTCTTTTAATCATTTTTATCTTGAGCATTTAACATAACTAACTTATAGCACAATCCATGATGAGGAAAAACAGGTTGTAGGTGCTCATGAGGTTGGGTTTTAGACCTAGATAACTAGACCTTTTCATTAATATGACATTTAATTATGATACTTTTACTCTCAATATTTTCCTGATAACATGGTGGATTCAAACTCTACCTCTTACAACTTTCTTTGTTTTGCTCTTTGACATGGTCACTGTAGGCTTGCATATCATACTACTATAGGTGCTAGTATATGCTAAGCCTTCTTAAGGGAGTCAATGTCTTCATAATTTTAGGTGTTAAGACTCTTGAGAATAATTATTAATTTAATTCCCCATGAATTGGTTTATATTATTATGAAATACAAACCTCTACTCAACTTCCTTTTTATGCCAAGCCTGGGCTAGTTTAAGTGACTATAGATGTTATTAGGCTTGTGATGAAAGTAGGTTATCTGATGAGTGTGAAGTAATGATCCATTATTAAAAATATTACCATTTATTTAATGTATCTCACTATTCATATTGAATTATTATTAACTTATATTATCAAGCTTAAGACCAAACCTTGCCTTTCTTCTCCACTTGATTAGTCACCAATGAGTGTAACTATGTGTTGTATAGAATGAGATAGTCTAGGCATACCTTCTGAGGTATATGTTTCTTTAACTACTTAGGGTGTTTATATCACTAAGTCCTTATTATAATTTATCACCAAATTACCCTTATTTCTCCCCATACTTTTATTTAAGATATTTATTGATCACTCATAGACTTTGAACTCTATTGTAGTGGGTTATATGCATGGTTGTATGTGTTTATGAAGTCTTATTAATAGGGTCTATGACCAAATGAGTTCAATAGTTGATACTTAATTATTTATGAGGGTTCTAAAGTAGAATGGGGGTTCATTATCATGGTTTATACTTAATAGGGAGGGTATATGGGTGAAGGAAGGTGGAAAAAGAGTGACAAGGAAATGGGAACATAAAAACAAGGTAATAACATAGTATAAAGGTAGTGAAGGAATGTGAAATGACAATGGTAGGGAAAGTCATGAAGTGAAGGGTAAGAATCCTCCTAAGACCAAAAATGTTCAATTTGGATAACCTTAGACCTATACCTAAATAATCATGAGGTTTTGGAGGCATAGACACATCATATAGAACTTGAAAATGAAACCCCAATATCTCAAAAAACCTTAATTTTTATGAGGAAACCTTAAATTCTACTAAAAAAGGAATTATCAATTTGGGAGTCAAAAGAGGTGTATTTTAGGTCCTCAAAATTGAAAAAGAGGTGGAGAGGATTTTTTTCAAGAACATGAAGATGATAAATCATAAATATACACTTCCTTCTATGCATTGATCTCTTTTTAAAGTTATGTAGGTGTCTTTAGACTGTACACAGTCTTTATCAATAGTGACCTCTACATATGCATAATTGCTCCTTCTTTCAGATCTAATAAGATAACAAGGGGGCCATGGACATTTTAACTTGAAAAAATAATTAATTATAGACATAAAAACACCTCTTCAAACTCTTACATTTAGCTCTTATTTACTGATGAAGACACCAAACCTTGGTCAATACAGTCAACTTTCCTATAGGATACACATAAGAACCAATTATGAGGATTTTCCATTTATTTGAGTTGACACATGTGAGATAGGTGCTAAAAATTCCATAATATACCCCTTCAATACTTAATAAAACGAAATCAATCATTGGATTAAGAAAACAAGACAAAATTCCATGAAAACCACCTATTTGAAGTTGGCCTATGCAAATGTGAAGGGCATACACATTCCTTAGCTTCTTAAGAAAGGTTAATAAAGTTTAGGAGACAAATATCTATAAAAATATCCATGATTGGAAGTTGGTTGAGCCTAATTTTCATGGCAAAGAACTGGGACCTCCACTTTCTCTCCTCTGTATGGTACAAGCAAAAACCTAAAGAACTATCCAATCTTACAAAGAAGGGATGATGAAGTGTAGATTAGTTTTGAGCGTGTTTGGAATCCATTTTTAATGAAAATATGAATATAAATCATAAATTATATCACCTGCATCCCTATATCCTTTTCTGTATGGTACAAGCTATATAATTTTGTATAAATGTAGAAAAGCCCCAAAAAAGAGTGTTTTCCACCATTTTCTCTATGTTCAGACCTTATAATACCATTTTAGGTTTAGAAAGAGATAATCAAAAATTAAGAAACCTCTTAAAATTAGGATAAATGTATGGAGGAAGTGTAAAGGTCACAAAAAGGCATGTGCGACCCACTTGGCTAGTGGAAAGGCATAAATGTGTCTCACAAGGGATTTCAAGTATTATGAAACATAGAGAGGAGTAATTTGGCATGGGTGCCATGTATTCAAGGTCCCCTTTCAATGAAATTAACAAGTCATTTTACCTTCTCTATATTTTATAAGGAAAAATAGGCTCATGAGGGGGTGTAGTCATATAAAATGTCTAAATTGGTAGTTTGAGTGTGGCTTGTGACACCTAATCCATAGGTCCTTCTTTCATGCTCTTATGACCCTTCTAGACACCTTTTTTATCATTACCAATCATCCATAACATTCCAAATGGTCATTCCATCTTAGCTAAACTCTATTTCCTAAGCTAATCCTATCCCCCTAGGTCCTGAGCCTATAGGATAGGAGCACCATACCTAGAATATAGCATCAAACCCTAGGGTGTCTTATTTTTTATGCTCTATCCCTTTTTAATTTGAGCCCAAACAACTATTTTCATTTGATTCATATCCTTCATTATGCCATCCTAGCATGAATACATTTAATCCATGACCAATTGTTCCCTATAAAAGCCCATTCACAGCTTATTTAGAAGGTAGGTGACAAATATTACAAAGCAAGCAAGAATACAAACAAACCATTAAGGTAATCTTCTCTATTCTCTACATACAGTCATCCAATATAGCTAAAAACATATTCAAACTCTCATACTAGTCCTTATCCACCTTAAGCACTCTAAATTTGGCATTTTTGCATCCACATCATATTATTTCATAAAACACATTAAGTGGGATAATTAAATATGGCTTGATCATTCTTTGGAGCATTGGTATGCAGACAATGTACCCATAGAAGGGGTGTGAATTATATGTTCAATGAATATTACACACTAACTCCCTCATTTCTTTAAGTGATTCAAATCATGTTTTATCAAGCAAGATGGAGGGTTAGAGTTTGAATATTAAAATATCTCTACAATGAGATTCATCAACATTAAAAACTCAATATTTCATAGGCAAGCTCATAGAGGATCAATGCAAAGAACCTAAAAAATTCAATTCTCTATGACTAGTTTGGACAATAGTGGTAGGAGTGGACAATAGTGTGAGACCCCAAAGTGTCCTATTTTTAGTGATCCTATCCTTTCACTAAAAAAAATCCATATCCAAGTTCATGACATTATCTTAGCACTACACAACCAATTTTAGCCTTTGTCTCAGCCATCTTAGTCTAGTTTCAAGCTAAGTTGCATTTCTCCTTATTTATTGCTATTTTTAGAAACATAAAAAAGATAGATAAATTATAAAAATTAAGACTATAATTATTTCAATATTATTTACTAATTTATTAATCTATAACCTTAACTAAAATAATAATAAAAATCCATTATTCCCAAAAAATTTAAATCATTTGGTGAACCCAACTTATTTCATTTACACACAAAAACCCTAGAAACCCTAGGGAAAATTCCTTGCTAATTTTTCCAATATTGTTTCTAATTTTTCCTGCATATTTAAATCATAATTTAACATTTAATTTTTAAAATTTACCTTAATAATTTTAAAATTTATTTTTTCAAACCCTAGTTGAACTTACTAGGTCCCTTTGCTTCTTGAGGTATTAGCTTACATGCTTGTGAGATTCATATCATTTTTATGCATATTCTAGTTTGCTATTTTTAGGACTTTACATTTTCTTTATTCAGTACTTTCCTTCCATCACATTTTTATTATTATAACTTATTTCAAAAAATTCAATCCATTTGCATTTTTTTTTCCTACTTTAATAATGGCCCAATATACCAGTTTTGACAAAACTGATAAGAGGAAACTTCAAGACCTTTTAACTAAACATCTTGACATATAAGATGACATTCTTAAAATATAAAAAGAAGAACAACAAAATTCAAAAAATGGTCAATCCTCTCAAACCATAGAACAACCAATTTCAAATGACACTACAGGGGCAATTATGTCTCAACAACCCCTATAGCAGCCCAACCTTCCCACGAGGTACCACCATTTACAACTAGTACATCTTTGTCTCCTGATGTGGCTACCCTTGTGCAAGAGATACAATCTCTTTATTCTAAGGTGATACATCTCAAGTAAGATGCCTCTAGACCAACATAGGCTTTGGATTATTTTTCTCTACTTCATACACCATTGGCATGTCATATTGCTTCTACACCCTTACCACCAGATTTTGTTCAATCGAAGCTCACTCTATATGATGGAAAGGGTGATCTAGAGACACACTTCATATATTTTCACATAGCATGCTTGGACTATGTGCCAAATTAATAGTTACTAACCAAGTTATTTCCATAGATTTTAAAGGATTATGCTCTAAAATGGTTCTATAGTCTACCAAATCAATCATTCAATGCATTCAATCCTTTATCTAATATGTTCCTAGCTCATTTCAGCATTAACATAGGTGACAAGGTTTCTTATGCCCAAGTTTCATAATAAAAACAAATGTCAAATGAGCATCTCATAGTTTATGTTGTTCGATATAATACTATCTTGGCTAAAATGACTAGCCCCATGGCCAAACAAGATTTACAAGATCTCTTCAAATAGAATCTTCTACCAACTTTACATGAGTTAATAATGTTCAAAAAGTTCTATTCATTCACTAAGTTATGTCATACACTAAAGGAAAGGGAAGTCAAATTAATTTCAATGGGCAAACTCAAGTATATAAGCATATCAAAAATTACAAACAAGAGTAATAGTAAAGCCCCATACAAAGTAAATGTTAATGATAACAAAAGTCAAAATCAACCTATAGTTAATGTGGCTTTAGAGCCCCCTCAGTGAGTGGTTTTATCATCACATCCTCAGTGAAATTTTACCAAACTACTAGTATCTCGAGCTAGAGTCTTACAATAAATATTGGAATGTAATATCATATCTCTACCTCTTATTCAAGAAGTTAACACAACAAATCCTCTTCCACATGGATACTATCATAATGCATTTTGAAATTTTCATAGGGCACCAGGCCACACAAAAAATAGATGTATCAATTTGAAAGACAAGACATATGACTTTATAGATGACAATCTTATTGATCTTGGCACTCTATTTGAGCCTCCTCAGGCAAAGAAAACACTAGATAAAGATTTGAAATTTTTTTTAGATCCTTTCCCACAATATTCTAAATAAGAAATAGGGCACACATTAGTTGTTCACCATGCATATCATGCACACTCTCCACCAACTACATACCAAGCACCTTCAGTTGAATCATATCCTTTGAGCAACATGATTGATGTGTATAATTCCATAGTTCCATATAGACCTTCCATCTCCTTCTTAGAGTAGGAGATAGTTGAGGATGATTTAGATTACCATGAAATCTTTATCATAGCTTACATTAACCATCATCCCATTCATAATGTTCTCATAGAGAATGGATCTATTGTAAACATGTGCACTATGACATTACTATAGCATTTGGGATATTTAGAGTAGGATATTACCCTAGTGGACATAGTTATTAGTGGATTTAGTGGGTAAATACAAAGTTTATTAGGTGAGATTGTAATTCCTATATAGGTTTGTCCAACACATGTGACCACACCATTTACTATAGTTCCTAATGTAGGAGTCTTTGATATGTTTCTTTGTTGACCATGGATTTATAAAATTCATATAGTACCTTATATAGTTCACATAAGCATGAAATTCATTCATGATAACCAGGTTTCTATAGTTGGAGTTTCATATGAGTTACCACTCCCCACTTCAAAACCATATACTACTCTATAGTCACTAATTTTAACTTCTCCACCAGTGACAATTCTTCCTCTAGTTTAAATTTAGACAAAGTTGAGGCCTCCATCACTAGCACAGAGAGTTCATACACTTTCATAGAGGCATCTTTGAGAGAAACCACAATTTAAGGACTCTAGATAGTTTCCAGCTACAACATTCACACCCAAGACAATATCATTGAGTTCTCATGCCTCTATAAATAGAGCACATTTTTAGAGAGCTTCTTCTACTACCAGATGGGTCCCTAAGAGCTCCATAGTTGCATCTACCTCTCAGAGTTATAGGGGGACCCCACAATCAGTTTCCACTATAGACATTTTAGGGCATTTATAACATGCATAGCTTTTATAATCACAATCTCAACCCTTCCATCATACATCATGATCATGCATGATCCCTCTCATTGATATAGGACACCATGATAGAGAGTCTCTCATGAGACTCATTGGTTAGTATCATTTCTTCTCAGTCTTTTTTGTACATAGTTTCCTTATGATTTCTTATACATAGTTTCCTTATGATTTATTGTACATAGATTATTTCAAAAATACCAAAATCAATACAAAATTTCAAAAATACCAAAAATAATACAAAATTTCAAAATACAAAAATAATACAAATTTTCAAAAATATTAAAAACATTTCAACTTGCATTATCCATGCTTTACATTTATACTACCATGCTAGACTTACATTTGTTATTATATGTTATTGTTTGTCAATTTATCTACATTATCATGCTTCACTTGATCTTTTTTGAGTGTGTGTTGTGACACCCAAATCCTTGATTGCTTCACTCTACCCATTGAGGGGGCATCCTACTTCTACATTTGAGACATACATTGACATATCAACCCATTGGGGGCATCTTCTACATGACTACACCATCTAGATTATGTCATTACTACACTACACACTCTAGTTATTATGATGATGTATATTACTTACTAGATTATACAAATTACTCTATCAACATTCACTAGTATATAACACTTGCATATTTTTTAGCATCTAACTAGTCTTGTAGTACATGTTTTGCATTATTTCACTTCTTTCTTTGATTATTTAGATGTTATTATATTTCTAGAATTTACATGCCTTCCTTTCTTGCTTAGCATAGCTAGATGTGATTGCCTTTCTTAATTCCTATTTTATCTCTTATGTCTACCTTAGGAAATTTTTCAATTTCCTTTGCTTGTACTCTTCTATGTGCTTGTGGCCCTCATGCCAACCTTTCTTGTTTTCATTTGTATGTGTATGTGGGCATTTGAATAAGCCTTGTATGCTTTCTTTCCTAGTTTGAGTGACATGTGCCCATGTCCATTACTTGTTTGGCCCCTTAGCCACTTTTGTGTGCTTGTTTCTTTTTTTACTTCTCAATTATTTGCAATGCCATGATCCACATCATGAATTATCTTACTTTCTTGGATGCCATGATGGACATCATGCTCCATCCCTCCTTGACAACTAAAAACTAGAAACTAATATTTCTAGTTTTAATTTAGTATACTCTACTATTATTACATTGTTACATCTATATAAGAATACCCCTATTGATCTAACAATCTCTAATACAAATTATGCTATATCTTGATACATATATTCAATTATCATTACTATATCATATATATTCACAACATAACACACTTGAAGGAATATTTCTTCTAAGGGAAATCATTGTAGGGTCTTTATTCCTATCCTCAGAAGACGAGGTAATAAATAGAGTTTTATCACAAAGATCAGAGCCTTCTATAGGTCAAAAATATTTTTTTAGAACACTAAAAAAAACAACCAAAACCCAAACTAGGTAGAATAGACCAAAAACATAGTGATGAATACATAACAGTGATTAGAAATAGTAAAAGACAAGAGCACCATACTTGGACTACAACGTTGAAAACTAAAGTGTCATATTTTTGGTTCTCTTATCCAAATAGCAAAAGACTCATTTTTTTTAGAAATAGATAGAAAATTAAGTTTAGTCACAATTTTGTCAGCTATAGTATAGTTCAAAGTCAACAATTTTAGTATAGCTTTTCTTAAATAATCTAGATATAAGGGGCATCATGTGTGACATGATAACTCTCACTTCTATTTTTAGATTGGGCATTGGTATAACTTATAGATCAAAATCCATGTTATAGACACTAATTATTGGGGGAAATATGCATGGCACATTTGTTTTCTTTTCTTTTCAGTTCATTGCATTACCCAAGTATTCTCAATAGTTATGTGCCTTATTCTATCTACAAGTGGTTGGCATCATTTTAGAGTGGCTTTCATATAAGCCTAGTTTCTATTTTTGGAGTGGCTTTCATAAAAATATAATATCCACCTTTTAGAGTGGCCAAGATTGACCTAGTTCCTAGTATACATTCAGCTATCCATGCTAAATTTTTAGATTATAGATCATTCATGGGATTCAAGAGTCATCTCATATGACACACATTCATATTGATATTAGTTCATAGCTTTACTTAGTCAGTAATGATGGATCCAAAGGACTAGATAGCATTTGTATTCTTGAGCCACTTACTTAGAGGGATTAGACACATAGTCCAAACATTGATTAACACATTAATAATCACATAGCTTCACTGAGTAGGTGACGATGGAGCCAAAGGGATAACCTTTACATTTTCAAGCCACTCTTAGGGAATTTAGCACTCAACTCCATTCATGATATTAATTTTGGTACATCACATACTCAAAATTATTTAGCACATACCTATCATTACTCAACATCACTTAGCATCACTCAACATCCCACATCTTCATGGGTTTCACCCTTGTAGGTAAGCTTAGGTACACTTTCTACTTTTCCTTTATCCAAGTTTTTTGATTTATTACTTGAATATAATAAAGGGGAGATAAATTTAGTCATATAAAATATACAAATTATTATTTTGAGTGTGGATTGTGACACCCAATCCATAGGTCCTTCGTGCATTCTCTTTTGACCCTTCTAGATACCTTTTTGCTCATTACCATTCATCCATAACCTTTCAAACAATCATTCCAACTCAACAAAACTCTATATATGAAGCTAATCCTACCCCCTATGTCTCAATATTATAGGAGAGGAACACCATACCTAGACTATAGTGCTAGACCCTAGGGTGTCCCATTTTTGGTGCTCATATCCCTCTACAATTTGAGCTTGAATGGCTATTTTCATTCAATTTCTATCCTTCATTATGTTGGCCTAGTGAGAATACATTTAACATATGACCAATTATTCCATATAAATTCCCATTCAAAGCTCATTTATAAGGGAGGTGACAAATATTACAAATCAATCAAGAATACAAAACAAACCACTAAGTCAATCTTCCCTATTATCTACATGCAGTCACCCAATATAGTTACAAACATATTCAAACTCTCATACCAATCCCTAACCACCTTAAACACTCTAAATTTGTCATTTTTTCATCTACATCACACTATTGTAAAAATCACACTGAGTGGGATAACTACATATGGCTTGATCCCTCTTTAAAGTATTGGTATGTAGGTAGCATGCCCACACAAGTGGTGTGGATTACATGCTCAGTGCATATTACACACTAACCCCCCTATTTATCTAAGTGATTCAAATCCAATTTTATCAATAAATATGGAGGGTTATGGTTTTAATATTAAAACAACTTCATAGTGAGTTCCATCAACATTCAACAATCAATATTTCATAAGTAAGTTCACACAAAAACATCACAAAGAAACTAGAAAATTTAGTTCTTTATGACTAGTTGGACAACATCGGTAGGAGTAGATAATAGTGTTAGACCCAAAAGTGTCTTATTTTTGGTGATCCTATCCTTTCACTAAATGAAATCCAAATATAGGTTCATGACACTATCCTAGTGTTGTATAACTAGTTTTAGCCTCTATCTCAGTTGTCTTAGTCTAGTTTCAAGCTAAGTTGCATTTATCCTTATTTATTGTTATTTTTATAAAGATAAAAAAGATAATTAAATTATAAAAATTAGGATTGTAATTATTTTAATATTATTTACTAATTTATTTATCTATACCTTTAACTAAAATAGGAATAAAACTCCATTATGCCCCAAAAAATTAAATCAGGGGGTTTGAGGAGTAATGAAGGAGTTAAATGAACCTAGATGGATATATCATAGACAAAGGATTTTAAAACACCATTATCTTCATGTAAAGGCCTAAAACATTATTAAAATACCTTCATATTACCAAAATATCAATATACTCCTCAAATAGAGATAATCACTCATTGGATTTCCAAAGCTTTTTGACAATCATTTTTCCTATTCTAAGGCACCATGATAACTATTATATCATCCTAAAGACTTAAATACACTCATGAAACCATGGATCAAATGTAAAATCATGTCACATCATAATTTTCTTAGTTAATATCCAAAGACTCTCATCGGGCTAAGGATAACATGACCATGTTAGGAGTAATCATAAGCAGGATAGGATGATGGTCACTAATTTTTTTTGATACAAGGGATTGAAATTTGGCCTATGAGGATAAAATCTCAACATTTATAGTGACTCTAATGGGTGAATAACCTATTGAATAACCTAGTGGATCAAGTGTGAATCATGATTTAAAAGACTAAAAATAAAGACTACCTAATTGATCTACACTTTATGACACTTCTTAGACTACAACAAAATAAGACACACAAAGCCAAGAAAGGGAAACAATCCTAACATCTATGAATCACCTAAAAAATAAGGAAAAATAAGGAAAGGAACTAAGGAATCAAGCCAACTAACTACAACTTATGTGACTCACTTATTTGGACAAGACAACTAACTATCATAAAACTAACCTAAATTTGAACCTTTTCCCCCAGGATCAAATGGGAATGTCTTATGATCACTATGAGACCATGATTTGTATTTTACATGTTTTAACATGAGATTGATTAGGTACTATTCATTGGAAGTTTCCCACTTATAGTTAGGATTAGTTTATGCTTATGACTTCTCATGACATCAAACATACTTCTTTGATTTATCTCTCTGTGCATGAGTTGATTGGGTGGGTTGAACACCCAGTGACACTCATTCAAAATTTGTCTCCTTTGCATGAGAAGTGATAATTCTAACTTAGATATGGGTTGTATCTTATTTTTCATGTCTTGGTCTATGTCTTTATTCTAGTGTAATACTATAATAAACACTCCACCATTCCTTCTATCATCTTGTGTTTGTTCCTCTTATGGATGACCTTTGATAGTGTTAGAAGTTGATGTGTCTCCAACATGCTATACATGATGTGTGAGTCCATGAGTACTCTGATATCCATTAAAAATGTTTATGAACTATTTCCAAAGTTCTTCATTATCAACTTGACATTCCATGTAACTATTATCACATTTCAATCTCTCATCAACCACTAGGGTCTCATGTATATCATCAGGCTTATATTAGCATCAAGGAAGAAACCTTTGGTTTTTAGTGTAATTGAAAGCCTTTTGAGAACATACCTTCTCTTGAGTGTTTATAGACCCTTTGAGATTTTCACGTTGAATTGCAATAAAAATAGACTAAACACATGTTTCAATCTCCCATTATTCAATAATGTGATTGCAAAAGATGTCTACCATGTCATGAATTAACTCTTCCTCTTATTTATCTAATGTGTTTTCCCTTTGTGTTTCATCACACTCTTGTAGTTCATTCTCTTCTACACCTCTAAAAATTGAATAGTGTCATTTTTTCTAAGGGGTGTTTTAAGGACAAGTTCCTCCTCAAACTCATTTAAATCATCATCATCAACTATAGATTCAACCTAATTTTCATTGCTGACCTCTTTAAAGATAGGTTCTCTCTCTATGAGTGGCATAGGATATTCTTGGAGTGACTCCAAGATAGATGAGATTTATTCCACATTCCTTTCATTTAGCTAATTATCTTCAACAATCACCACTTCCTCCTTCTACATAATACTCTAGATATATCTCCAACAGATAAATGGTTTATAATCTTAAGGAGAGAGGGGTGGGGATTGAATGACCTTGGTTTTTATTTATTTCTACTTTATCTTTCTTGACTACAACACTTTAATCTAAGATGGGAACTTAGGCTTAGGATTTTCTTGCATATTGTGCACTATTATTTGGGGCATGGAAGGAGGTATGTGTAGTTGAAGTTGTGTTTTTTTTTAACTACTAATATCTGATACAAATGTTTATTTATAGATTAAATTTTCCTAGAAAGAAAGGCTTCAAAATCAAACCTTGATTGATCATGATGACTAGTCTTTTCAACACAAACATTTCCTTCTTTTATGTTTTTTGTGAAGTACTTCAGGGATGCGCTAAGGAGAATTCCCAATGCACAACATCTAGACATCCTAGTGAGGGCCATGGATTTGAAAAGAATCAAGTTGTTATGCCAATATGTGTGACCATGAGGAAAATCTAAAAAGGAGGAGGAGGATGACTCATATCGCATTGATCTATATCCCCTTCAGAAGGAAGTAATACTCAGGCACATACACATGTTATATTATGAGATGAAGCCAAAAAAGAAAGGCACTGACCCTGAGAAGGATGATGATCTCCCCCTTTAGATCAGTGATGAAGGGAAGCCAACACCATTAGCATAGAATAAATATCCCTAGAAAAAGTGGGAAAAAACACTTGAATAAATTCAAGATCACCTAAGGTTAAAGATCACCTCTGATGAAGAAGCCACACCCTCAGCCCCAAAGAAAAAGTCTATGATATTTATGCCAAGGACTAATTCTCCCAAAAATAAAGAGAAGAATAAGAAGTCCAAGGGGCCCTTTGTGATGACAACAATAAATTTTGTAGAGATGGAGGTGTAAGAGGTGTATGAGGAAATAGAGGAAGAAAAAGTAGGGACAAGAGTTTACGTTATCCAAGAAGAAGAAACAATAGAAGATCCCAACACTGAAAAAGTTTGAAATTCCCTCTAAGGTAACACTACTATTATTCTTGAAGAAACAAGGAAGCCAACAAGTGGCTCATCTAAATAACCCACCACACAACCTCCACAAATTGAGGAGGAAAAGAGAAAGGCATGGAGGAAATTGGGCATGAGTAAAGTAGAAATTTTAAAGGTGTTGGCACTAGAAAATAAAACGGATTCGATGAAGGAAAATTTCATGACCTATGAGGAGATTGAGAAGGTGTAGGTTAAGGAAAAGAAGGCTAAGGAAGAAAAGGACTTAGTTCTAGAGAAAAAGAGGAAGGCCAAGAAAAAGAAGAAGGCCTAGGAAGGAAAGGCAAAATAAGAGAAGAAATAGAAAGAGGTTGCCGCAAGTGAGGAACCAACAAAGGAAGTATAAAAAAGGTACCTAATACCCCCACCAACACAAAATACCAAGCCACACTATAGGTTCACCCAAGTAGTGAAGGGGCACTTGAAGATAAGGAAGGTGATGTTGGTGCCTTGAAAGAATAAATAGAGAGTGCAATGGAGACCCAACAAGAATAAGAAGGAGAAGCTAGTGCCAAGGGACAAAAAGAAGTAGACAAAGTGGATAAGTTTGAAGAAGAACCCATATAGGAACATGAAGAATAAACCTTATAGGAAAGTTTAGACACCTAAAACTAGACACAAATGACCTCCAACTAGGCTTTTGACCAATTTCTATAAAATTGCACAAGTTGGCCTAAAACACTAAAATGCATTAAATGATTTGAATTTATCATATACAAGTGCTGATTTTGGCCAGAGTATCACTAAATGGGGAGATGCATTTTATGAGACAACTAACTTTGATCAGATCATTTCAAGTCAAAATGACATTTTCACACCTAGGTGCTCTAGATTGTTCTTTTCTACCAAATTTATTGCATGAGACATGTTCCCTTGTTATCTTGTGTTGGAAACATCCTAAATGGGATAACAGATCCAATGCATCTAACATCACCTTCTTAATCTAATCTAATCAAATTTTAAGCCAATAATATGACATTTTTACCAATTTGATTAATTTGGGCACAAATTACAAAGATTTTTACCAAAATTGATTAATCATGTTTAAAGATAAGTAATTTGAATCAAGATATTAAGTTAATTTTCCATGGAACTTGTTGAATATTTATTTTTAGAAATTGATTATGAGTTTCTACACCAAGTGACATCATATTTTAGAAAGGCATCCCTAGGCCATAAATGTATAAAATATATAATTAAGCCCTCTTATGCCTCTTTAATGCCTCTATATCCCAAATATTTATGAGGGAATTTATTGGATTTATCCTCTAAAATTGAATGGATTCTTAGCCACACATCTTCATCTTGAGATGGATGATTCAAGTTCATTCTAATCAATTGCAAAAATCTATAAATATAAAGCCTCACACTCATAATTTTAAGCTTCGATAGTGTAAAGTTACCATGCAAAAATGATTCTAAAGCCTCATACAATTAGTGTTATTATGAAAAATTGTTGAACCAATTCAAATCCATCACAAACTAAAGGTTCCAAGGAGATAAGAAGACATGTAACTCTTTTGATGAAGACTCATTGAGTACAAGCTAAGCAAGCCACTTTAACAATCCAGTTGGAGCATCCAAGGAAGGTGAAAGATCATTTTTATTTTTAATTCTAGTTATGTTTTATATTTAGTGTTTTTCATTAATATCTCCTTTTGATATATGCTTAAGGTGTTAGCTATTAATGTGTTATTTTGAATTTTGATTTCATACACTAACACTATACTATTCTCCCCTCATTGAAATCTTATGTTCATAAATAACACACCTGGTGGGACCTAGCCTCATATATTTGATCAAATAGCTCATATAAGAAACCTAATAATCATTTTCATGCAAAATATTGAAGTATGGGAGCAAAAGAAGTGAAATTTTTGAGTAGAAAGATGATTTCTTGGAAGTCACAGTTTTGTCACTGTGGAGTTGCAATGCTATGCTCTAGACCATAATCCTACAACTGACACAATCATAGTTTTGTCTTTCAGTCATGATATTTCATCTTAATTGTGTTTTTAGACTAATACTTTCTCTATCTATAGGTCAAGTTATGATATTGCAATACCATTACTCATTAGTAGTGCTATTGTAATACTATGATTTCACAAGTTGTGATTTTACAATACCATGACTTGATAGTCATGATATTACAATACCATGATTTCATAAGTTGTGATATTATCAATTTGAATCACAGTATTGTAGTTAAATCACTAGCAGTTAGCCTAGACCATTAGGGTTAAATGACAATACCATAACTCTCTATGTTGTGGGTTTTCTTTAGCAGTCATGATATTGTCTATTAGAGTAGTGATACTATCAATTTCTGTTGACTAACCCATGAGTTGTGATATTGTGTTAACCAGTCATGGTTTTGTAGAATTGTGGTATTGGACTGTGGAGTTGTAGGATTGCATTATGTGAACCTAAGTGCTTAATTTACAAAGTTACTTGTTTCATTTTAAAATTATCTTCAGGTCTAAACAAAATTATAACCATTTCCTTGTTGGGTCCAATTGAAAAGTGATTAAAACAAGGTTAATATAGTCTTTTAAACCTCTTTTTGGGTGTTTTTTAGTGATTACAAAAACATTTAGATCTTTATTTGAATTTTTTTATGCTTTTTATTCAAAAATTTTGTAACTTAAGGCCAAGGGGCCAACGAACACCACTAAACCTTTTATTTAGAGCTTTAAAATTAAAATCACTTCAAAGGTTTTACAAGTTTATAATTGTTTGCTTAGTTAGATTTGTTTGAGAAAAAAGGAAGTTATACATGTATGCTCTCTCCCTATCCCATATAGGAAACATGTGAGATCAAAAGTGCCATCTTCATTAAAAATTGACTTAGTACAAATGCATAAAAGAGATGTTGTGAAGGCTCTCCCCAAGACCCACATGGCCTGGGTGATCTAGAAATAACCATAAAACTCTTTTACTTAGTTTTTATTTCATTGCATCTTGGCTTATGAGGGGGACTTCATTACCTCCCATAAGTTATATAGGGAAGCCTTTATCCAAGAATTCATCTCCCAACATTGTCTTCAACCCCTCTTTATGGGGGGTATATAATTTGGGACCCCCTCATTGGGATGATGATTTGAGTGGTTAAACCATCTCCATTAGTAAAGGCTAAGCTTGAGACATTTAAGCATGTGGAAATCACACTACACCAAGTAATATATGGATGTAGTGGTTGTAAAAAAGGCAAGACCTTTTTACAACAAGCCATATGACATGGATCCAATTAACATGTTGATTATTTTGAATGCTAATGTGAAAGATGTATGCATTTGATCCATCTAGACATTTGAAACCTTATTAGTTTAGTTAACCCCACTTTCCCACACCTTGTCAGTTTAGGGCTTAAGACATTTAATAGGTTGATTTGTCTTTGTCTTAGATTACTTGGTCTTATTTGGAGTCAAATCTATTTGTTAAAAAAAGTTTACATAACTAAACACATTGTCTACCATTTTCTTAAACAAGGAAGTGTAATGTTGCCCAAGTAAAAATCATCTTTTTCCTTATTCAAAATTTTATCATAAACTTTGTGTCATATCTTCCATTTTGGTGTAATTATGCTACCCATTTGAGCCTAGATGATTTGCCCAATTTTCTTAAGTCATTCAATGATAATTTAAATTGAAAAGTTCACCTTTATAAGTTCATAAGGTTGATGTGTTAAGTGGGTTTTCCATTTTTACTAAACTTGAGGGAACTTAGGTTTAATTTACAGTTTGAATTGAGGGCTATTTTTAGACTCATAATCATTATCATCTTTTGGTCGGACTCAAATCATCTTACATATTGCTCACACTTTGAGTCCTAGGCTATATTTTCTACTACCTTTCCTATTTTTCCATTTGTCTTGAGTCCATTTGATACAACACTTTTTCCTTAGATATTTGTCAAACTTTGTGTGTGTGTGTCATTTGAGTTTAGGAGAGTAGTGTTACACTGTCTAAATCATGTTAAACCATTTTGCCTTAGAGTCTTGAAGCAAATATGTTTTCACACCTTTTGAGAATTTTAGCATTGTTACACTAATTAAAATAATTTCAAAACTTATTTCATAAGAATATTTGCATAGATTACAAGTTTTTCCAAAATTTCAAACCAAGTCAAGTTTTCTTTGTGGGCCTTTATCTAGTGCAATTACACCATTCACCTTTGTCTAGTTTCTTGGTCAAAAGAATCTAGTTTGTGACATTATTTGGGAGAAAATAAACTATCTCCAAGTGACTTTTATTTAATACCTCATACTTATTGATCAAATTTATGTCCAAGAGATAAATTCTTAGTTTTTTTAGAAGTGTGTCAAATCTATTAGATTAAATATCTCATCTTTAAAGTCTAGATTTTAATGTTATTTGGCCAAAATTCCTAATAGTACCTTTGTTTGAGCCTATCTCTTGATGCCGCATTTGGCCAAAAGACCTATCAATTTTTTTTCCTAGATTAGACTTGTTTGAAACACTTTTATCCTAAAATTTGGTATTTTGATTTTTGGTCCATCTACTTGAATTTTTTGTGTGAGATAGTAATGTTGGAAATTTGATGTTAGCTTGTTTTATCATGAGTCATTATATAAACCTTTTTGGATATACATATCCATCCTTTTGCCTAAGTTAGACCAAGTTTTAACCTCTTTTTAGACATCACTTTTTTAGATTTTATAAAATTCTATTCCTTTTGGTCATGAAACATTTAATATGGATCCCAACATTTCTTCCTACACTCATAATGGCCTCATGTACAATCCAAGATTTAGTAATATAGTCTCACAAGAAGAAATGGTTCAAGACCCCTATGTAGATAATGTTGCTTATGAGACAGATCCGTATCCATCTTATAACACTCAAATAGGGGCACAAAACCAAGACCTATTAGCTCATTATTTGGTTAACACACCTCCATACTTAGAGTAGGATCAAGCATAAATAGAGTAGTACCTAGTTTTAATACCTAAAATTGAAGAACCATTTCCTCAACAACCATACTATGTTACTTTACCATCCATGTGTGATCCTTATTTGTTTGAGCATCACTTATTAGAAAATAAAGATGATATTTTAGTTAGATCTATATAAGTAGGAGCTAAGTTTCTAGTAGACTTCCCCCATGAGAATTTTTCATGTCTGGTAAGAATGCCTCACAACAAAATGTATAATCAATAAGCTTCTTCTATAAATCATTTAACTCTAGCCCTAATGGTATATCAAGACCCTAATATAATAATCAAAGGAAAGAACCTCATAGAGGATCACTTTATATAAATTCATACATCATACCTAACTTACTTTAACCTAACACATAATTTTAATCAAATAACCATGTCAAATAGGCCACTTATTAACTTGGTTCCTTTAATAGGAGTTCTAATATAATTTACTAGTCTAGAAAATTAGGGTGCAGACCCATTTACATAGAACACTTTGATCAATAACTTATTTCATATGCCAACCATCGAGGAAATATCTTCTACTTATAGATTAAAATAATGAGCAAATTGTAGTGGATAATGTGTAAGCAACATCCAAACCAAACCAAAGTGGTGTGAGTACACAAAAAACTAGTCCTCAAATAAGTTTACCCTTAGTTAACACCATGTGTGGTTCACCAAATTAGGGAGTAAGAGATTATACATCCCAATCTCAAACAACTACCACTAAACCTCAATCAACTACTTATTCAAGTACTCAACCAATAGGACTAGGTAATCATCCAATGACCAATACCATGCCTCAACAATAGAATGTGATGAATCCTACTCCTCTTTAATAAGTAGCGAGTAATGTTCCAAAACAACAAACAAAATAAAGCATACCCACATAATATAGGTAGACTATATTACCACTACAACAAGGGATAACCAATGTTCTACCTCACTAGGTAGCAATGAACATACCTCTTTCCTTGTAGATCAATATACTAATTCAAAGCCAAATGATGTATAATCAATAACATATGACTATTGATTAGAAAAAAATTCTAAATATACAACATGAGTCCACTTCCAAACTAGGATTTTCATAAAAAATAGGTTCTAATGTTCCTCAAGTACCAATCAAACAAACTTTTCTTTGTGCAAAATGTATCACTAGTTCAAAGATAGGGTCTTGGTTCACAAGTACCCCCTCAACAAAAAGGTTCTATTAGTCAACAATAGGTCCCTATTCAAACTTAATAGGCATAGTACATCACTCCTAACCATATCCTTCCATCTCAACCTCAAAATCCCTAAAATCAAGCCTATATATGAATCTAAACTAGAATATAGTACTACAATACATGCAATTTCAATAATCAAACCCTAATCCACACATGTGTATTCCTAGTCTATTTCTTAACCAAACCAACATACCCTATCAAATAACTTCATCATACCCCAGTCAAAATGTTCCACTTATGATCGCTCAACCATCTACCTAGGCCAATATTCCACCTCAAACCAATGTTCCCTCTAACTTCCTAGCTCAAGAACTACAATAGATGAAGGATGCAATTACTACCATCCAAGCTGGGAAATAAACCAAAAAATTTAATTTGGATGATGTGTGTTCTTATCCATTTAACATTGAGTACTTGTAGATACCATTTCCTCTAGGATACAGACCACTAAAATTTGATAAACACAAGGGGAAAGGTAACCCCAAGGCTTATTTGATCAAGTTCTTTGTTGCATGCCACCTAGTGGTATATAGTAATTATATATTACTATTGTTCACAAAGAGTCTAGATAAACAAGCCTTGGAGTGTTTTTTGAAGTTACATAATAATTTTGTATCAGGTTTTGATGATCTTTCAAACAAGTTTGTCCAACACTTTTCATATAATCTTGAGCATGAGATTTCATTAAATGACTTGATGGAAGCTAAGAAAAAGGCTGGTGAAAGCTTTGTAAGTTATCTATAGTTATGGAGAGCCCTTAAAAGATAATTCACTCATAATTTACCAAATAAATAATTAGCCATTGTGTTTGCCAAAAATTTACACAGTGAGATATCCTATCATCTAGAATTGTAGTGTGCACATACCTTTAAAAATATCATTAACAAAGGTTTGTTGATCAAGTAAGCCCTTATTAACAAAGGGATAATAAATATTAATTTGTCAAATCAAAATCAAGGTACTAATCAAGGAAATTGCCACCAATATCAAGTCTAAGCACAAGCATCATAACCAGTATAGGATAATAACAATGATAGACTAAAACAATCCAACTGCAATAAGAATGTTATTAAAAATGGAGTAACTAAATCATGACATTTCTAAATGGTGAAAACACCATTCACTCAACCCATGCAACATATGAAAATTATACCTAACCCACAACCTTTTCATCAAATTTAGTAAACACAACAATCCAAGCCCATGCAACAAATGCAATAACCTTTGCCATTACAATCCCCTCCTCTAAGGAGAATAGTGTCTACTCATCATATTTTTAGTGACCTTGGAGAACCTATAAAATCTATGTTTTGAAAAATCACTTCCTCTAATTTGATTAAATAGACTATACCAAAACATTATCCTAAGGGAATTATTTATCCTAATTGGTACCACCAAAATGAATTTTGTGAATACGATTAGGTTAACATAGATAATTTGCATCATTGTGTACAAACCAAAAAATTTATTTAGAATATGTTGGATAATGGGGAGATAACATTGGAGGGTGGTGGTTCCACTTCCAATCAAAACCTTGAAATCTTTCAAAAAACTTTTCCACAACATAACAACCAACCACAATAACAAATAATAGTAACAATAGCAATAATGTCTAGTGTAATACCAACAAAAATAGTTTCAATAATCAATTTTAAACTAAAAGAATAATCAAAAATAGAACCAACAACATTTGAATAATAGATAGAACCAAGGATAGAATGGAAATAACCAATAGATCTACCATGCAGTTGCACATGACTACAATATATTTGTAGGTCATATTGTAGGAGGTCATGTTAACACCATATCCATCAATATGATACCAAATACTAGTCAATCAAGACCTTTGACAAATAATGTCAATCCACCAAATCACATTGATAATCCTTCCTTGACCTGGGACCACATATAAGAATACTAGCAAATAGGGATTACTATTTGGACCCCATATCTAGAACTTATCATTGCCTTGTGACCACACATAATTTCACCAACAACCAAGACTTATCATATCTAGTCCCCCACCATCACCATTAGTTTGTTAGTAAGCATGGTCATATGTTTAATCTTAATTGTGTAATCACAAATCATAGGTAGAATATTACCATCCTATGCCCATATCCATCTACCACTTTTCCCATCACCTAACCAACCATTATACCTTGGAATAGGAAATTTACCACTGACCAAGAAAATAAGTTTGATATTGTGAAAAAAATACAAAATATGCACGTAGAGATCTCTATTTTAGATTTATTTCATACATCAACAATCCACAAAAACATTTTGAATGAGTTTCTTAGAAACCCATGATTTCAAGTGACATATCCACTAATAAATTCCAAGCTTTGGTTGGACACCTAGCTCCATCCCAATAAGTGACTTTCAACCAAAGCAATATGTCATCCCTTGGCCCATTGCATAACAACCCCTTATATATTGAAGTTTGTCTAAAATGGCACAAAGTAAAACATGTCATTATAGACAATGGATTAGGTCTAAACATAGTGTCTCTAAATCTCATCAAGCTTCTTAGGTACATGATGGGAGATCTTCAAGTAGAAATGATAACCATCAAATACTACAATAATGAATAATGAGAATCACAAAACACCACCTATTTTCTAGTTACCCTTAGGCCTTTGACCCATGATAGACTTTGCCATATGATGGATCTTGATTTGTCATAAAATATGCTTTTGGGAATACCTTGGTTACATGAAATTTGTGTAGTCCCATCAACATTGTACCAACGTATCAAGTTATCCCATTCAAGAATGGAAGTTTGCATACTAAGAGATTTACATCCATACGAGCATTAGAAACACCTAGAGGCTAAGTTCAAGAACTATAACTATAATTTTGATATGAATCCAAAGAATAAATAGGATAAGGGAAAGGCAATACTCAATTTTCTAGAGGAAAACTGCATTAATCCTAATACCCTTGATTTACTTTCCCACATGCCACCTCCTAAGATATACAATCATTATACAATCTCACATAATGGCCCAGGAGAGTATGTCACCCATGATACCTTTGATATTGCAAACCTTCCATAGAACCCAAAGTCATTTATAAGACCTAAATCCAATCCACTTCATTCAAAATGGAAACAAAGGTAAAATTGTAAAAATTATAGTCTAAGACCTATCACATTTATACCAACATCTGGCCTAGAATAGGAACCTCTTGAAGGAGACAAATCATGGTTATACAATGACAAGTAGGCTGATTATTATAAGAATAGAAAGTATCCTATTCCTAATAGGATCATGAAGAATAAATGCTATGAAGTATGAGGCCTTAGACCAAGTCAACAAGGAACACTTGAGCTAATTTCTATGACCAGATATAAAGGGCCTTATAGACTTGGATTTAAACTTCCTGGGGGTGACCCCATGTACCTTAATCATGTTCCATTACCATTAACTAGTGATGATGATGCCAATAATGAAGTAGAGTCTAATCATTTCCTCTTTTATGACTTAAATGAGAGCAACTTGTTTAAACCTCATTCCATTTGTACCCTTAAATTAATTCATTCATCACAACCCATTGCCATTATATTATCCCCAACTGATAGACTAGGGCCAACAAGAAACCAATGTGTCAATTGATGAGTTTAAAAATGAGGAAGCTTTTTGTGTTTTTTGGGCCTTAGAGATAATGTTATGTTGGGGGACCATAAATTAGGGTTTTTAGTCAAGTTGGATCATGAATCCTATTTTGGAGAGTAAATGAACACCCTTAGCCAAAAGTAAATAATTAAACCATGGAGGTCCCAATGTGAAAACATCTTTAAGGAAATTTTTGACTAGGGGAAAAGTAAATAAAAAGGCCAATATAGAGGTAAAAACCTATTTCAGTCACCATTAGATGGGGGTGTTCAACCTTCCTCAAGCATATCTTAGGAGACCACCAATGACAAACTTGTCTGTGAGTCTAAGTTTAGTTTTGAAGAACAATAAGATTTTGATCAAATCATTTAGGATTTTCTAATACTTTTTGTTACATGGAAAAATATCCCATTAGGTGACTCTAAATCATCATGCCTAGGGGAACTTAAAGAGCCAATATTAACAAAGGACTCTAATGTTACCAATCATTTCAAATCTTTACCCACTATCCTTGAAGATGGATCAACCCTACTAGTGGAGGACATAATAGAGGTACATATTAGGTCCTGAGATGACCCAAAGTGGATCATGATAGGCACATCCCTTACTGATAATGAGCAAAAATTCCTTATAGTCCTTTTAAGGGAATTTATTGACATATTTGCATGGGCATATTCTAACATGCCAAGTTTGAACCTTTCCTTGGTTCTGCACCACCTTGTGGTAAATCTTGATGCTAAACTAGTGAAACAAAATTTACATAAGATGCATCCTTGCATTATTGTATTAGTAAAGAAAGAGTTGGAAAAACTCTTATAAGTAGGATGTATTCAGTCAATTGACTATTTAGAGTGGATCTCCAATGTTGTACTAGTTAACAAAAAGTTAGAAGAAATTAGAATCTATATTAATTTCCATGATATAAATAAAGCTTTCCCTAAGGATGATTTTCCATTTCCAAACATTGAGATTATGGTTGAATCCATAGTAGGTTATGAGATTATTTCATTAATAGATGGATTTTTAGGGTACAACTAGATTAGGATAACACCAAAATACTAACACAAAATAGTGTTCACCACTCCATGGGGAACATTCTATTATTAGGTTATGTTATTTAGTGTTAAGAACATAAGGGAAACCTATCAAAGAGACATGACCATTATATTTCATGATATGATCCATGACATTATTGAATACTATGTAGTCAACATTCTTAGCAAATCAAATATTAGGGCCGATCATCTAGTAGTGTTACATAGAATATTTGAAAGACTGCATGAGTATAAATTTAGACTTAATATTAAGAAGTGTGTCTTTAATGTCACATCAATAAAATTTATAGGCTTCATTATATATCATCAAGGAATTGAATTTGATCCATCTAAAGTCCACACCATAACAGAGATGTCACGATTGACTACTTTGAAGTAGCTCCAAAGTTTGTAGGGTAAGATCTAGTCTATCTAATTCTTCATATCATAGTTAACTAATAAATGTCATCCTTTTACACATATTCAAAAGAAGGGAGTCACATTTCACTAGGATGATCACTTCCAAACAAATTTTTAGTAGTTAAAGGACTATCTAGTGAATCTACCTATTTTGTTGCCTCATATGCTAGGAAAGCCATTCTTTTTGTATCTATCCACTACTGGCAATGCCTTGGGGGCACTTTTGGCTCAAGATGATGATAACATAAAATAACATGTTATGTAATACTTAAATTGGTTTTATGTGAACATAATTATACACCCATTAAAAATTCTTGTTTAGCTATGGTCTTCATAGTGCAGAAACTACACCATTACATGTTAAACAATAAGACCAAGGTTATTTAAAAAGTAGATCCACTAAAGCATCTACTATCTAAAATAGATTTACAAAGATGCATGGCCAAATGGATCATGATTCTAAGTAAATTTTAGATAGAATATGTCAACTAGAAATCCATTAAGGGGTAGGTTCTTATAAATTAACTTGCTAAAGTACCCCTTATTGATATAGAGATGTTCACATTCCAATTTCTTGAAAAATCCATAATGACTATCATTGACACACCTCTTAAGGAGCAACACTGGAAGCTATATTTTGATGGATCATTCACAACACATGGATTAGGTGTAAGAAATTTATTTATTATTCCATAGGGGGATTTAATCCATAAATCATTTAGGATTAGTTTTCCTTGTACCAATAAGATGGCTAAATTGAAGCACTTGTTGTAGGACTTTAATAGGTAGTACAATGGAACATATCTAATCTCAAGGTTTATGGTGATTTTTAGTTAATCATCAATTAGGTTATAGACCACTTTCAGACCAAATATGATAAGCTAGTTCCATATAAGGCCATAGTAAACACTCTCAAGTAGTAGATTACCGACATTCAGCTTGAGCATACACTAAGGGCAAGTAACAAAACTATAAATGCTATGGATACAATTATATATTTTATTTTAAAAATGGAAACGACTAAATAATATCATTTACTTGCCAAGAAATTTCTAGCCTCAGCTCATGAACCCTCAACCATCACCATAATTTGTGATGTTGTTGGTCCTAGCTCTATTTAGTATTCAGACCTTTACAACTACCTTCATTACCATATTTTACCACTAAACCTATCCCATAAACAATCCAAATCCTTCATCCACCAAACCACATGTTATACCTTACTTGGATCAACCCTTTAGTATTGTAGTTTTGATGGAACTCTACTTTATTGTTTAATTTTGGTAGAATATACACTAGAATTATGAGAAGTTCATGAAGGAGTATGTAGATCCCACACTAGTAGGGTAGTCTTATCCAAAAATCTCTTTTTTACTAGT
Source organism: Torreya grandis (assembly GCA_037957365.1). NCBI lineage: Eukaryota > Viridiplantae > Streptophyta > Pinopsida > Cupressales > Taxaceae > Torreya > Torreya grandis. The sequence goes on from JARHVA010004341.1 coordinate 441,645, forward strand.
TATTATGGACAAAGATGTAGCTACATATGTGAAGAAGTGTGATAAGTGTTAATGGCATGCCAATTTGATTCATGCCTTGGCCAAGACATTAAAACCAATGTTGATACCATGGCCATTTTCTACATGAGGCCTCAACCTCATTGGGAAGATCAATCCCACCTCATATGATGACCATAAACATATCCTTACTGCCATTGAATATTTCACTAAGTGGGTTGAATCTATACCCCTCACGTGATTTGAAAGCAAATTTCCAATTTGATTTTTAACCATCTCATTTTCCACTATGGTATCCCTCCCAATGTTATATCTAATAATGGAGGATCATTTAAGAACAAGGATTTTAAAAAACTACGTGCCAAATACAACATCACACAATACTTTTCTATGGTATATTACCCTCAAGGTAATGGCTAGGCTAAAACATCAAACAAAACTATTATCAACATTCTAAAAAAGATTATCATTGATGCTAGTCATGATTATCACCTTTAGATATTACATGCCCTTTTGGCATACTATACCAATCATCGTATACCCATAAGATCCATTATATATTCACTTATTTATGGTATAGAAGCCATTCTTCCCATTGAGGTTGAGTTGCCTTATTTATGCATATCTTTCAAGCATGTCCTAGATGGCAAAAACTATCAAGTAGTTCACCTACAAGAGCTAGAGTTACTTGATGAAAAATGCATGGATGTGGTGAAAAATCTCCAAGCCTATCAAAATAGACTTTGAGGCTACTAAAATCGGTGCATGAAACATAGATAATTCAAACTTGGTGATCTTTTCCTTAAAGAGAACCAAAAGAATACCATGGTTGACAAGAAGCATAAAGGCAAGTTCAAACCCAACTAGGTTTATCCTTTTACCACTATGGTAAACTATGGAATAGGGGCATATAGGCTTTCCACAATAGATGGAAATGAACTTGATGAGCTGATGAACATTATCCACCTCAAGTGGTACTATGCTTGACTGACTTGGTATATTTTTAATAAGGATCATTTCAAATTATACCATATTATCATTTTTTTACTGTTTTATCATCCTACTAACTTATTACTTTCTCCTATCACCTATTTGTTCTACCATACCTTTCCCATCAATCGAGTTGATTTTTCCCTCCCTACTTGGACCTATGACCTTGGTTTTATTCACATTTTAGCAAAAGGATTTAGATTTAGTTTTAGTAGTCCTTTTTAGAATTCCAAATAAAGATAGTATTTTAGAGAATTAAGACAATAGTTTGATAATTTCATCCTTCATTTATAGTTATATTCTCTAGATCAAGTGTGCCTGATTATAACTGCCTATGGTAAAATCAGTGTCTCATTGATCTTATCACTAATTATAACCACCTATGGGTAAATTAGTATCATTAACTTATGATGTTGTATCCTAGTTATAACCTCCTATGGGAAAACTAGGGGAAACATTCATTTATCATGCCTTGACATACCAACTATCCATTTCCTACGTCATATTATGCTTTAAAACCAACTGTGCCTATTTTATTTGAATTGGTTGCTACACTAGTCATATTCCTCCACTATAAGGCAAAACTATAGTAACTTGAGGTCCTCTCTTGGGACTATATAGGTAGTGATTAATACTTAGTGAGGTCAACTTAGTCACCCTAAGCCATGCTCTTACCATTTTTTGTGTAAATTAAACCACACTCTCACCATTTTTCAAGCAACCTAAGCCACACACTCACCATTTTGCAAGCAAAGCCATGCTCTCACAATTTTGAGATAAACCTAAGCAATGCTCTTGCCATTTTACAATCTTGGATCATTTAGTGTCTTGTCATTCTCAATTGAGTTTAGATAATCCAAAATTTCAAAAACATTCTAAAACCATTTAGAAAAACCAAAAACATTGACCAGTTCTTTGCATTAAGGATTATGGAAACCCTTACTAAGTCATGAAACAATCCCTTGTCACTTAGTTTCCCCACCCTTTTTAGCCTTTTCTCCTATGCACTTGTCATTTTGTAAGACCATTCCCATTTTTCTATCACATCCATTACATTTATTTTTCATCAGTTATAATTTTCTTCCCATTTCTTAGGATAACTACATTTGGCTTGAAGTTTTTCTTGGATATTATGTCCATAGAACTATGTAGGTAGTGTCCACTTACCTAGCGCATATGGAGATAGCTTGACCACCCTCTTCCTTTTTTTATATTTCCCTAGTCTTGTTTGTTTGTTAAGTTGCCTATTTTATAGGGGTAATGTTTATTGCATTATTTGTACTAACATTAGGAATAATTATTATGTGTTTATTTGTTTATTGTTTGCATGCCTATTTTTTTTATTTTGTTATTCTTGCTGCAATTTAGTCTATATGCATTCATTATATGATTCCTTACACACTTATACTTGAATCCATCCATATTCATACATCAACATCATCATAATGGTTTTTATCATTGGTGTATTATTTTCCCTTGATTATTAGATTATGGGAGTTAGTCCCTATGCATATTTTGGCTCATTCCTCATGGTGTTCTATCATAATGCCTACCATGTAGTGCTACAATAAAAACTAGCTTCAAGATGTCTATTTAACAATGGTGGCATCAAAATCACCTCATGAATGACAATAGAAACAACCCAATCATATCCCAAATAGAGTAATTAACCATTAAATAATTTCAACATTTGTTAGTTTGGATGAACATATCCATACTAGAAGGTTGTTCCAATTCATCATTACCCTCTATGTTAAGTTATCATCATCATTAGCCAATCAATCATGTTTGCCATAATCAAGGTCTAATGATTATAAATGCCTTTGGGAAAATCATTGTACACCATCTCACTTGAATTTCTCAATGATTCTAACCACATTTGGAAAAATCATTATGTTCTCACCAAATTTACTTTCTTTTTTCCCAAACAGGGGCATATTGTTATCTTATTTGTCTGTCCTAACTAGGGCAGCTCTAACTTCTCAATGATTATAACCACCTTTGGTCAAACCCTTTTACACCATCCCACTTTCATCCTTAATGATTTTTAATACTTTTTAAAAATCAATGTGTTCTCACCCCATCATCTTCATATGTTTGGTCCTCTCATTTAGATTTTTCTTTTCAATGGACCATTTGCTAACCTACTTGTGCCAACCATTCCCTTGAAGGGGCATCATATAGTTCATCCATTAATTTTGAAGTTATATAAATGTATGAAATTTTCATTATTTGAGAATATGTTACTATGCCTATAGCTTACAATTCCTTCCCAAATAAAGGAACAATGTAGACACCCAAAACTAGCCACCAATGACCTCCAACCAAGATTTTGACCAATTTCTATCAAAAGGCACAATTTGGCCTAAAAATACTAAAATGGATTAAATGAGTTGAATTTTTCATATATAAATGCCAATCTTTTCAAGAGTATGACTAAATGGGGAAACATATTTTATGAGATAGTTAACTTTGATCAAATCATTTCGAGTCAAAATGACATTTTCACACTTGGGTAGTCTGGATTGTTCTTTTCTACCAAATTTATTACATAAGACACATGCACTTATTTTTTTTTGGTAATATCCTAAATGGGATAATCAATCCAACACATCTAACATCACATTTCAATTCTAATCTAGTCAAATTTTGAGCTAATAATATGACATTTTGACCAATTTGATTAATTTGAGCACCAATTGCCAAGATATGCACCAAAATTGATTACTCATGTTTAAATCTAAGAAATTTGAATTAAGAGATTAAGTTAATTTTCCATCGAACTTGTTGAATATTTATTTTTGGAAATTTATTATGAGTTTCTACATCATCAAGTGACATCATTTTTTGAGAAAGCATCCTTAGGCAATAAATGCATAAAATATCTGATTAAGCCTTCCCATGCCTCTTTATCCCAAATATTCATGAGGTGATTTATTGATTTTATCCTTAGAAAATTTAAAAAATTATTAGCCACTCATCTTCATTTTGAGATGGATGGTTTAGTTTTATTCGGATTATTAATTACACACACACACACACACACAGAGAGAAGGCCTCACACTCATAATTTTAAGCTTGGATTGTGTAAAGTTACCAAGCAAAAATGATTCCAAAGACTCATAAAATTAGTATTATTATGCCAAAATTTTGAACCAAAACAAATCCATCACAAGCCAAAGGTGCCAAGGAGAGGAGTTAAACAACTCATTTGATGAAGACTCATTGAGCTCAAACTAAGCAAGCCACTTTAATAAGCCATTTGGAACATCTAAGGAAGGTGAAATATCATTTGTCTTTTGAATTCTATATGTGTTTTCCATTTAATTTTGTTAATTAATATCTATTTTTGATCTAGGCTTAAGGTGTTAGCTATTAGTGTGTTATTTTAGATTTTGATTTTATACACTAACACTATACTAGTCTCCCCTTATATCAATCTTATGTTCATAGAAAGCACCGAAGAGAGTAGTAGCACCTGTGATCTAAGAATTTAACTCAAGAAAGGATGGTTAGTATGGTGTTAGTTTCAAAATGAAAGAAACACACTAACTAACATAACATCTCTAGGCCCAGACACGAAGGATAGCTTAGTTAACAAACATGAATAAAACACATAACTACAATGCAAAATAAATCCTCGTTTACCTTTCTTAGATGCTGGAAAAAGCTTGTTATAGTGGATTACTCATCGTGTGCTCATGAAGTCTTCATCAAAGAAAGCTTGGATATCTCCTCTTCTCCTTGGCACCTTGTGGCTTTGGCTTGGCTTGGCTTGGGATCAATTTGGCATGGTAACACTAATTACAATGGATTTTGAAATCATTTATGCATTATAAATTTTCATTATCAAGACTTTTGAAGATATTTGAGAATAATAACTTTATACCAAAATATATTTGAAATGATTTTCATGGTCTCTCTATCTATAGATTTTTGAGAATGATAAAAATAAACCTAAACCGTCCATCTCAGGATTGAGATGTGTGGCTAAGGATTAATAGAATGTTGTAATAAAAATTGATAAATAGGCTCATTAATATTTGGGATATAGGAGAAATTAAGAGGCATGTAGGGATTTGATGAGGCATGGGAGGCATGAATCTTGATATTTGTGGCATTTATGGCCTAGGGATGTTTTTCTAAAAAATGAGGTCGCCTGATCATGTAGATATTTAATCTTTATTTATAAAAAAAATTATTCAACAAGTTTATAAGGAATTATTAATTAGGCCTTGATTTAGGTTAATTATCTCTTGGCACGTTTAAGCACTTTGTACACAAATTACTCAAATTGATCAGAATGTCTTGTTATTAGACCAAAATTCAACTAGATTGGAATTAGAAGTCACTGTCATATGCATTGGATCTATTATCCCATTTAGGATCTTACTAATAGTGAATAATGAAGGAATGTGTCTTGTGTAAGAGATTTGATAGGAAATAACAATCCAAAGTACCCAGGTGTAAAATTAACATTTTGACTCAAATTGATTTGATCAAATTTAGCTAGCCCATAAATTGCATTGTCCCATTAAAGTATACCCTAGATAAATTTAGCACTTGAATATGTTAGTTTCACATTATTTAGTGTGTTTTAGTGTTTTTAGGCCAAATTGTGTATTTTAAGTGTAAATAGGTCAAAATCCTAATTAGGGGTTATTGGTGGCTAGATTTAGGTGTTTATAGTTTGCCCCTATTTAGGAAGATATTCCAAGCCATAGGCAAAGAAATGTCTTCTCAAACAATGAGAGATGGATTGTATGTCAAAAAGAAGATGATGGTTGAAGAATAAAGCTCCAAATGGTTTTTGGAAGCCTATGATGATGCCCCCTCAAGGGATTAGTCATCACATATATTGATGGGGAGTCCCTTGAAAAGAAACAAGAAGAAAGTTGGAATTAACCTATGGTTGAGATTAATCCAAATGAGAAAATGCCTGCATGCATTGATTTAAAAAGGATGTTAATTTACCCAAAGGTGGTTATAATCAAGAATAAAAGTCAAAATAATGATTTATCCATAGGTGGTTATAATCATTAACCAGACCTAGATTGGCTAAAAATGATGGTGCCCTAGTTAGGGTTGATTAACAAGTATAACTCAAGGATATAACCTAGAATATAGATTAAATATGAGTGGGTAGAAAGTGATGAAAGAGATGAATAGAAGAATAAGATTGATCATTAGAAATGATTTAATTTTACCTACCAATGAGGATATGTTCATCCTTATTAGAAATGATACAACTAGAATGGTCAATGGGTTAATTTAATCAAGGGTGGGATGGAAGGATTTGCCAAGGTGCTAAGGAGAAAATTTTGTAGCTCCATTGATTTTAGACCTTCTTGAAGATAATTTTTACTATAGCATGTGATGGTAGGATTCATGATAGAACACCATGAAGACATGGCTAAAAGATGCATAAGAACTAAATCTCAATATCCAATATTCAAGTGAAAATAATGCACCAATGATAAAAACTATGATGAAAATGTTGATGTATGAAGATGGATAGACTCATGAATAATGTGTGCAAGGAATCACCTAATGCATACATATAGACTGAGTTAAGGAAATAATGTAAAAAGAAAATAAATAGGCAAGCAAGTAGGTAAAAAATAAAAAAAATAAACAAACAACTTGAAATAAATAAGAAAATAAAAATCCTAATAATGATCATGCCCCAGTAAAGTAGATCAAGGATAACTGACTAGGCTTAGACAGGCCAAATATTTTTGGATTTTTAAAAAATTTATGAATGTTTTTGGCATTTTAAGGTATCTTAACTAGTTATAGAATGACAATATGCATGTTCGCAAAATGATGCGAGCATTTAGCTTAGGTTGCTCACAAAATGATGAGAGCGTATGGAAAGGGAGACTGAGGTGAACCTAATATGAATTAAGCATGACCCACATAGTCCTAAAATGACCTCAAGTCAAAGTAATTCCATCCACACAAAAGGTAAGGAAAAACCAACTAGGTCCTAACAAGTTCTCAAATTCGGCAAATGGTCAGTCAAAAGAAAATAATGATGGTAAGGTGATATGACAATGCATGATAAACAAATGTTTCCCCTAATTTTACCATAGGTAGTTATAACTAAGATACAATGGCATAGGTCAATGATACTAATTTGCCCAAAGGTGGTTATAATTAGTAGCAAGACTAGTGAGACACTTATTTACGCATAGGTGGTTATAATCAGGCTCACATAAACAAGCTTGATATAGGGTGGAAAATGAAAGATATCTTTCTAGATCAACTATCACACTAATTTCATATACTGTCATTATAAACATGGATTTGATTGATTATTAAAGCTTGATCAAAATATCCTCACAAAAAGTGTGGGAAGAACCAAATTAACTAAGATCAAAATAGGATTGGGTAGGATGACTAAAAAAATAAGATTTGATCTAGATAGGAATGGAATGATAGGATGTATAAAATGGTAAGAGGGCTTGCCCCCAAGTGATGGGGTGAATGGCTATAATCTATAATAATGGCAAATGGATATGTAACAATGGTAATAGAATGGAAATGTGAAATGGTATGGTACATATTTTTGTCCTAGGTGTGGTTTTTGATTCTATTGTTCCTATTGATGGGGAGATGCATGTATTAATCAACAAATGACAAAAATAAAATACTTAATCATGTTAATTTCTAGCCCACACCTCATCTAAATAACTACTATGCCAAGAATGGCCTATATATTTGGATGCTAAGAATGTTCTTGTGTTCTTCCTTGGTGATTGATTTGATTCCTTCAAATGTCGAGACAAGGTATCTTTATAGCATCTGTAAAGGAAAGTGTGGACATGGATGGTAAACAAGGACAAATAATGGATGGTAGGTTTTATTTTGAAATAGAATCATAGATAATAATGGAATGTGGAATGGTTGGGAAACAAATATAGATCAGGAATTTTAGTCACACGTAATGTTGTTGATGCTATAATTGACATAACTTTAGTGGTGGGGTTGAAGACTTGTTCTTTCAATAAGACCACCAGATTTTTCTATTATTTGATCTTGAGAGTAGCTAAAATTTGATTAGACTATAGATTGGAAGCTATTTTGATTTGATCTTTGATTTTGTCTTCATCGAGTAGTGAAGAACTTTTATGCTCAGCTATTAGTGCCTCAAAAAGGTTTATACTAATGAAATTGTCTTGATTGTCCCATAGCACCTTCAAGAAAGTTTCACTAAGGAATGTGGAATTTTGACTTTGATTGTCTTCTAGCACTTCCAAAAAAGTTTCACTAGAAGATGTTGATTTTTGACTTTGATTGTATCTTAGCACCTCTAAAAAGGTTTCACTAGGAGAGTGTACTTCTACTACATGAATGTGGTCTTAGCCTCCTTGGTATTTTTCAATTGCTATGTCACCATGGATGCAGTTCAACAAAGTGTGATTCCCTCTATCCTAATTGACACTTATGGGAGATGGAATGTCAATGATATGTCTATTTTGGTTGATGGTAATGGCTAATGTAATGGTAATGGAATGGGGAGAGAATATATAATCCTCATACAAGATACTAGGATAACTTGTGTCGAAGCTAAAGTACTCATCCTCAAAAATAGTATAAGGATCAAAAATGTATTCAAATTGATTTGTGAGGCATGGATAACTAATATTTTAATATCCATGAAAATAATCTTCTTTTGAATCTAGTTTTGACTTGATGGACTCTAAATCCAATGTTGAGACTGAGGTTAATTTTGATTTTGATGTTAAATCTGATGTTAATTCAAAAATAGAACCTAACTCTAACTTGGATTCTTCATCTGATGGGTACGCTACTACAATGATGTCTTTTTGAATATTTGGTTTTGGATAAGTAATGGCCTATGATGACATAATGGGCTTCACAAAGACTAGTCTATCAGAGTGGGACTCCTCTAGGATGGGAAATAGGTCAAGAGACAACTCCTTAGAGACTGGATTGTTAATAGGAGGTTCTTAAAAAATAAGCACATGGTTGAGGTAATTATTTTCCCAAAGGTAGTTATAATCATTAAGAAGTGACTCAATAAAGACTAGCTTTTTAGAGTGATACTCCTCGATAACTGGTATAAGATCAATAGGCAATTTATCATAGATTGACTTATCATAAATGGTTGATTCAATAGAAACATCTTGGATTTGTTAGTTCTCTTGGCCTTGGTTTCCAATGATTTGGAAAATACCTATTTTGAACATAGCTTGGTCTTCAAAGGATTGGATAAGTTGAGGTTTGGATGGGATTGGTTCTAGATGAGGAATGGCTCTTAATTAGATAATGGTAGGGCATTGAGAAGCATGATTAATTGCATGATCCAAAGGACAAAGTCCTAAGATGGTAATGATAGAGAATTATGGGGCTTGATTTCTCACACAAGCCAAAGGACTAGGTCTTAGAATGATGAAGGGGTGTTATGGACCTTGATTGCTCACACAAACCAAAGGATGAGGTCTTGGTATAGAAATATTTGGGCATTGTGGAGCTTGGTTGCACACACAAACCAAAGGATAAGGTCTTGGAATGGAAATGGTGTGATTTTATGGTCATAAAATAGAAATGGTATGATGTGGTGGACCCTGATTACTTGCATAAGAAAAAGCATCCAAGTCTTCCTCATAAACCATATCATCCCAGTTATGAGTTGGCTCATAACTTAGTTCTTGACTGTGTTCCATGCACTAATTATTGAAAAGAGGGTATGGATCCATATCATAAATAACATTATCTATAGTTGGGTCTTCAAAGTTATCCTCACAAGTCTCTTCATACCAATCCAAGTTTCAATTTGGATATTATGGATTTTGACTATGTTCCCCATATGGAGTATTGTAGGGAGGATAATAAAACTTAGAAAATATTTCTCTATAGGGGTTCCTAATGGGATCTTGTGTGACCATTCTATCATAAGTTAGATTGTACATAACTCCACCATAATTATAGTGAGACATATCCACTTAAATGATGAAAGATCTAAAATAAAAAGGCTTAGAGTTTTATAAACTCTAAAAAATGATTAAAAGGACAAATGGTTCAAACCTGGTCCAACTTGGTTAAAGGGGTGGATTTGTATCTCAAATTTGGTTTGAAAGTGGATTTGTATCTCCAAAATGATTTGTGCTAAGACTTGGCATAAAACATTTCAACATCAAATGTCAAATTTCATATGCAAAAAAGGTCAAGCATCTGAATAAAAACTGGCATGTCAAAGGTCTAGGTCAAAGTGATCTAAACAAGGTCTAAACTAGGAAAGGGAAAAGTTGAGTGACTAGGTCTTTTGTTCAAATGCGGAGTCATAATCTAGGCTCAAACAAATAGGCATACACTAGTAATTTTGGTCAAACAATGTCAAAAGCTATACTTGAAACAAAGGCTGATGTGATTTGATTTAATCTAAGAATTTTGGAAATAAATTTGACATAGAACTGTCACACAAAATCAAACATAAACATGATCAATTGGCATAAGGCATAAGATAAAATGTATTTTGAGAAAGACTATGTTCTCCTAAATAAAGGTACAAATAATGATGAGGATAGGTATTGAACAAATAAACCATCAATAGTTTTTAATTTTGGGTAATTGATTAAATAAAGTTATGCAACCCAAAAAACAAAGATCTATGTATCAACCCCATGACTTGAGGCTTAAACATAAATCAATCAATGTTTGGATCCAAACTTGACAATGCTAATTAAAAACTCAATGATGAAAACTAAGATTTGACCAAACAAGCTAGACAAGATTGGACAACATGATGGCATAAGACACAGGTCCAAATGGTATACATGACATGGTTTGAAAAAAATGGTTTTTGATACAATGGTAAACAAGTCTTGAAATAAATTGAGTAGCCTAATGGCATAATCACACTTGAATAATGTGATCTATGTTATGTTTCAAAGACTCAAAAAGCTCAAAATGTTTTGACATGATTTGGGTAGCATAACACTACCCTCCTCAAATCAAATGGAACACACATAAATATGTTTAAATATTTTCAAGGCACAAGTGTGGTGTAAAATGGCCAGCATAACACCTCTTCAGATAAAAGAGTGACGTATAGATAAATTAGTTTTGACATGGCTTATGAACAAACAAACAAGTTTTAGTCTCAAGACATACCAAGCAAAAATGACTAAAATATACTAAGTATACTCATCCAAATCCTAACAAGGGTATGGAAACGTGAGGATTTATCTAAGATCTAACAAGTTTTTGAATGTTCTAGGGGAATCAATTACAAAATGACTTTCACGCTAAATAATGCAAAATAAAAGCATAGATTTTGGGTCTATATCACTTGGCTTATTGTAAAAAAGTCTAGTTATTTTTACAACCACTACATCTTGTTGTTCACTCAGTGTAGTACGATGTCCAAAGTGCCACTATGTCCCATGTGCAACTCCAATTATGATCCAAATGATGTCAATGTCAAAATGTGAAACCCTAGGTCAAAGCTTCCCTAAAGAACTCATGGGAGGTGATGAAGTCCCCCTTACAAGCCAAGTTTGCATAAAAATAAAGAAATCATGAAAGCAGAAAGACTTAGGCTCATTTTCAAGGTCACCCAAACTTTGATGATTTTTTGGGGAGTGCTTTAGATGACTTTCTTTATAATCCTTGGACTAGGTTACTTACAATAGGAATGGTGCTTTTGATTCCAAGGGTTTCTTAAAGTCGATAAATAGAAGAGCATACACACAACATCCCTCTTTTTTCCAAACAAAAATTTAATCTAAACAACTAAGTGAATAAAAAAAGATTGAAAAGGTGAGTTCATTTTTAAGCCCAAATGGAAAATGAGGTGATGTTCATTTTACCCCTTGGTATTATTTTCAAACTTTGAAAACATTCACCATAAACATCTAATTTTTTTATTAAACACCAAATCAAGGTTTCTAATTGATTTTTAAACACACAAAAGATGATCTAAACATGTTTTTATCAAATGTCAAGCTTGGTCCTACCACAAAAATGTTAGCATGTCCTTTAACCTTGAAGCTCTTTTAGGTTTGAAATAATTAACTTTAAAAAAAGAGCTCTTAGGTTTGTGTTTTAATAAAAAACATAGTGACTGATGTCAGTTATATAACTAATGATGATTACAATGGCTAACTAATGATGGTTATTTAACTGACATCAATTATACCAATAGTGATTGATGATATCTATCCAAATGATGTTGGTTTTACTAACCAACATCGGTTACTATGTAAACCCATGATAAAGGAAAATGGCCAAACAAAGTTATAAAATCAAATTTCAAGAGTTTTAATGATCCAACTGAAGATTTTAAATATGTAAAATGATCTTCTTCATGTGTGGGATGTGTTTGGTCCCATTGGGCATGCCATATGTGATCTAATAATTTTACTCAAGAGAGTATGGTTAGTATGGTGTTAGTTTCAAAATGGAAATAAAATGAAAGAAACACACTAACTAGCATAACATCTCTAGGCCTAGACACTAGGGAGAGCTTAGGTAACAAACATGAATAAAACACACAACTAAAATGCAAAAGAAATAGTCTTTTACCTTCTTTGGATGCTCCAAAATTCTTGTTGTAGTGGCTTTCTCAACTTGTGCTCATGAATTCTTCATAAAAGAAAGCTTGGCTATCTCTTCTTCTCCTTAGCACCTTGTGGCTTTGGCTTGGCTTGACTTGGAATCAATTTGGCATGGTAACACTAATTGCAATGGCTTTCAGAATCATTTGTGTATTATAACTTTGCATTATCAAGACTTTTGAAGATATTTGAGCATAATACCTTTGCACCAGAATAACTTCAAAATGATTTTCATAGCCTCTCTATTTATAGATTTTTGAGAATGATCAAAATCAACTTGAATCATCCATCTTAGGATTGATATGTGTGGCTAAGGATTAATCCAAATTTTAAATTTAAATTGATAAATAATCTCATTAATATTTGGGATAGAGGAGCAATTAAGAGCCATGGAGGGTTTTGATGAGGCATGGGAGGCATGAATCCTGATATTTGTGGCATTTATAGCCTAGGGATGTCTTTCCAAGAAATGAGGTCACCTAATGATGTAGATATTCAATATTCATTTCTAAAACAAATTATTCAATAAGTTTCTATGGAATTATTAATTAGTCCTTGATTTGGGTTAATTAGCTCTTAAGCATGTTTAAGCACTTTGTTCACAAATTACTCAAATTGATCAAAATGTCTTGTTATTGGTCCAAAATTCAATTGGATTCAAATTGGAAGTCACTATTAGATGCATTAGATCCATTATCACATTTAAGATGTTATCGATAGAAAATAATGAAGGAATGTGTCTTGTGCAAGATATTTGATAGGAAATAGCAATCCAGAGTACCCAAGTGCAAAATTAGCATTTTGACTCAAAATGATCTTATCAAAGTTAGCTAACCCATAAATTGAATTACCCCATTTAGGGATGCCCTAAACAAAATCATTACTTGAATATGTCAGTTTCACATCATTTAGTGTGTTTTGATGCTTTTAGGCCAAATTGTGTATTTTAAGTGGAAATTGATCAAAATACTAATTGGGGGTTATTGGTGGCTAGATTTAGGTGTCTACAACACTAATGAAGAGGAAAAAGAGAAAATGGAGCTAGCCATAATAGAAGAAGAAGACATAGATTTAAACCTTAAGGAAAATATGAAAAAGGGGTGGGAAGAGAAATATTTATACATGTTTGAATACATTCCCCCTAAATCTTTCATGAATAGGATGTACAAACAACTTTCATTTGCATTCGATAGCTACATGGATGAGCCTCACTTTGAGGTGCTTCAAAAGACTATTTTGGGCTTGAATAAACCTAAAGAGGGGAAAGAATCCTTTATCTTAAATCCTCATTCCATGAACCCAATCAGGTCTACCAATTCATTCATCTAGATGGTCAATGAAGTCATGTGTAAGAACATCATTAACAATGTTAGGGCAAATAAATGAAAGAAAATCATGTAGGACACAGAGGAGGAAGCGTACACCATGAATTTTAAGTCGCAACAACTATTCCAGTCCATAGAGATAGCTGACTCATCCCTCTCAAGTGGTGTTGATACATAAAACCTCTTAGAAGTTTATAATGTGTGTGTGCCAGTGGAATAAATTCTTTCAAGGTTAAAAATGAAACCAACATAGGAAGAAGAAGAAGACCCATGTACCATGTTGTAGAAAGAGCTTATTGACAAGATCAAAGAGGTAGAGTACCTATTCACAAAGATACAATAAGTCATTGATGTAATTAAGGCCATCTTCATGAACTTCTCCAAATCATAATTGGTCATTGGTGCATGCCTCAAAAATGCAAAGGGGGATAAGGAAGATTTGATGGTGCAGGTGTACTCTATGAGTAAAGTAGAGTGCACACAAATAATGGGTAGGGTTAACATTATGAGTACATCAATAAAGGAGTAGGATCAAAACCTAGAAGAACTCTTTTATTATTTTTAAAATAAGGCTTGTGACTAAGGAGTAATCATAGATAGAGGAGTCAAAAAGTCTAAGGAAAGGCTATAAGCCTTTAGGAAGGAGTTAGATAAAATCGATCTGATATCACTTAGCATCACCTCCACATAAATTGATAGAATTGTAAAGGAAATTGAGTCTCTATCAAGGGTTTAGAGGACTTTAGTGCTAAGATAAGGGAGAGAATTCTTGATTTCATTATGCCTAAAGCTTTGGCAACCTAGTCTGAGGGTGAACTAGAAACTTTGTATAGTGTAATGTTAGGCCCCTAACTCATCTAAAGTATGGATCCATGATAACTTAATAAACATCTTAGTGTGAGTAAATCAATTGGCATGATTACTATTTTGGTATCTTTTGTGCCATCTAGAGGAATTATAATAGACCTAGAGCTAACTGGTAGGTGGATAACTAGTGCCTAGTTTTTTAGGGCATCTTCTTGAGTGGTTGCACATGGAGATCATAGTGTAAAGGGTAAAAGTTGAGGGAGATGATGGAATGATCAACCAAGGATATATCTTAGTACCTGATGTGTGTTCTCCACCCTGGCATGAAATACTCCTATGTGTTATAAAGTTGAGCTCAAAATAATGAGCAAAGAGATGTAAATTGATGTAGCAAAGCTCTACAAAATTAGCTTTAGATATAATGTTATAGATTTCATTAGCATTAAGATTTAGCATGGATGCTACTAAGGCTCCATTTTGTGTAAGCCTAAGCTCACCTATGAGCCCCTGGGTAGATAAGTAGCTTAGCCAAGCATGTACTCTATTCTATATACCTTGCTTTATATAGACTTTGATTAAATGAAGAATGTTGTTACATATATTTAAGTCTAATCTAGTTACGTGTTTGGTTAATATATATTGAATATGAAATGAATATAGTAGTTATAATGGTGTAATTATAATAAATGAATGTTTTATTAAGAAATTTTTTGGTCTGGGTCATTAATGGCATCTTTGTGCTAAGTGATAATGCCAATAAACTTGTGATTTAGCCTAAGTGTAAGAAACATCATGTGCCCAAGCTTGGATACCCTTGCCAAGAGTGTTATCCTAAGCATGAACCCTTCATATAAACCAATTCCCTTGACCCATCAAAGCACTAGAATGACACTTAGTTTAGTAACACTAAGGGTCATGCCCTTGATATCATAGAATCATCTTGATATAGGCTTGTGCAAATGAACTTACCAAAGCCTTTGTAGAAATGACTAATTCCTATCAGTGATGAATTACACCATGGCACAACTAGCCAAATGTGAGCCCTAGTTCTTTTTTTAACTACACTTCATATGAGTGCATAAGGATGGCACCTTATGTGAATTGATGTTATCATATTCAAGTGATAAATGATGAACACTATGGGGATATACCACATTTGTGCCTAGTTGTGATAGTCAAGAATTGACTTAGATAACTGAATGAGCACCTAACCCCAGAAATGAATTATTTGACATCCCATTTAAACTAAAACATTGATTCAAGGTTTGATGAAAGAATATTATTGGGATACTCATCAATAATTTCTACATATAGATGTTATAATAAGAGGTTAAAAAGATAGTGTAAAGCACCAATGTGAAGATTGATGAGACTAGTTCTAATAAGTCATAGTCTCAATCAAAGGATGCTTCATACAATTTAGACTTCAAGAATGAAGAAGAAATAGATTCAGATGATGAAGAAGAAGAAGATGAGTAAAAATAAGATTTAAAATTCCCCTCAAGATAGATTTAAAGAGACCATCCTAAATCACAAATCATTGGCAACAAGGATGTAGGTATACAAACAAGGATAAATAAGGTAGGTAACCAAAATCAATATAATATTACTTTATTGTCTAAGATTAAACCAAATAACCTTGTACAAAAAACCAAAGAAAAGTTTTGGATAGGTGTTCTGAATAAGGAGTTAGACCAAATAGAAAATAATGAGACTTGGGAACCAGTTCCTAGGCCTAGAGACAATAATGTCATTAGCACAAAATGGGTGTTTAGGAATAAGTTGAATGAAAATGGAGAAGTCACTAAGAACAATTCTAGATTGGTATACAAGGGGTATGCACACATAAAAGGGGTAGAATTTGAGGAGACCATTACTCTAGTAGCAAGATTGGAGGCTATCAAATTATTCCTAGCATATGCAAGTTTCAAAAGGTTCAAGGTGTATTAGATGGATGTCAAATTGTCTTTTCTAAATGTGAACTTGGAAGAAGAGGTATACATAGAGAATCCTGAGGGTTTCTCATTATCAGGTAATAAGGACTATATATGTAGATTGAAAAAGGCACTTTATGGTCTAAAGCAAGATCTTAGAGTTTGATATGCTAGATTGGATAAGTACTTATTATACCAAGGATTCAAAAGAGGAGTTGTAGACAGTAATTTATACATAAATAAAAAAAGTGATCATCAGTTTATAGTGGGTGTCTATGTGGATGATATCATATTTGGTAGAAATAGTGATAGTATGACTAAATCCTTTGTAAAAGTGATGAATAAAGAGTTTGAGATGTCCATGTTATGAGAACTATCATTCATCATTAGGTTATAAATCATTAAATTATAAAAAGGTATATTCATTTCATAATCTAATTACATACGATAGATGTTTAAGAATTTTGAGATGAAAGATTACAAGGTAGTTAGCATATGTATGATCATAGGGTGTAAGTTAATCAAGGAACATAATATATAAAGGTTAATCAGACATCATATAGGTCAATGATTATAAGTTTTCTATACACTACTAACTTTAAACCTAATATCATGCAAGCACAAGGTATTATGGGAAGATTTCTAATAAATCCAAAGGAAAATCATTTGTAAGAAACCAAGAGGATACTTAGGTATCTCAAGGGGACTATGGAGTTTGGTTTATGGTATCCAAGGAGTAAGGAGTTTGATTTATTAGCCTATATAGATGTAGATTGGGTAGGGAGTCTAGATGATAGGAAGAACACTAGTGGATGAGATTTTTTCTTAGGAGAGTGCCTAGTGTCATAGATACTCAAGAAGCAATCATCAGTGTCATTGTTAACTACTGAGGTTGAGTAAATTGTAGCATATTTATGTTTTACTCAATTCTTATGGATGAGATAGACCTTAATAGACTACAAGGTGGAGTATGATAGTCCTAATACTATCTATTATGATAATACAAGTGTCATAAGCATCTCAAAGAATCTTATCATGCATTCCCATCAAGTATAATTTCTTAAGAGAGTAGGCAAGTAAAAAAAATGTTAAACTTGAGTATGTTTCTATAAAGGATCAGATTGCATACATTCTAACCAAGCCACTTCTAAAGGCAACATTTGACCATTTGAGATAGGAATTAGGAGTAATTCTTACCCCTATTAGCCATTGAGAAAGTCAATGTTAATGGGAGATAATCAAGGTGGTTCATTAGCTCCAAAAATAGATGGTGAATTCCAATAAGGTTTGTGAAGTCATGATAGGAATATGGGCAAATTGAGAGGTAAGTAAAAATCTAATTATGCTTCTAACTAGTGTGATCCAATAACAAGGTTCTTATATACATATTTTGAATAGTATATGAGTTCTAATGACTCATATGATGAGCATAATATATGAGGACAAATGGGGAGTCCATAATTATTTAGTAAGAATGTCTATTTCAAATAACTACATATGTGGTGGCCTAGTGACTGATCAAGGGTTTGATCTAAAACTCTATGTCAGTCATGCCAAGGACAAGGTGCTTGAGGTATGCATGAAGATAGGGGAGCATGTTTGTGTGATTCTTAATAGACTATATGATCTTATTTGTTTATATTCTTATACATAATGTGTGATTCAAGAAGTTGTAGATACCTCATTTCCATTGATGTAAAAGGGTGAGAAAAAGGCTAGTTGAAAAGAGCTAGTTCTGGGAGGAAAGCTAGATAACAGACTAGAGGAATGAGGTGAGACAATTCAAATTGTTGATAACAAGTTAAAGTTATGATAGTAAATTTAAATTAATTACATGGTATGTTTTTGTATTGATACAAGGCTTTAATGATGAGGAAATTTATTTTCAAAGTGATTTTAAGTAGAAGATTAGAAGAGGGTTTGCCATCAATCACAAAGGGGGAGTTTATTGAGCACTTATTGTCATTTATTTCAAAAAGGATGTATATAATCCTTTCTTTATGATCTAATGAAGTGTTATTTGTCATTTATGAGATAAAAATATGCTTGATCTTGAAAATCATTAAAACCATGTTAAAGAGAAAAGTCTATCTTGGGGTTTTGATTGATATTTGTAAGTTGGATACCTTCTTAAAGTTTATAATAATTAGGTTTATCATGTTGAGAGTATTAGGCAACCTTCACAGGGCCTTTAAAACATCCCTACATACATAGGACCTTTATTCAAGGGTTGTATCCAAAGCACTCCAAAACCCTATTTATTCCTATCAAGGTATCATGACCATTTTTCAAGGTGAATGATCTCATGTAATCATAGATAGAGCTTAAGAAGGTTAAGATACAATTGATCACAAATTTTGAGGTCAACATTTGAAGGAAATTTGCATGAATCATTTTTTAAGCCTTCTTGAGCTCACAGAATGAGGTACTCAAACCCAAAAAGCACTTTCAAGAATTTGTTGGCACACAAATCCATTAAATTGTGCCCTAAGTATTTCATGGGAGATGGATAAGGGTCCTAGATAAAATCTATGTTCATTAATTTGAATTTTGTTGGTAATTTTCTATGAATAATCACTAACACCAAAAACTATCTTAAACCTCCCTAAAACCCTAATAAAGACTCAATGAGTAAGATTTAATTCACCACATCCCAAAATGGATTTAATTGATCAAAAAACCTATTATAATAGGTAGAGGACTCTCTCAAGTACCTCATGGTGGTACTGGATTGTTAGGAGAGATAGAAAACAATTCTAAAAAGGGCTTATTTATTAGAGTTTTTTAGTTTTTCTTAGAAATTGGATTGATCAAGGAATTGTTGGAGTTCTAGGTTATGCCCTAGCTAAGGAGAGTGTTCATGTCCCAACCTAAAACCTAGTCTAGCATGGGAATGACCTTAGGCTATGGGTTACCTAATTTTATGTTAAACCTCCAGATTGTTAATGGGGTTAGCTCCCTAGATTTGTTAATTTGAATCTCTTCTTCTAAGACCTAATCTATTGGGATGAAAAATAGTGAAGGAATTGCAAAATTTAAATCCTACTCTAAAGTGATGATGTACCATGAATTAATTTATCCACTCTTTGAGATTGAACTCTTTATCACACTAATGGACTATGGATAGAATTAACACACTACCTTAATTGGCTTCCAAGAAATAGTGTTTCACCTAGAGGTCATTTTGATTGGATTAAGTAGAACAATAATGACTATAAGTCCTATTTAAAGGCATTTATAGTCAATAATCCATTTCAATCTTGAGACATCAATGTTAAGACACACTAGATGACTTGTAAGGAAGGTTTATTATCACTTAGGTGGAACTTGGACCTCCATAAGGAAAGATTAAACCACTTTTTACATATAAAAAAAGTATAAAAACAATAATTACTAATTGAGATGTAGTTGTAAATGCTCTATTCATTACTCTAAGAGGTGTACAATTACAAGAACTGGCAGAGTCTCGTCATACCAACTTGAGGGATACCAACTAAGTAAAAATGCCTTCAATATATAGAAGAGATGAGGAGATAAGAAAGATAATTTGGTGTATAAAATTGGAGAGTAGGGTCATCAATGAACATACTGACTTTTCTTTTAGTTACAATATTTACAAGCATCTTCTTTAGCCCTTTCATGCATTTGACCTCCTTGATCGCTCCTTGAATGAGTTATTGACATTGGAGTGAAGTGGTAAAGGGTGTAATTGACTCATTAAACTCTTTTTATATCATGACCATACATAATAAAGGTCATCCATTCCATTTTGTGGTAGTTATAATCATGAATTAGGCCCTCATAACCATGTAACAACCCATTCTCCTCTACATCAAAGTGATAAAGTCAAGATAATGTCTCAACCTCCCATCATAGCCATGAAATTCACACTAAATTCCCTTCAAGGATTATTTATAAATGTAACATCCTTTTATTAACCCATTCTATTAGTCTTCCAATGCCAATTTGATTTTATTTGATGACAACATAGGCCAATTAGGCATATTAGGCATAATTGCCTTACTTGCATATTGACCTCCATGAAACTTAAAAAATATCTTGATAACCTATTTATTAGTGGGTTTCATGCCTAAAACAAAACATCTAAGAATAAAATAGGCTTTTATAATATTTAAACACTTGAAAACCCACTTCTCCAAGTTGGCTAGTTCATCTCTCTTAAGCATGGCAGACCGACAATTTTGAAGGTACTTGTAGAGAATATCCCAAGCAAAATATTGGGCATGTTTTTCATTGAGAGGTTGTATTTAGTCCCAAACCAACTACTCCAAGGATTATAATCATTGTGTATGATCAAACACCCTTCTTTCTGATCAAAAACCTAAAAAAGTGCCCATTTTTTAGGAGTCTATATCATGTCCATACAATCAGGTACTATAATTAGATTCCTCTATAAGTGTCCTTTACCATCCATGAGATTTATAGGTCATTCTAAGATGTTAGGCCATCAAAATATTAGGTTTTCTGAGATTGGGTCTGACTAGCGTTTTAAGGAGTTTTATGAGTGCTCAAGAGTCTTTAGGATGGTTTATATAATATAGGAATCCAAAATCAGAATAAATTCTATGAATCTCTAGGGAATTAACTTAATCAACTTATATGAGTGGCTTAGACTCCCATGTAAAGGGTGGATGAATATATGAACATCAAAAGTGAACTCTAAGGTAGTCTACAAGCCATTTATGACTGTTTAACTTCTTAACATTCATTCATAAATATATACCCCCTAATTCCATTCAAATATTAATTAATATTCATTTCATAGGGGTACCTAAATAATTCTTGAAAACTTATGTGGTGGAGTGAGTGAGCTCTTAAATTTGGTACTCAGATGGACTGTGCATAAGACTAGGTGCTTCGAGTGAGGTTTTGAATATGTTATAACTTTCCCTCACTCTTTTCCACCTAAAATATATTTTATCATGTCTCAAACATATTAATATCCCCCCACTTGATCATATAACCTTCTTCAAGAGCTTATAAGACCCTTGATGTGATAGCAAGGTCTGCAATTAGGCCTAAGTGCTCACATTCTTGCCTTATTTCTAAAGCATTTACCTCTATCTATGAGTTTTATAATTTATGAGGACGTATTATGACCCTTAATCATCATATTCCATTGTTTCAAAACTTTTTTTAGGCTTAAATATATCTTTTAGATGTCCCAAATCCTAATTCTGCCCATTTAGCTCTTAGACTACCTATTTAGACATAGCTTGGTCCGAGATAAAACGTGTATACCCACTATTTTTATGACCAATAAAAAAGTATAGCCACATTTTATTATTTATAAACACACTCTCTTATAAATTTTGGGAGTTAACTCTACCAAAACGACCCTCAAATGACCATTTTTGTCTACACTGGCCACATACTATTTGTAAACTATGAGCTTAGGTATAAGGGTCTAAGGTGACTTCCTCTTCTTTTTATATTGAGGTTCTATAAAATTAAAAATAATTTGATAATCCTTGTATATCTCTATTATTACATCCTAGGTATCATTACCTTGAGTCCATATTCTATCTACAACTAACTTGGTACTCCCAATGCATATGAATGCCCTCTTAGGGCTAGTTGACTGAGTTTTGGTTGAAACCCTATATATACCCTTTATGTTATGTATCTTGAATTATGATGGGTTTAAATTTATACACATATATCATTCTAGTGTTCCTATTAACAATATGATTAAGGGTTGGAACCTATGCATCAATATCCCTTACTTTCTTTAAATGGATCAACTTGCATTTTGAAACCTTGTATTTCCTCCTTATGTGATTTGACTGAGGGTATGGTCTTGGTTGCATAGGTTGAGTTTTATACCTCTCACTTTATTTTTAATATTATACCTAATGGTTAATGAAACTTTAAAACTAAGATCATCTATTTTATTTAGCCACTAAGCCATTGAAATAATAGTTATCTCCCTTCTAAAGTCTACCATGGTGACTAACCTATAGGTGTTCACTCTATATCCTTAGCTGGGTAGGGTGGTAAACATTATTGATGTGAGTGTCCTAGACATTTGGAGTAACATCACCTTGAGGATGTCTTTATGGGTTCAACCTCCCCTCCGATGGTCTCAATGGTAACCTCCAACCCTTGCAACTTATCTTGTCCTACCCTCACAACTTGGCTATAGGTGGATACAATGCTACTGTAGGTGTTGTCTAAGAGAGGATTTTAATGTAAAATTACCATATTATCTTCTTCACATTAATTTAATACTATTAATAACCTTATTTCATAATATCTCTCTTTTAATCATTTTTATCTTGAGTATTTGAACTCAATTAGCCTATAGCATAGTCCATGATGAGGAAAAACATGGTCGTAGGTACTCATGAGGTTAGGTTTTAGACCTAGAGAACTAGACCTTATCATTGATATTCCCTTTCATTGTGATAATTTTCCTCTCAATCTTGTATCAGTCACATGGTGGCTTAAAACTCTACCTCTTGTAATTTTTTTTATTTTACTCTTTGACATGGTGACTCTAGGCTTGCATATGATGCTACTATAGGTGCTAGTCTATGCTAAGCATTCGTAAGGGAGTAAAATTATTTACACATGTATGTGTTGGGCCTCTTTATCATCATTATAACTTTTATTCCCCATGACTTGGTATACAATATTATGAAATACACCCCTCTTCTAAAATTCATTCTTATGCCAAGTCTAGGCCAGTTTAGGTGACTATAGGTGTTATTAAGCTTATGATGGAACTAGGTTATTTGATGAGTATGAAGTAATGATCCATTATTAAAAATATTAATATATATTTAATATATCTCACTATTCATCTTGAATGATGATTCACTAATCTTCTCAAGCTTAAGCCAAACCTTGACTATCTTCTCCTTTTACTTAGTTACCAAGGAGTGTATCCCTATGTTGTACAGACTAATATAGTCCAGGTGCACCTTCATAGGTGTATGTTTCTTTGAATACTTAGGGTGTTTATATAACTAATTTCTTGTTTGAATTAATCACAAACTACCCCTTATTTTCCCCCATATTTTTTATTGAAGATATTTCTTAATCACTCACAAAATGTTCCTTTGAAATCTATTGTATTAGGTTATATGCATGGATGTAGGTGATTGTGAAGTCTTCTTACCAGGCTCTATGACCAAATGAGATAAAAATTTGAGACTTCATTCTTTCTAAGGGTTTAAAGGGAGCATGGGAGTTCATTAGCATGGTTTAGACTTAGGAGGGAGGGTACATGGACAGAGGAAGGTGGGAAAGGAGTAACAAGGAGATGGGAACATAAAAATAGAGTAATAACTTAGTATAAAGGTAGTGAAGGAATTTGAAATGATAGTGGTAAGGAAAACTCAAGAAATGAAGGGTAAAACTCCTCTTGAGACCAACCATTTAAACTTTAGAGAACCTTCAACCTATACCTCATCAATCATAAAATTTTGGAGGTATATAGACATTATATATAACCTAAAAATGAAACCTCAATATCTTAGAAAACCTTAATTTTCATAAAGAAACCTTAAATTATTCTAAAAATGGAATTATGAGTTTGGGTGTCAACAGAGGTGGCTTCTAAGTCCTCAAGGATGACAAGGAGGTGGAGAGGATTGTTTTAAAGAATATGAAGATGCTACATCATCAATATACACTTCTTTATATGTCTTGAGCTCCCTTTTGAAGTTATGTAGGTGTCATTAGACTGTACACAGTCCTTTTCAATAGTGATCTCTACATATGCATAAGTCCTCCTTATATTTTGAGATAATAAGTGAGCCATGAAAATTTTCACTTGAGAAATAAGGAATTAAAAAAATAAAAACACCTCTATAAACTCTCACATTCATCTCCTAGCTATTGATGAGGACACAAAACCTTGGTCAATATAGTTAACTTTCTTACAGGCTACACATAAGAACCAATCATGAGGATTTTACATTTATTTGAGTTCACAAATGTTAGATAGGTGATCAAAATTCCATAATATACCCCTTAAATACTTGATAAAACAACATCAATCATTAGATTAGGTAAACAAGACAAAATCCCATGAAAACTGCACAATTTAAGTTGGCATGTGTAGATGTGAAGGGCATACACATTCCTTAAATTATCAAGGAAGGTTCATAAAGTTTAGGAGACAAATATCTAGATAAATTCCCATGATTATAATATGGTTGAGTCTAATTTTCATGTCCAAGAGATGGGACCTCCACTCTCTCTCCTGTATATGGTACAAGCAGAAACCTGAGGAACTATCCAAGTTTGTAAAGAAGGGTTGATGAAGTATAGATCAATTTTGATATTTTTTGGAATCCATTTATCATTAAACTTTTTAGATACATCATAAATTAGTTTATTTTAATCCATAGATCTTATTTTGTATGATATAGGGTGTACAATTCTATATAAATGGAGAAAATTCCCCAAAAGAGTGTTTTTCACCATTTTTTCTATGTTCAAACCTTGAAATGTAATTTTAGGTTAAAAATTAGAGAAAAAAAAATTAATAAACCTCTTAAAAGTGGGATAAATTTAGGAAGTGTAAAGGTCACAAAAAGGCACGTGGGACCCACTTGGCTAGTGAAAAGACATAAATGTGTCTCAAAAGAGATTTTAAGTGTTATGAAATGTATAGGGGAGTAATGTGGCATGGGTATAATGTATTAAAAGTAACATTTAAAATAAATTAACAAGTTAATTTCCCTTTTTTAAAGTTTATAAGGCAAAATAGGCTCATGAGGGGGTTTGAGGGGTGATAATAGTTTAGGAGGGGTAATGAAGGAGTTAAATGAACTTAGATGGATATATCATAGACAAAATATTTTGAACACACCATGATATTCATGTTAATTCCTCCAAAATTATTATAACACCTTCATATTATCATAATATAAATATACTCCTCAAACAAGGCTAAGCATTCATTGGATTTTTAGAGCCTTTTGACAATCATTTTTCTCATTCTAAGACACCATGACACCTATTACTTAGTCCTAAAGACTTAAATACACTCATTAAATCATGGATCAAATGTGAAATTATGAAACATCATGATACTCTTAGTTAATATATAAAGATTCTCATTGGGACAAGGATGACATGACCATGCTAGGAGTAATCATAAGTAGGCTAGGATGATGGTCACTAAAATTTTTTTATATAGGGGGTTGACATATGACCTATGAGGCCAAAATGTCAACAAGACTTAAAATAGATTAGATAGGATGATATAAAATTTAGGCATATTTCCATAATGTTTTTTGAGGTAGTCCTAGCCTTAGAATTTTCTAAACAGTTCACTCAATTTAGCTAGTCACAGGCAAATTTGAGCATAAGGAATAGAGTTAAGAAATTGGTCTCCAAGACCAATATTGGTTATTAATTCATATTTTTATATGTAATTGAATATGACCTTAGGTTCTTATAGTTCCTATAAACATGCTTTATATGCCCTGATTTCATGACATGAAGGTGATCAAGCATGAGAGAGATCAAACAGCTAGTGAGTGTTCATAGGCCTTATATGACAATGAACTACAAGGAATGTTTTCATGAAGTAGTTTTTACCAACCCAAGTTTCACCTTGTGAATCATATTGTTCAATTCTCCTTCAAATTGGACTAACATTAGATTAGTCTACAGGTTATGGGTTACCTATAACTAGACCAAACCTCTAGATTATGAGGTTATCTCCTCTAATGTATCAACTTTGAATCCTTTTATAAACCTATATTCCTTTGGGGTGAAAATAGTTATAAAGATAACTTAAAAGGAAATCTACACTAACGATGGTGATGCACCAATTCTTGAATGATCCTCTCTTAACCTTGTTCTTAAGCACACTTGTGAATAAAAATGGAATATCTTATCAAATAGAATTTATTAATACAGTCCTAAACATGAGTATTTCAGATGGATTTTAGATAAAAGGTCTAAAACTTTAAGGTAAAGTAATGGAGGTCTATGAAAGAGACTACAAACTAACTCACTCTTCAACACAATTTCTATCTCTTAACACTTCATGTGACCTGTAGAGGATGAAAACATAGCATTAGGTGAAGGAGAGGACATAAAAAATAAGATTAATATCATAATTATCTAAAATTCAATAATTAAGAAACAAACTAATAAGCATGAAGTATGCAACAATCTTTTCTCATTAACTCAAGGTGTAAGTTACAATTTTAGTATAGTTTTTGTATACAAGCCTAAGGGATCCAAAATAAATCCATAATACTTGAATATATAGAAAAATATAAGAGAATAATTTGGATAATGGAGTATATTATAGAATAAAATTTCATCAAATGATCATTATTAACTCATACATTACTTTAGTCACAACTAGTTACCAATAGTGCTAAATAAATATCTCCATGTTTGATTCTCTTACATGATTATTTATGTGTTGAGATGAGGTAGTTGAAGATGTATTTGAATTATTAAACCTTATATTGAAGCATTATATGCCTTTATTTTCCTAATAAGTCCTCTTAAGGATCAATTATGTGTGGATTGATTACTCAAGGATCAGTTATGCATGGATTACCACTTAAGGATTAATTATGCATCATAAGGATAAGTTATGAATGATAAGGATTAATTATACATGATAATTATTATCTAATTGTCATTATTACTCTTAATTAACTCATATAATGCACCTCTATGCCAACTTTGATGTCTCGTTGTTGTTTAAGTAAGTCTACTAGGCCAATTAGGCATAGTAGCCTAACTATGTGTATTTTGATGGCCATGAAAACCTACATGAAAGTTTGAGAATATATGAAAAAGTGATTTTTAGGCATAAATAAATGGATAAAATCATGGTTTTGATCATCTAACTACTTGATGAGCTATAAAAAGTGTCAATATTCACTCTCTAATGATTAACATCTTCTTAAACTAACTTATACCTCTCTTTCTTCATTTTTTCCTTAAAACCCCCTATTTTTTTATAGGTCTATACACCATCCATAAAAAAATTTCCATAGACATGTTCCTCTCTAATTTTACCAAATAATATAGGTGGTATTTAAGTGATTTTAATCTGTATGGATGCCTTTTCTTTTAATTCTTCTCAATTGAGTCTATAATAGGGTTTAGGGAGTGTTTAAGAGTACTTAGGACTCTTAATGATGATACATAAAGTTTGGGGATTGAATGTATGAACCAATTCCATAAAAAACTAGTATACTAGGCCCTATACCTCTACCAAAGTGCCCATCCTTCCATTCAAAAGCTCTATACTATGGTGATCATCATGTCAATTCACTTCTTGGGGAAGAAATAGGCTTTATAAATAGTGTTTGGTGTCTTAAGGCCTAAATGACCAGTCATATAACCTCTAATTTGGCTCAAATATAACATACACCTCTATCAAAACATAATGATGATGTTCATGAATATTTGAAGTACCCTCATGACATCATTTTTCCTTCTGATACCCCATCTTGATAACACTATCCCATGATGCTAATAGATAAGCATATGTATATACAAGGTTTTTTAGGATTCTAACCTCATTTTGAGTTGGAAATCCCTTATCCACTATATAAAACATGAATAATCTATATGAGGTGATTTATAGCAATGGTAGTGGCTTGAATGATCCATTCACTCTCTATCTACATATACACAACCCCTTATTTAAACATCCAAACCTATATGCCTATATAAATAGTCATAGTTACTCCTATATATGGTTATTTAAAGGTTATTTAGGAATTTTAGGACCCTCTCTTCCTTATATAACTTATTATATATGTAAAAACCAATAATTTCCTTGCTTATAAGCTCAAAATATCCTTTTTAAACCTAGTCCATATAGCATGTCACCTAAAAATGCCAACCAATAGATTATTATTATTCTAAGGAGAGTTAAGAAAAGCACCAACACCATTTCATGGCTCAAATACTTCATTAAAATGCACTTTGAGGCATATTTATTCCATTGGGTATCCTTCAAGGTTTTGCAAGGGTTTTAGGGGTCTAAAACTCTTATCAATGACTCATATCATACAAACCCATAATGCAAAAATTCTTGCCATTAACTTCAATTATATTAACCCCTTCAACTACCTTGACCTACTCGAGCTCACATGTAAAAGATCCATCAAGTTATGTATGTAGTGAAAAGGTGCTTCAATTAGCTACCTAAACCATGCAAGTAAAAGGAAGGGTCAAGATCCAAAATGACAATTATAATACATCCCCCTAGTTCTAAAAATTCCCTCAAGACTTGAAATGATTCTCAATACCATTCCAATGACCATAAATGTGAAATAACACTTGGATCAGTTCAAAATGGTGGTAGGGTTTCTTAGGGGTTTAAGGCCTGTCTACATATGTTATCCCTCAAGGGCATATTTGAATGAAATACTTGAGCATGATCCATATCACCAGATGTGTTAAGACTAATCATCACCTTTATCTTCCTAACAAACCTTCACATGGAGTCCCAAGTCTCCTATCTTACCTATATCCCTTCAAAAGGCCTCCTGGATCCATTACTTACTATATATGATTGAGGTCGATCTAAGATAAAAGAATGGATGTTTCCACTATTTATCTAGTGATAAGGATAGAATGAGAAGCTTTATATATTGATAACTATAATTTTTACTAATTTTTAGAGCTTAACTCCACCTATAGAGGCTTTAAACTCTCAAATTCCTCTAAGACTAGTTTCATATGTTGACTATGTGTAAGTTCTCTTAGATTTCAATAGATTTATGATATTATCTAATAATTTAATTTTTCTAAGAATTTTTATGATTGGTTTAATGGTTTTAAAACCTTTTATTTATCATCTTAAAAATAAATCCATTCCCTTAACATACCAACAATCCTCTTCTTCTTTCATTGTAAATGAGATCTCTTTGGCAATAATAGACTGTAGTTCATTTTTGACTATGTTATATGTTTTATGAATGTTTTTATGTTTAATTAATCTTATAAAATACTTTGAATATGTTTTAAAACTTGGATAGACCTCAAACACCTCTTAATGTTCATGTCAACACTATTGACTTACTAT
The DNA here is from genome assembly GCA_037957365.1 of Torreya grandis. Taxonomy (NCBI): domain Eukaryota; kingdom Viridiplantae; phylum Streptophyta; class Pinopsida; order Cupressales; family Taxaceae; genus Torreya; species Torreya grandis. The sequence continues at coordinate 471,334 of JARHVA010004341.1, forward strand.
CTTATCCATTATGCACAATATAGTACTTAGAACATATGGGTTGTCTTTAGAAATGGTGATTTTTATGATTTAGGTTCATAAAACCTCAACTCCTTTCAATGGTTTAAAATTTAATATGAGAATTTATCAAGTCCAAACACTCCATCATGTTTCATAATCACAAGTCCACCTTCCATCCTTGGTCAAAATTGAGTTTTACCTTTCTTAGATACACAATGCCACTAAGTTAATTGTAGATTCATATTTTATTATCTCATTAATTATAAGACCACACTATCACATCCTTGATTTGGTTTAAATATTTAATGTCTCATATATTTTAACTATATAAACTCTATCTCCTCATTTTGAATAAACCTTGGAGAGGCAACCTGACTGTATCTTGGCATGACTGTAGATGATGGTTCATTATGTTTTGTATGGATTGAGATAGATTTAGAACATGAAAAGGTCAAGGATATATCTTATGAACCTATAATTAATTCATTTCAATGGTATAAATAAGCTCTATGACCTCATTTGAATCTTCACTTACCTTAAAAATTTTCAATCATTTCTCTACCCACTTCTTTGGCTTATGACTGAGTGTGCTTGTAGATATGATTGTAGGTCTCTCTCTCTTAGGATATTGAATCTATATCAACCTAATTATATTTTTTAGAATATATTATATCAACCATATTTTCAATCATGGGTTCTAAAGGATCCATTCAATTTAATATTTTCATTAAGGTATGAAGGTTAGGTCATTTTGCACTTGGTTCATTTATTCTTTCCATGGTTGTAGGTTTTATAAGACACATCTATATATAATATTGTAATGAGGACTTGATAATGTTAAAAAACATTATTAATGAACCACTTCCATTCATTTAAAACAAATAAGGGATATATTTCAACCTCCTTTCATTGAGATATTCATATCTTCTAGTCTCCTCAAAACACCACTTTTATAAAGCACATTCTTGATTAAATTAGACTTGGTTATAAGTGATCATTCATATCTATTTAGTAGTATTTAGGGTTTCATAATAATATATTCATGACCATATTAATTATAAAACTCTTAAATCCTCTAAACTAGTGGATCCATGAGGTGAATGTGAATGAAAAGTGATATGATGATAATGGAACATGGAAAATGAGAATGGAGATAGAGTAATACGCTTATATATTGGTTGAATGGTAGTGTGAAGGTTGTGAAATGGGATGAAACATTATGGAGATAAATGAAACCTAAATCTAATATCTAGGTATTCATTAAGACCATGAGGGAAACATAGTCATGTGACTTAACTAGATATATCATTTTGGAGGTCCTTAAAATAACATACAATTTTAAAACTGAAACCTAGAAATCTCCAAACTACCTTAATAAATGCTAATATTCCTTAACATCTACTAAAATATAATTTTGAGGATGTTTAAGGGAAAATTGATGATATCTATGCCATATGACTTTGAGGAAATTTGATGAACTTGAATGAAGGACACGTAACATGAATGAAATCTTGAAAACAAAATCTCAATGGATCTTGACACCCTTGGATCCATTATGAAAAATACAACCATCCTCAACTTGTTTATAGATATTAGATCAACATTTTATGTCTTATTAAATTGCATTTACTCACACATGTGGATAAAAATATTGGGGGAGACATGAAATGTCTCTTCAAGACTTGAAGAACCATTATCAATCAGTAGTTTGGTCAAAACAGACAAAAACTTCACAAAATCATACCATTCTTCTTGCCTTGTACATATATTAATAGTAAACAGAACCCTTAAGTTCTTAGCCTTTGTTCATAAAGATCAAAATATAAAACCAAAAACTAATACCCATTATTGGAAGGTCATGAGGTATGTTTCTCTAGTGAAGAGCTTAGATATGTTTTCTTTATACTATACAAACTACAAACAAACCTAAGGTGGTCATGCTATCTACCAAAGAACAAGCTGTGGAAAAAACATCAATTTTGGTATTCTCAAGCTTTAAAATCTACCAATATCTTCACCAAGTGTGTAACTAATTCTTCTTGCATCTCTAAGACTCATCCTAAGTAGATCCATATAGTACATATCTATACCATTTAGAAACACTATCCAAACTTGTAAATTCTCCTTCCTTTCCTCTTATTTTAGCTTCAAACTACCATTTTAGGTAAATATGGAGAAAAATATGGGTCAAAATCATCTTAAAATAAATGGATACACCAAGGAGAGCAAAAGATAGATCTTTTCACATTTAGGAGCTCTTTTGGTGGCTAAAAAACCTTATAAGCTTATAGAAGAGACACTATTCAAAGCAATAACTATGTTATTAAGAAATATTATGACCATAATGGGTGATTACAAGATATTAGTGATGCTTTAAATCCTTATTAGGTCAAAATTTTCCATTTAAAGACCAAAACCTTCATATTTATACCACATACACTAATCTTACAAAGAATATTGCTAATAAATCTCATTAGAGTATCTTAAAACCTTATTAAATGTCATTCATGAGGAATATGTATGTTCATCACCCATTTTAAGGCTTATATCCCATCATATTTAAATATACTATATACATCAAATAAAATCATAATGATTCATCAGTTGCAATCTTCAAACATCTTAGCTCATTGGGTCTAAATCATGATACCATTTCAATTCATTGTTAAAGACGTTAGAAGATACTTAGACATCATGATTATATTTGATACAAATTGAGATGGAAACATGAAAATAACATGACATTGAGGTATATTAATTTCAATTGATAGTTAGTGAACATTATGATGGTCAAGCACATCACCTAAGGATCAAGGACATCTAAGACATATGGTGATCACAAACAAACTCAATGATACCTCTAGGAGTGTGTGAATGAATTCAAGAATCAAATAGGAGACATCATAACTCAATATAGCATCATGTAAAGGCTTAGGTGGGTTCCATGAAAATATTTCAATTATAGGGGTTGGTATTTGGCCTTGGTAGGCCAAATTTCCAACTTTTTTGGCAACTCAAAGGTGTTGACTAGCTTGCTGGTCAAAAGAATCCAGAAACTTATTACTATCACTCATACATAAATAAGAATTGGACTACATTTTTAAACTATAAAAACTTCTAGATTTGACACATAAAAATAAAACAAGACACAAGAGAAGAAATAACAACAAATAACTAAAACAAAATAACTAATAAACATGTGCAATAACAATTAGAAGAATGAAACCACTTTTATATACAAAAATATTGGTTCTCCTAACAAAAATAATTAAGGAACATACCATTAATAGTAATAAATAATTACTCACCACTTAAATTGGATAATTAGAAACAATTACTTTCCTTAAAATGAGTAATGACATATGGACCACTCCAAAGACTATTAAATTTGGAATGTTTTCCTAGTTTGGCATGGTCTTCATCCCATTTGAGCACAATATCACCTTGATGAAAGGTATTGGATGAATATATTTTGTCAAAAGATATTTTGACTTGATTTTTGATGGACTACATAGTATGCAAATAATTTTCCCTTGTTTCTTCCAACTCTCTCAACTCATTCATTCTTACCTTCATTGCTTTATTCTCCATAAGCTCCAGCTGATGTGCAATAATATAATTATTGAAGAGTAATCCATGATGGGCCTATGCTCCATAAGCTCCAGCTGAGGTATTGAAGAGTAATCCATCAATAAAGATGTAAGGAATATATTTCAGCCTTAAATGTCTCCTCTTTTCCCCATATAATCCTATAGGACACTCTCCCATTTGGATGAATATTGTTATATCTTATGCCTAGCTAGAAGGAGAGATAGTTGTAGCTACATGTTGACTATCTAGGACTGTCAAAACCACTTCATTTTCTTCTTTAAAATATGATTAAATGTGCTTAAAAAGTCCACAACCTATGAAAAAAAATTATTTTTCAATTTTATGTCATATTCCATTCATTTGGTCACCCAACCATCCCTATTTTCACCTAGGTTTCTATTAAGGATAAAATCCTTCACACTAGGATGAACCACCATCACAAAGATCTTATTGTTAAATACCATATGTTTTAAATTATTCAATACCCTTATGATATAAAGTACATGATTTTAAAAAAAAAGTATATTTCTCCTCATACCCTTCCAATGCTTGACTGAAAAAAGTAATGGGATGCTCTAATCCTTCACTATTTTATTGCATGAGCATGGTATAAATTGTGTTACATGTGGATAAGGCATAAATGAATAAATATTTTGTAAAATTATGGATTATTATGGTAGGATATTTACTAATGTCATATTTAATGGCCTCACCAATTCTACAAATCTAGGTGTGATCTACTTAATAAAATTGATCTTTCCCAAGAAAATTTTAAATCCTTTCTTGTGTTTGGGTAAAGGCAAAGCAAGGATTTCCTTTAATCTTTAAGGATAAATATAAATTCCACCCTTGGATATAACATGTCCCAAAATACTTCCCTCATGTAATATAAAGGTACACTTTTTGGGGTTCAAAGAGACCCCAAACTACCTACATGTATCAAAAACCAATCTCAAGTGTGTTAACTAATCTTTAGGTTATTTAGAAAACATAATAATATAATAAATATAAATGAGTATCATTTTACTTATAATCCCTTGAAAATCCACATCCATTTCCCTTTGGAAAGTAGCCCTAGCATTAAAGAGTCCAAAAGACATTTTATTATATGCATAGGTACCCCACTTAGTTGTGAAGGTAATTTTGTATTGATGTTTCTCCTTCACCAATATCTTATTATACCCTAATTATAAATTAAGTAGGGAAAACCTTTGTGGACCTGAAACTCTTTGCAAAATATGATCCATGGATGGAAGAGGGTAGTGATCTCTCAATGACACCTTGTTGAGATCTCTAAAATCTACACACAACCTTATATCCCCATTATTTTTCCTCATAGGTATAACATTTTCCACCCATGTATAATGTTTGATGGGAAATATTATTTTAGATTCAATACACTCTATTAATTCTTTTCTCATAAGGATCTCAACCTTGGGGTTGATTGGTCTTTGTTTCTGTCTCACAGGTTTGGTATCTTCTTCTAGCTATATGGTATGTTGTGCCAACCTAGTATAAAACCCATTCAAGTAATGATATTCACATGAAAAACATCCATAAACTCTTTGTACAATGCTATAAAGGCTTCTCTCTCATCCTTAGTATTCACTTTCCCTAACTTGAGTAGTTTACCTTTAGCTATGGTAATTTGTTCATAATGTTCCTTTTTTGTAGAAATGCTTACCTTATCTTTTCTCAGATGATCATCCTAATTAAATATGTTCTAAAAATTTACCTAGACCTTAGGTAAATTATTTTACTTCAATTGGACAATTTGGTCCTCATAATGATGTTACAACTTATCCTTATTTTTTGAGAAAAATTCTATCTCATGTTGTAGGAAACAGACAATTTATTTATCACTATCCAATACTTGGAAAATTATCTCATTATTAGGAATTGAAGGCTTACATACCACTTTAATTTGGGATTGTTCCTCATCATCTTTGGTCCCATCAACCATATCATACTATGCCCCAATAGCAGCTAATCGATCTACATGTTGACTAGCTCCTATAGGAATGGAGAGAATGTCAAAAGATTGGAATTCCTCCATAGCATCCCAAACTCTATGTTTTTATGCCTTCAATAGTTTGTTATTGGATGCACCTCAAACCAATTACCTATTGAACTACTAACTAACTATCTCTTTTCAATTGTAAAAGCTTAATCTTTCTCTTCCTTGCCCACTGTATACCATGAATTGTTGGGGATCAACCAACAATTTGATTACACTTATGAAAGCAATAAACATGGAATTGAATCAGATAGATAAGTAACTATAATGATAAATAAAAAAGAACAAGAGATATAAGAAACCACCCTAAAAACTTGTGTTAAACTCTTTACAGAAGGAATACAATTGAAGAAACTTCTTTCTTTCACACCTCTCTCAGATGTACAAATCTCTCTCTAGATCTCTTTCCCTCAAGAGCTCTCTCTCTCTCAAGTACAATCAACTCCAACAACCTGGAATGATTCACATATACAATTATGTACTGTTCTTTCTCAACATTCCATTACACTACAATAAGTTAAGAAGATCTATCCTAATATAGAATTAGGAAACTTGAGCATGCATTTACAACCAACAATTAAGCCTCTTGAACAAGGGCTCTAAAAACAATCTTACTAATAATAGAGACGTGGACTTAAGACTATGACTTAATCTCATCATGCAAACACTCGATTCTATCCACAAAAATAGCTCTCTAGATGCACAGGTAACCGATGTCAGTTCCTACCTGCTTGCCTGTGACTGACATTGACCAATCCCTACTGATGCCGGTGTCTCTTGAACTACTCCTAACCAACGTCAATTGCTCCTGACCAACGTAGGTGACTATATAAACTTGAAACTATCAAATGCACTTCTTTGGTGAAGCTTTTAGGCTCAACACCTTAACAATCTCCCACTTGGAGATAAACAGCTACACCAGTACCTGTACAGCAACATCTTTTAGCTCCTCCATCTTCAACTCAATCATGAAGACCAATAGAAGTTGAATGAAGATTCAACTTCTCCTTTGTAACTAGCTTGGTTAACATATCAACAGGATTCTTATCTATATGGATCTTCTCCAACTTCAACTCACCATCTTCCAATACCTGTCTTATGAAGTGGTACCTTAGCTGTATAATCTTTGTTCTTGAATGAAAGGCTAAATTCTTAGCCAAATGAATTACACTCTGACTATCACTATATAATATGCAACTCTCTTTCTCCTTTCCAAGATCTTCCATGAACCGTGTCATCCATATCATCTCTTTGCTAGCCTCTGTGACTGCAATATACTCTGCTTCTGTAGTTGACAAGGCAACAACCTTCTGCAACTTTGATATCCAACTAACCGTCATTCCACCAATAGTGAAAACATATCCTGTGGTGCTCCTCCTACCATCTAAATCACCTACCATATCTAAATCTACATAACCATGTAGAGAAGTATCTAAACCTCCATAGCACAAATGCCTACTATTGGTTCCTCTCAGATATCTAAGCATCCATTGAACTGCTTTCTAATGTTCCTTTCTTAGATTGGCCATATACTTACTTACAACTCCCACTGCTTGGGCAATATCCAGTCTAGTACAAACCATTGCATACATTAAACTCCCTACTATGGAAGAATATGGAACTCTACTCATGTACTCTACCTCATCATGTGAATTAGGACATTGTTCTTTACTCAACTTAAAATGTCCATCCAAAGGTGTGCTTACTAGTTTTGCATCCTGCATATTGAACCGTTTCAACACCTTGTTCACATAATCCTCTTGAGACAAAATCAACCTATAATTTTTCCTGTCTCTCTTAATGCTCATGCCAAGGATTTTTTTTGCTGCTCCCAAATCCTTCATGGCAAATGTTTGAGCTAATTTCACCTTAAGCTCAGAGATATCCTACATGTGTGATCTTGCAACAAGCATATCATCTACATACAATAACAAAATAATATATCTACCATTATCCAATCTCTTAAAATACACACAATGGTCAGATTGACACCTACTATAGCCATGCTTAGTCATAAACCTATCAAATCTCAAATACCACTGTCTAGGAGCTTGTTTGAGGCCATACAAGCTTTTCTTCAATCTGCACACTAACTTCTCCTTACCTTTGACCTCAAATCCTTCCAGCTATTCCATATATATTTCTTCATCCAAATATCCATGAAGAAACACTGTCTTAACATCAAGCTACTCAAGATGCAAATCCTTAATAGCAACTAAAGGCAGTACAGTCCGTATAGAAGTCATTTTAACAACAGGAGAAAAAATCTCACTGAAATCAATACCTAGCTTTTGTGCAAATCCTTTCACTACCAACCTGGCCTTATATCTCATATGTCTGTTCTCACCTTCTTTCAATCTATAGGTCCATCTATTCTTCAGTGTCCTCTTACTAGCTGGCAACTCAACCAAATCCCATGTTTGGTTCTCTCTTAATGACTCCATCTCCTCAACCATGCCATGCTCCCACTGACTCTTGGACTCCACCTGTATTGCTTCTTGAAAACTCTCTGGTTCTCCACCATTAGTTAGAAATAAATAGAATAATGAAGGGGAATATCAAATTGGAGGCTTACTTACCCTTTCTGACCTCCTGATGGGCGTCTGAGACTCATTCGCAAAATGTTGTCTGCCCGAATTCTCTGACAGTGACCAACCTCGATCACTTCTAGGCCTGTAACTGGCTGACATCAGTTTTGCCTGACCAACATTGGTTCCTATCCAATCGACGTTGGTCTATGTATGATCAACATTGGTTTCTATCTTGCCGATGTCAGTTCCTTCTTGGTTGACGTCAGTCTCTATGTTTTCTTTTCTGTGATTAATTTTTCCCGTGAGCTCATTTTGGACCGTCACCTCGTCCAATTCTCCATTGCTCTGCCCAGATTGATTCAACTTCTTCAGTTGATCACTATACATCACTTTTTCATTGAAAACAACATCATGGCTCTTAATTATCTTGTTAGTTCCTAGATTCCAAAATCTGAAACCGAAATCATCAGAGCCATAGCCAATAAATGTGCACCTCATAGACTTAGTATCCAACTTCTTTCTATTTTCCTTATCAACGTGCACAAAGGCTTCACAACCAAAAACTTTGAGAAATGAGAGATCTACCTTTTTACCTATCCATGCCTCTTCTATAATTCCACCATCCAGAGCTATAGAGGGTCCTCTATTAATCAAGTACACTGCAGTGTCAACAGCTTCTGCCCAAAAATCTAAGGGCAAACCAGCATGCACTCTCATACACCTTGCATGCTCCATTATTGTTCTATTCATCCTTTCAGCAACCCCATTCTGCTAAGGTGTCCTTGGAACTATCTTTTGCATGTGGATTCCATGCATATAACAATACCAGTTGAACTTATAATTGCAAAACTCACCACCATTGTTAGATCTCAGGCACTTTAATCTTCTACCTATTTCATTCTCAACCACAGCTTTCCAAATCTTAAAAGTCTCAAATACATCAGATTTCTTTTTAATACAATAGATCCATACCTTTCTTGTAGCATCATCTATGAACGAAACATAGTACTATGATCCTCCAATAGAAGCAGCCTGAGCCGGTCCCCACACGTCTGTGTGAACAAGCTACAACTTATGCTTCTTCTTTGTTGACCCAATCTTGAGAAAACTCACTCTTTTTTATTTCTCAAAAACACAGTGCTCACAAAAATCTAGATCTATGCTTTTTAAATCTGAAAGCTTACCTTTAGACTTAAGAATGGACATTCCCTTCTCACTCATGTGGCCAAGCCTTGAGTGCCACAATTTTGCATCCACATCTGAAGTAGATAATACAGAAGGAGAATTGTTAGTAACACAATTACATAAATAGAGAGTACCTACTCTCTTACCTCTAGCCATTACAAGTGCACCCTTGGTCACCTTCCAAAATTTAGTTGTGAGAGTTACTATACAACCCTCATCCCCTAACTTTCTTATAGAAATCAAATTCCTCTTCAAGCTGGGAACATGCATAACATCTCTCAACACCCATGTGTTGCCATTCTGCATTTTCAGCTGCACTTTACCTTTGCCAATAATTTTACAAGGCTCATCATCCCCTAAATACACTATTCCAAAATCTCCATGGATATAGTCACTAAAATATTCTCTATTAGGGGTAGCATGAAAAGATGCACTAGAATCTAACACCCAAGATTCTATATTATTATGCAAAGAGAATATTAAAGCATCTTATGCAATACCTATAACCTTTGCTTCTTCTTTTCCTTCGTGCTGATTGTCCTCCTTAGGCTTTGACCAATAATCTCTGCTTATGTGCCCCATCTTTCCACAATTCCAGCATTGTGGCTTCCTGCCATTTCTGGATTTGGATCTACCTCTCACCTTAGACTTAGACCTTGATCTCTCTTTCTTACTCTTCTCTTTTTGCCTTCCCTTGCTCTCAAAACTTAAAGTGTTCCCTGATATTTCCTCTATGCTTTTCCTATGAATTTCCTCATTCAAGATAACACTAATAACATCCTCTACTTTTGAAATATTTGAAGTAGATGCAATATTATTAACTGCCATTACTAAGCTATGCCAGCTTTCAGGCAAAGAACATAATATTAAAAGAGCTTTAATTTCATCATCAAACACAATATTGACTGAACTTAATTGATTTACAATTCCATGGAAATCATTCAGGTGATTAGATATAGATCCACCTTCTTGCATATGCAAATTAAATAACTGCTTCATAAGATATATCTTATTAAAAGCTGAGGGTTTTTCATACAAATTTGCTAAAGTAGTCATTAACTCTACCGTAGACTTTGCCTGTGATAAATTAGACATCACAGTAGATGCTAGAATCAGTCTTATAGACCCTAGAGCCTTTCTATCAAGAAATTCCCATTCTTCATCATCCATGTCTGTGGGCTTCTTTGCAATCCCACCTAATGGTAAGTATAGATCTTTTTGATATAGATAATCCTCTATCTGCTTTCTCCAATGTTGATAATTTTTGCCATTGAACTTCTCCATTCTCAGTTTACTTTCTTCTGCCATTGCTTCTCCCACTCAAATAGAAATCCCTGTAGAAACTCCTGTGAGTACCCTGTAATCAATACACACTACATAGATCTGAACCACCTGTTAGGGAACCTGAGCTCTGATACCATTGTTGGATATCAAGCTCTGAACCTACAACCAAGGCTCTGATACCACTTGTTGGGGATCAACCAACAATTTGATTACACTTATGAAAGCAATAAACACGGAATTAAATCAGATAGATAAGTAACTAGAATGATAAATAGCAAAGAACAAGAGATACAAGAAACCACCCTAAAAACTTGTATTAAACTCTTTACAAAAAGAATACAATTGAAGAAACTTCTTTCTTCCACACCTCTCTCAGATGTACAGATCTCTCTCTAGATCTCTTTCCCTCCAGAGCTCTCTCTCTCAAGTACAATCAACTCCAACAACCTAGAATGATTCACATATACAATTATTTACTGTTCTTTCTCAACATTCCATTACACTACAATAAGCTAAGAAGATCTATCCTAATATAGAATTAGGAAAATTGAGCGTGTATTTACAACCAACAGTTAAGCCTCTTGAACAAGGGCTCTAAAAATAGTCTTACTAATAATAGAGACACGGACTTAAGACTATGACTTAATCTCATCATGCAAACACTCAATTCTATCCACAGAAATAGCTCTCTGGACACACAGGTAACCAATGTCAGTTTCTGCCTACTTGCTTGTGACCGATGTTGGCCGATCCTTACCGATGCCAGTGTCTCTTGAACTACTCTTGACTGATGTCGGTCACTCCTGACTGATGCTGGTGACTATGTAAACTTGCAACTATCAAATGTGCTCCTTTGGTGAAGCTTTTAGGCTCCACACCTTAACAATCTCCCACTTGGAGATAAATAGCTGCACCAATACCTGTACGGCAACATCTTCTAGCTCCTCCATCTTCAATTCAATCATGAAGACCAACAAAAGTTGAATGAAGATTCAGCTTCTCCTTTGTAATTGGCTTGGTTAACATATCAACAGGATTCTTATTTGTATGGATCTTCTCCAACTTTAACTCACCATCTTCTAATAGCTATCTTATGAAGTGGTACCTTAGCTATATATGCTTTGTTCTTGAATGAGAGGCTGAATTCTTAGCCAAATGAATTACACTCTGACTATCACTATATAATCTACAACTCTCTTGCTCCTTTCCAATCTCTTCCATGAATCGTGTCATCCATATCATCTCTTTGCTAGCCTCTGTGACTGCAATATACTCTACTTCTGTAGTTGACAAGGCAACAACCTTTTATAACTTTGATATCCAGCTAACCGTCATTCTACCAACAGTGAAAACATATCTTGTGGTCCTCCTCCTACCATCCAAATCACCTACCATATCTAAATCTACATAACCATTTAGAGAAGTATCTAAACCTCCATAGCACAAATTCCTACTATTGGTTCCTCTCAGATATCTAAGGATCCACTGAACTGCTTTCCAATGTTCTTTTCCTAGATTGGCCATATACTTACTTACAACTCCCACTGCTTGGGCAATATTCGGTCTAGTACAAACCATTGCATACATTAAACTCCCTACTGTGGAAGAATATGGAACTCTACTCATGTACTCTACCTCATCATGTGAATTAGGACATTGTTCTTTACTCAACTTAAAATGTCCAGCCAAAGGTGTGCTTACCGGTTTTGCATCCTACATATTGAACTGTTTCAACACCTTGTTCACATAATCCTCTTGAGACAAAATCAACCTATCATTTTTCATGTCTCTCTTAATACTCATGCCAAGGATTTTCTTTGTTTCTCCCAAATCCTTCATGGCAAATGTTTGAGCTAATTTCACCTTAAGCTCAGAGATATCCTACATGTATGATCTTGCAACCAGTATATCATCTACATACAACAACAAAATAATATATCTACCATTATCCAATCTATTAAAATACACACAATGGTCAGATTGACACCTACTGTAGCCATGCTCAGTCATAAACCTATCAAATCTCAAATACCACTGTCTAGGAGCTTGCTTGAGGCCATACAAGCTTTTCTTCAATCTGTACACTAACTTCTCCTTACCTTTGACCTCAAATCCTTTCAACTATTCCATATATATTTCTTCATCCAAATGTCCATAAATAAATGTTGTCTTAACATCAAGCTGCTCAAGATGCAAATCCTCAATAGCAACTAAAGACAGTACAGTCTGTATAGAAGTCATTTTAACAACAGGAGAAAAAATCTCACCAAAATCAATACCTGGCTTTTGTGCAAATCCTTTCACTACCAACCTGGCCTTATATCTCATCTATCCATTCTCACCTTCTTTCAATCTATAGGTCCATCTATTCTTCAGTGTCCTCTTACTAGCTGGCAACTCAACCAAATCCCATGTTTGGTTCTCTCTTAATGACTCCATCTCCTCATCCATGCCATGCTCCCACTGACTCTTAGACTCCACTTGTATTGCTTCTTGAAAACTCTCTAGTTCTCCACCATTAGTTAGCAATAAATAGAATAATGAAGGGGAATATTGAATTAGAGGCTTATTTACCCTTTTTGACCTCTTGATGAGCATCTAAGACTCATCCACAACATCCTGTTCGCCCAAATTCTCTGACAGTGACCAACCTCGATCACTTCTAGGCCTGTAACTAGCTGACGTTGATTCTGCTTGACCGACGTCGGTTCTTGTCCTGCCAACATTGATCTCTGTATGATCGACATCAATTTCTGTCCTACTGATGTTAGTTCCTTCTTGGCTGATGTCAGTCTCTATGTTTTTCTTTCTGTGATTAATTTTTCTCGTGAGCTCATTTTGGACCGTCACCTCATCCAATTCTCCATTGCTCTGTCCGTATTGATTAAGCTTCTTCAGCTGATCACTATACATCGCTTTTTCATTAAAAACAACATCACAGCTCTTAACTATCTTGTTAGTTCCTAGATTCCAAAATTTCAAACCAAAATCATCAGAGCCATAGCCAATAAATGTGCACCTCATAGACTTAGTATCCAGCATCTTTCTATTTTCCTTATCAACGTGCACAAAGGCTTCACAACCAAAAACTTTGAGAAATGAGAGATCTACCTTTTTACCTATCCATGCCTCTTCTGGAATTCCACCATTCAGAGCTGTAGAGGGTCCTTTGTTAATTAGGTACACTGCAGTGTCAATAGCTTTTGCCCAAAACTCTAAGGGCAAACCAGCATGCAATCTCATACACCTTACACACTCCATTATTATTTTGTTCATCCTTTTAGTAACTCCATTATGCTGAGGTGTCCTTGGAACCATCCTTTGCCTATGGATTCCATGCATATAACAATACCAGTTAAACTTATAGTTGCAAAACTCACCACCATTGTCAGATCTCAGGCACTTCAATCTTCTACCTGTTTCATTCTCAACCATAGCTTTCTAAATCTTAAAATTCTCAAATACATTAGATTTCTTATTAATACAATAGATCCATACCTTTCTTGTAGCATCATCTATGAATGAAACATAGTACTGTGATCCTCCAATAGAAGTAGCCTGAGCTGGTCCCCACACATCTGTGTGAACAAACTGCAACTTATGCTTCTTCTTTGTTGACCCAGTCTTGAGAAAACTCGCTCTTTTCTATTTCCCAAAAACACAGTGCTCACAAAAATCTAGATCTATGATTTTCAAATCTGAAAGCTCACCTTTAGACTTAAGAATGGACATTCCCTTCTCACCCATGTGGCTAAGCTTTGAGTGCCACAATTTTGCATCCACATCTGAAGTAGATAATACAGAAGGAGAATTGTTAGTAACACAATTACATAAATAGAGAGTACCTACTCTTTTACCTCTGGCCATTACAAGTTCACCCTTGGTCACCTTCCAAGATTTAGCTGTGAGAGTTATTGTACAACCCTCATCCCCTAACTTTCTTATAGAAATCAAATTTCTCTTCAAGCTGGGAACATGCATAACATCTCTCAACACCCATGTGTTGCCATTTTGCATTTTCAGCTGCACTTTACCTTTGCCAATAATTTTACAAGGCTCATCATCCCCTAAATACACTATTCCCAAAATCTCCATGGATATAGTCACTAAAATATTCTCTATTAGGGGTAGCATGAAAAGATGCACTAGAATCTAACACCCAAGATTCTATATTATTATGCAAAGAGAATATTAAAGCATCTTATGCAATACCTGAAACCTTTGCTTCTTCTTTTCCTTCATTTTGATTGTCCTCTTTAGGCTTTGACTAGTAATCTCTGCTTATATGCCCCATCTTTCCACAATTCCAGCATTGTGGCTTCCTGCGATTTCTGGATTTGGATCTACCTCTCACCTTAGACTTAGAACTTGATCTCCCTTTCTTGCTCTTCTCTTTTTTCCTTCTCCTACTCTCAAAACTTAAAGCATTCCCTGATGTTTGCTCTGTGCTTTTCCTACGAATTTTCACATTCAAGATAACACTAACAACATCCTCTACTTTTAAAATATTTGAAGCATATGTAGTATTACTAACTGCCATTACTAAGCTATGCCAACTTTCAGGCAAGGAACATAATATTAAAAGAGCTTTAATTTCATCATCAAACACAATATTGACTAAACTTAATTGATTTACAATTCCATGGAAATCATTCAAGTGATTAGATACAGATCCACCTTCTTGCATACACAAATTAAATAACTGCTTCATAAGATATACCTTATTAGAAGCTGAGGGTTTTTCATACAAATTTGCTAAAGTAGTCATTAACTCTACCATAGACTTTGCCTATGATAAATTAGATATCACAGTGGATGCTAGACTCAGTCTTATAGACCCTAGAGCCTTTCTATCAAGAACTTCCCATTCTTCATCATCCATGTCTGTGGGCTTCTTTGCAATCCCACCTAACGGTAAGTATAGATCTTTCTGATACAGATAATCCTCTATCTACATTCTCCAATGTTGATAATTTTTGCCATTAAACTTCTCCATTCTTAGTTTACTTTCTTCTACCATTGCTTCTCTCACTCAAATAGAAATCCCTATAGAAACTCCTGTGAGTACCCTATAATCAATACACACTACACAGATCTGAACCACCTTTTAGTGAACCTGAGCTCTGATACCACTGTTGGATATCAAGATCTAAACCTATAACCAAGGCTCTGATACCACTTGTTGGGGATCAACCAACAATTTGATTACACTTATGAAAGCAATAAATGCGGAATTAAATCAGATAGATAAGTAACTAGAATGATAAATAGCAAAGAACAAGAGATACAAGAAACCACCCTGAAAACTTGTATTAAACTCTTTACAGAAGGAATACAATTGAAGATACTTTTTTCTTCCACACCTCTCTCATATGTACAGGTCTCTCTCTAGATCTCTTTCCCTCAAGAGCTCTCTCTCTCAAGTACAATCAACTCCAACAACCTGGAATGATTCACATATACAATTCTATACTATTCTTTCTCAACATTCCATTACACTATAATAAGCTAAGAAGATCTATCCTAATATAGAATTAAGAAACTTGAGCATGCATTTACAACTAGTAATTAAGCCTTTTGAACAAGGGCTCTAAAAATAATCTTACTAATAATAGAGACGCGGACTTAAGACTATGACTTAATCTCATCATGCAAACACTCGGTTCTGTCCACAGAAATAGCTCTCTGGACACACAGGTAACTGACGTCAGTTCCTGCCTTCTTGCCTATGACTGATGTCAGCCAATCCCTATCAATGCTGATGTCTCTTGAACTGCTCCTGACCTACATCGGTCGCTCCTGACCGACGCCGGTGACTGTGTAAACTTGCAACTATCAAATGCGCTCCTTTGGTGAAGCTTTTAGGCTCCACACCTTAACATGATGAGAGCCTCATATTCTATAGTATTATAAGTACAACTAAATTTAATTATAATAGAATAATACCTTTGATTGAGAGGATAAATAATCATGACACCTTCGCCACTCCCATTCTTTGATCTAGACCCATCACAGAATAAATTCCAAACTCCCTCATGATCTTGTGTTCTGTTAGTGAGACTAGGCATTATGGAACCTTCTTCATGCATGCAATAAACACCCAAAATTTATTATTCAATGATTTTATAAGGATCATAACCATGATTATCAGCTACCCAATCATCAAGGATTAAATATGGTACACCTTCAAGTAGTTCAAAAGTTTCTTAGTCACTGAAGTATTCATTGTCCTTTGAGAAAGTGTAATTGACATTTGATAAGTTGGGAATATAATGTTATAAATGAAATATAGATATAGGTTTAGACATTATGGTGATTTTTTTCCCATATCTACTTTTAAAATCCATGTAGGACCAATCAGAAGAAATATACCCCCTAATTTTGGTAGTGAAATCCTTAGACATGCATACAACAAAGTAGGGGAGAAGATTAACTACTACCACATCTTGAGAGATAGTAAAATTAGGACAAGTAGATACAATAACCTTAAGGTCCCTAATAAAACCCATTGTCTTAGTAGGAGACCCATCCAATTATAAAACTCCCTTCTCATGAGGCTCATATTAAAGTCTTAACTTATCAACTATGGATTTAGGTATGACATAGGAACTAACACCACTATCAATCATGCAATTATGTATAAGGCAATCAATTATTACAACTAAAATATATAAGGGCATAAATTAATCACCTTTGGTGCTTAAGGCTCAAGAGTTTGACTAGAATTTGTAAGAATAACCCCTAATTTTTTTCTTGTTTATCTAAAACATGAAGCTTGGGGAGCTCTTCTTGTAGAATATCCTTTTATCTTGGAATAAGAAATGTGTCCCACATATAAATAGATACAAGGGGCCTTAATCTAATCAACAATGATAAGAGGATGAGTGGTTGTCTTGGGATATAATTTAGGAGTAGAAGTATTACTTAAAGGTTGTTTAAATTATTGTATGAAAGGACCTTTATGATTCTACCCCTTATCATCTTATACTTGATGAGTTGATGGTGACTTTTGAGGTGCATTCTAAGTGGTAGTATTTTAAGGTGGTGGAGAAGGTATAGGAGATTCCTTTTAAAGACCAAAACCATCACCAAATGCCCTTCTTTTAGACCTTATATGAGATAGAGTTGAGTTATCCACATTAGCCATATTCTCACACTGATTAGCTTCTAATTGATCAAAAGGATTTTCACCTTCTTGAAAATTGGTAGAGGTAGTTTTAGAAGGTGTTTTACTTCCACCTTCTCCTTGCTAACTTAGTACCCCAAATTGAGTAAAATAAATAATGTCTCCATGTGATATATAAACTTCCTTGTGTTGTGAAGGTAGTTGATTATCATGTGGTGGAAGAGCTAGACCTTATTACATGAAATATTGCTAACTCACCTCACCATTTGGAGCCATTGCCATTGTGTTTGATTGTTCCCATTAATTATACCATTTAAATTCTTGAGCATAATTTATCTAAGTTAGAACCAAAGCTCTTGAACTACTAGCAACATTGGGTTGATAAGAATTATATGATGTTATTGATTGTGTAATCTACCCTTGACCCTATTGATTAGGTTGATAAGGAGGATTTTTATACTGATAGGATTGGTTAGGGGATTGGTAAGGCCTATCAAGTGTAACTTGTTGCATTTCTAAATCCACTATCTTGTTATTTTAAGCCTTAAGTGTGCTCTCTATCTTACCCAATATGTCCACTTGGTTACCATTTGATTGATCATTATTTGTTGGAGCTAGCAATTGAGCAATGGTATGCATAGGAGGATGAATCTATAGAAATAAAGGCATGGGTGGTCTAGGAGAGAGTTTGTCTACTTAGATTAGGTAATTCTCAACTCTAATGTCTACTTCATAGGCCTATGGCAAGGTAATTCCCCCTATTGATTGGATCATAACCACCAATTCTAAATTTAAAGATTTTAAGTAATACAAGAATGCATAGTTATGGGTGGATTTGATAACTATAGGGATCTTATCATATGTTTTATAAAACCTATAGTTGAATTCTACCATGAACTCTTGGGAGATTCTCTTAATTGTAATGATTTGCTTCACTAAGGAAATATGACCACTCTTATCTTTAGGATTCTTACACAAGAGTTTTTCAGACTCATCCTAGGTGTTAATGGATGTAGGTGTTAAACCCTTGTAACATTAGAGTGCCTTACTTTTAAAATAAGTTGCCAACAATCTCATTACCACATTCTACTAGGTTACATTATGCACTGAACATAGAATGTCTAAGTCTACAATATGATCAAGAGGATTAATTAGGTTTTCTCCTATGAAATAAGGAAGGATATTTAAGGTATCAGTAGGTATGTCATAAAACTAATTGAATTTTAAGGGTTTTCCACCATTAAAAGGCATAAAATCTTGTCTCTTAGGAATAGCCATTTGAAGAGTGGAATGTGCAACAATATTTATTTAGACAATATTTGATTGGATAAAAGTAGATTTTTGGGAAAAAGTAGGAGAATTAAGTGGTACAAGATTTGGATTAGAATGATAATATTTCTCTTTCTTAATGGTATTGAAAGAAAACTCAATAGATTAAATATTTTTTCCTTTTAAGGAAGATCTTGCAACCACTCTTGGAATGAGATGTCTAGAAATCTACCTCTAACACCTTTAAATCTTGATAATGTACTTAAATCTATAGATGTATGATCCAAATCCTTTGAATGAGTTGACCCGTCAAGCATTCCATAACTATTAGAAATTGAAGTTATACCCTATGAAGCAAATTATTTAGTTCTCCTTTAAACTTGGACTAATATTAATTTGGTCTATGGGTTACCTATAACTAGACCAAGCCTCTAGATTATGAGGCTATCTCCTCTGATGCATCAACTTTGTATCCTTTTCTAAAACTATATTACTTTGTGGTGAAAAGAGTTAGAAGTATAACTTAAAATGAAATCTACACTAATGATGGTGATGCACCAATTCTTGAATGATCCTCTCTTAACCTTGTTATTAAGCACACTTATGAATCAAAATGGAATAGCTTATCAACTAGACTTTCTTAATACAATCCTAAATATGATTATTTTAAATGGAGGTTAGATAAAATGTCTACTTTCTTAATACAATACTAAATATGATTGTTTCATATGGAGTTTATATAAAAGGTCTAAAACTTGAAGGTAAATGAATGGAGGTCTATGAAAGACACCTCAAACTAACTCGCTCTTCAACATAGTTTCTATCTCTTAACACTTCATTGACCTATAAAGGATGAAAACATAACATTAGGTGAAGGCTAAGACCTACAAAATAAGATGAATATCATACTTATCTACAAATCAAAAATCAAAAACACACTAACAACCATGAAGAAGCATACAATAATATTGTATCATTAACTCAAGGTACAAGTTACAATTTTAGCATAGTTTTTGTATACTAGCCTGAGGGATATAAAATAAATCCATAAGACCTAAATATATATAAAAAGAGAAGATAAAAATCTAGATAATGATGTAGATGAGAGAATAAAAGGTCATCAACTAATCATCATTAAATCATACATTACTTCAGTCACAAGAAGTTACCAATAGTCCTCAACAAATATCTCCATGTTTGATGCTTTTTCATGATTCCTTATGTGTTGAGATGAGGAATTTTAAGATTTAATTGACATTTATTTGTCTAATAAATCCTTATCTTGAATCATGATACAACCTTATCTTGAAGCATGATACACATCTATTTGTCTAATAACACCTTTTAAGGATCATTTATGGATGGATTACCACTTAAGGATCAATTATGCATGATAAGGATCAGTTATGCATGACAAGGATAAGTTATAAATGATAAATATCAGCTATATGGAATTATTACTCTACATTAACTCATCCAACATCCTTATTTACTAACTTTAATGTCTCCTTATTGATTAAATATGTCTACTAAGCCAATTAGGCCTAGTAGCCCAACTATGTGTGTTTTGATGGCAAAAAAAACTACATAAAACTTTGAGAATTTTTGAAAAAGTGAGTGTTAGGCCTGAATCAATGCCTCAAATCATAACATTATTCCTCTTGGGAAAAAAACACCTTAAAACATGTCAAATTAGGTGACTGGGTCACCTTGTCCTTCACTCATACAAAGTAGATGACTAAAAGAGACCACAGAAGCACTTATAAGCATGGTTTTTTTCATCTTATGACTTGAGGATATATACCAAGTGTCAATATTCAATCTCCAATGATTGGAATCTTCTTAAACTACCTTGTACCTCTCTTTTTGCACTTTTTCCTTAAAAACCCCTATTTTATAATAGGTCCATACACCATCCATACAAAAGAGTTCCATAGACATGAGCCTCTCTAAGTTTACTAAAGAATCCACATGGTAGTTAGGTGATTTCAATATATTTAGATGCCTTTTCTTTCAATTCTTCTCAATTGGGTCTGTAGTAGGGTTTAGGGAGGGTTTAAGAGTTCTCATGACTCATAATGATGATTCATAAATTTTGGGCATTGAATGTCTAAACCAATGCCACAAAACACTAGTATAATAGGCCCTATAACTCTCCCAGAGTTCTCAGCATCCCATACAAAATCTTTGTACCATGGTGAACATGTCAAGTCACCTCTCAAGGAAGAAATAAGCTTTCTAAATAGTGTTTGGTGTCTTAAGGCCTAAATAACTAGTCATATCACCTCTAATGTGTCACAAATATGACATACACCTCTCTCTTATCTTGATTATGATGTTCATGAATATTTTAAGTTCCCTCATGACATCATTTTGCCTTTTACTTCCCCCTCTTGATGACATTGTCCCATGATGCCAATAGATAAGCATATGTATATGCAAGAATTTTTAGGATTCTAACCTCATTATGAGTTTAAAATCCCTTATCCATTGTATACAACATGAATAATCTATATGAGGTCCTTTGGATCAATGGTATTGGCTTGAATGAACTATTCATTCTCTATCTGCATGCACATAACCCCTTATTTGAACATCCTGACCTATCTAACTATAGAAATAGTTATAAATAATACTATATATGGTTATTTAAAGTTTATTTCGGAATTTTTTGACCCCATATTCATTATATAACACATTTTATTGAAAACACTAAATATTTCCTTACTTAAAGGCTCAAAATAGCCTTCTCAGGCCCAGTCCATATCATGATCCATGTAAGTGCCAACCAATAGACTTTTATGATTATTAGGAGAGTTAATAAGACTAAAAATACCATTTCATGGCTCAAATACTTCATCATAATGCATCTTTAGGCATATTTACTCCATTAGGTATCCTTTAGGGTTTTGCATGGGTTTTAGGGTCTAAAAATCTTAGTAATGATTCATAGTGTACATACCCCTAGTGAAAAAATTATTTCCATAAATTTAAATTATATTTACCAATTAAATTACCTTGGTTATCTCAATGTCCCATGCAAAATATCCATCAAGATATGTACATAGTGAAAAGGTGCTTCGACTGGCTATCTAGATCGTATAGGTAAAAGGAAGGTTCAAGAGCCAAAATGACAATTATACTACACCCCCTAGTTAAAATAATTACCCAAAGACTTGAAATTATTATCCATACCATTCCAATGAACATCAATGTGAAATAACACCTATATCAATTCAAAATGGTGGTAAGATTTTTTAAGGGTTTAAGGCATGTCTACATATGTTAGCCTTCAAGGGCATACTGACATGAAATACTAAGTTAGATCCATCTCACCATATTTTTGAAGACTAATAATAACCTTTATCTACCTCACAAACCATTTCATGGAATCCCAAGTCTCCTATCTTAACTATAGCCCTTCAAAAGGCCTCCTAGCTCCATTATTGACTGCAGATGACTAAGTCATCTCTACAAAAAAATAGTGGATGTTTCAAATATTATTATAGTGATGAGGATAACATGAGAAGATTTATATAGTTATAAATACAATTTTTACCATTTTTGGAGATTTACTCCACATATAGAGGTTTCAAACCCTCAAATTCCTCTAAGACTGGTTTCATATGTTAACTGTGTGAAAGTTCTCTTAGATTTAAATAGATTTAGGCCATTATCTAATAATTTAATGTTTATAATAAGGTTTATGATTGTTTTAAGGGTGTTATAACCTTTTATTCATCATCTTAAAATGAATTCCATTCCCTTAACATACCAATAATCCTCTTCTTTCATTACAAATGTGAGTTCTTTGAGAATAGCATATTGTAGTTCACTTTTTACTATGTTATATGTTTTAGGAATGTGTTTATATCTAATTAACCTTATAATATCCTTTTAATATGTTTTAAAAAATTTATATCTCTCAAACACCTCTTAATTTTTGTGCCAACATTATTGACCTACTATCTTACCCGTTATGCATAGTACAATACTTAGAACCTATAGGTTTTATTAGGAAATGGTGATTGTTATGATTTAGGTTCATATCACCTCAAATCCTTTAAATGATTTAAAATTTCATGTGATACTTTATAAATTAAAAACACTCCATCTTGTTTCATAACCTTAAGTCTACCTTCCATCCTTGGTCAAAACTGAGTTTTGTCTTTCTTAGCTACACAATGCCACTAAGTTAGATGTAGATGCATATTTGATTATCTCATTGAGTATAAGACCCTCCCATCACATACTTGAGTTTGTTTCAATATTTAATGGTTTATAACTTTTACCTATACAAAATCTATCTCCTCATTTTGAATAAACCTTAGAGAGGCAGCCTAATAGTATCTTGGCATGACTGTAGATGATGGTTCATTATATTTTGTATAGATTGAGACAAATTTAGACCTTAAGAAGGTCAAGGATACATCTTATTAACATATCATTCATTCATTAAAATGTTCTCCATAAGCTCCATAACCTCATTTGAAGCTTCACTTACTTTAAAAGTCTTAAATCATTAATCTACCCACTTTTTAGGCTTATGAATGAGTGTGCTTGTAGATATGATAGTAGGCCTTTCTCTCTTAGGATCTTGACTCTAGATCAACCTAATGATATTTTTGAGAATATATTTGGTTAACCCTATTGTCAATCATGGGTTCTCAATGATCCATTCATTTAAATTTTTTCATTAAGGCTTGAAGTTTAGGTCATTTTGCACTTGGTTCATCTCTTATTTGCATGGTTTTAGGTGATTATGAGACACATCTATAGGGAATATTGGAATGAGATCTTGAGAAGGTAAAAAAAATGTTTATTAACCTATTTAATTTATTTAAAACAAATAAGGGATATAGTTTAACCTCCTTTCATTGAGATATTCATATCTTCTAGTCTCATCAAAACACCACTTTCATGAAGCACATTCTTGATTGAATTTGCCTTGGTTGTAGGTGATCATTCATCTCTATTTATTAGTGTGTAGGGTTTCATAATCATATCTTCATGACCATAATAGTTTATAACACTCTTGAATCCTCTAAAAGAGTGGATCCATGAGGTGAATGTGAATGAAAAGTGATATGATGATAATGGAACATAGAAAATGAGAATGGAGATAGAGTAATAAGATTATATATTGGTTGAATGGTAGTGTGAATAATTTGAAATGGGATGAAACATGATTGATATACTTGAAACCTAAATTTAATCTCTAGGCAATCATGAAGACCATTAGGGAAGCATAGGTAGATTCCTTAACCAAATATATCATTTTGGAGGTCCTTAAACTAGCATACACTGCTAAAATTAAAACCTAAAAATATCCAAACTACCTTTAAAAATGTTAAGTTTCCTTAAAATTTGATAAAATGAGATTATGAGGATGTTTAAGGGCTAATTTATGGTCTCTAGGCCATATGACTTTGAGGAAATTTGAGAAACTTGAATGAAGGACACCTAGCATGAACAAAATCTTGTAAATAAAATCTCAATGAATCCTAGCACCCTTGGATCCATTATGAATTTTAAAACCAAATTATTTTTATAATTTAGATTAGAATTTGATGTCTTCTTGAACTCCATATACTCACACATGTGGATCAACCTATTAGGGGATCCATGAAAGATCTTTTCAAGACCTACAAAACTAGGATCAATTAATAGTTTGGTTAAAATAGACAAAAAATTCACAAAATCTTACCACTCTTCTTGCCTTGTATCGATGATAATATTAAACAAAACCCTTATGTACTTATCCTTTGTTCATAAACATAGGAAGACAAAACCAGCAACCAATACCCATGGTTAGAAGTTCATGAGGTATAGTTTCTTTGGTTAAGAGCTTATATCTACTTTCTCTCTCTATTATATAGACTAAGCACAAATATGAGGTGCTCATGCTATTTGATAATGAATAAGAAATGGAAAACACATCAATTTTGGTATTATAAAGATTTAAAATCTACCAATCTCCTCACCAAGTATCTATAACTAGTTTGTCTTACATCTCCAAGACTCCTCCTAAGCAAATTTGTATATTATAGATCCATACCATCTAAAAACATTATCCAAACCTAAAAATTCTCATTCATTTCCTCTTATTTTATCTTTAAACTACCATTTTAGGGAAATATGGAGAAAATATAGGTCAAAATAATCTTCAAAGTAAGGAATATGCCAAGGAGAGTAAAAGATAGCTCTTTTCACATGCGGGAGCTCCTTTAATGGCCAAAGAACCTTATAAGCTCATAGAAAAGACACTTTTCAAAGCAATAACCATGTGAATAAGAAATATTATGATAATTATATGTGATCACAAGATATTAGTGATGATTTAAATCCTAATGAGGTCAAAATTTGCCATTTAAAAACCAAAACCTTCACTTTTAGACCACATATACAAAATTTTACAAAGAAGATTGATAATAAATATCACAAGAGTACCTTAAAAAATTCTTAAAAGTTGTTCATTATGATTTTATGTATGTGCATCACCCATTTTTAAGGCTTATATCCCATCATGCTTGAATATACTGGATACATTGAAGAAACTCATAGTGAGTCATTAGCTACAATCTTCAAACATATTAGCTCATTGGGTCTAGATCATAATATCACTTAAATTCATTATTAAAGGCATAAAAATATAATAAAAAATCATGATGATAATTTAAACCAATTGAGATGGAAAAATGACAATGACATGACACTGAGGCATACTCCCTTTACTTGACAGTCAAAGAACATTATGATGGTTAAGCACATCACCTCAGGATAAAGGACATCTAGGATATATGGTGATCACAAATAGACTCAATGACACCCATAAGAGTGTTTTAATGAATTACATAAGAGACATCATGACTCAAGATAGCATCATGTAAAGGCTTAGGTGGGTGCCATGAAAATCTTTTAGTTGTAAGGGTTGGAATTTGGCCTTGAAAGGCCAAATTGATAATAGTAGTTGAATATAAAATGTCTTTTAGATATTAGATGATGTTATATGGTGTCTATTTGAATTTTATTTTAAAGGATCTTGTCATCTATGGAGGTGAAATGTGTTCTAAGGGAACATGGTATGCATGTTATTAGACATACCTAATGCAATTATGTTTCCTTGAGTCCTAATGGAGAAATAAGGTTATAAGGTGATTTGGCCGACCAATATGTGATTGAATTATATATAAATAATATGTGAATAGGTTATTTAAGATAATTTTATGATTGATATTAAAGGAATAATGTGAATAGCCAACTATATTTTCATATGATCATTAGGCTTATATATAAGCAAATTTATTTTTTGATGTGAGTGTGTGTAGTAAAAGATGAATGTGTAGAATAATGTTGTGAAATATATTATAAACCCTCAGAGGATAATATATAAGTATTCATGATAATTTTTCATGTTTTATACATATGAAAATCAAGGATACATGACCTAATTAGACATGATGAGGGTTAGAGAAGTGAAGAAGAGTGTGCATTGAGATTAAAGAGTAGAGAAGGAAGAAGTGATCATCATATGTTGATTGAGAAAAAAAGGAATAAAATGATATTCATAAATCAGATTTGATTGAATTGGTTCTTAGTCACAAATGGAGTTATAGCTTCTTAGCAAGTGGGTGCTTGACAGTTTGGGGTTGGTGATCCAAGTTGAGTTGGTGCTCAATAAAATTTGATATTTTTAAAACATTTATAGGATTGTAGTCCAATTTTAGAGGTCATAGTGATTTTTATTCCCTTCAAGGGTTTCTCACTCATATTGTGTTATGTTTATTGTCTCATGTTTTTGTGGTTGGTTCTTGATGCATTTTATTGATCACTATATTGCTTTGATAGTTAATGAAAGGTAATGTATAGTTGTTAAAGTTTTGGAAGGTCACCGATTCATCCCCCCCTTCAGTGAATTATACTTATAGCACTTATGACCCTCACCACATGTTTTATTGATGGAAAAAATCCCAAAATCAACCCATGAGAATTATGTACAATGATGATATTGAGATAATGGGTGAAAGGTTTCAAGAAAAAGAGGTATTGCATAAAGCCATAGATATCATTGAAAATATGTAAGGTGAACTGTAATATGTGTGAGACTTAGAATAAAATAAAATGAAGGAATTCCAACCCTAAGAATATGTTTATAAATAAGAGGATGATCTTTTAGATGTAGTAGCCACTCATGTGCACCAAGGGAATGATTCCTATGCTAAATAAAATTTTGGCCTATTGTATAGGAAAAAAACATACTAATGTACCAGTGATAAATAAAGAATGAGGGTTTGAGGTAAGGATAACCAAGAACATAGGATATTATTGGGAATTACTTATATATCTAGTTATCATGGGATATTATTGACACAAGATGGGCAACCATATCTTATGACCCTCACCACATGTTTTATTGATGGTGTAAAAAACCCAACATCAAACCATGGAATTTTTTCATAATGATGATATTTAGATAATGGGTGCAAAGTTTAAAGTATATTTTGAGGTGATCAAGCTCACCTAAGTAGACAACTATCAATAATTTCTTGGTCAATGTTAGTGTTATGCCAAAAATGCAAACATGCACTTAAAAGAGCATTACATGAACTTTTAGAATGGAAAATAGTGTGTGTTGATTCCATTGTCAAATGATCAAGGCCACCTATGTTTAAATTATTTATTTGGAGGATGAAATAATTGAAATCTAAAACTTCACATTTTCATGAGTAGATAACCTAGAACCCAATGGGGATGGCATTTTAAAGTGGGATGAGGCATAGTTTGTCTATAACACCATAAGTATTGCCTGTGACATATGGGTGTAGGAATCCTATAAGGTGACCAGCCAAGAATATGGCATGGTTTGATCAATACCTCAATTCTAATGTGCACTAAATGCCTTACACACTAGAATCAATCCCCTCATGGTATAAATAATTTATTTATGTTTTGTGTCACATCCAAAATGAAGAGAGTGCTCCATATAAGTAATGCAGAACATGATGTGTTTCATTGGTATGGTGACTCCATAAGTGTTACACCATATGTACATGACTTGGCTAGATGTTTCCCCAAAGATAAATATTGTATGGGTGATTTAATATGCACCTTTAATAACATTGTTATACATTGGTGGGCTACACATAAGCCACATCTTCCAACTTGGACCAAAGTTAAAAATGCCATATTATCTATATTTGAGGATATAAATGAATACAATAAGTTAAGAAAATATAGTGGTGACTTTAATCCATGGGAACATATTCATTAATGTGAAGACAAATGGAAAAGGTACACACCTTGTTTCATGGTAGAGCTATGGTTTCATGATTTCTACCAAAATAAGAAGATTCGGGCTTGCTCATGGTATGTTGTGAATGAGATGCACTAGGGTACTAGAAATTGGACATATTTGAAGGAGAAATTCACCCATACCTTTGTCTTCTCCTCATCTAATATATATATATTCAATACCCTATAGTGCATTTGTCATTCCATCTTAGAACATAAAGATATAATTGAATAAAATCTTAGATACATGTGAAATAATAAAGGACTTGTCCAACCTAAGTTATTTGATGACTATGAAGTAAAAAATGATTCCAATGAAGATTACGAAGTAGTATAGATGGTAAAAATTAGTATTATATGGTTGAGAAGTGGAATAATTTGCAAAAGTTAGAGGAATAACCCCAATAATAAACCTCTGGTGATTTATAAGTAGAGACTTTTGAAGGAGAGTGGGAAGTATTGGATTTGAAAATTGATCAACATAAATTCTACCATGAGCCCCTAAAGACAACTAAGGTAAAAATTTAGTTCATAATAAGAACCCAAGATATAAACCATTAGATATTATTAGTATGATGTGGAAATGGCATGCATTATATAACTACTTCAAGAATTCCAAGACCTCTTACTAAGGAGATACATGGAAATGAGGGGTACAAACTCTTCCTTAGGAAATATGAAGATCACATTGGTGGATGGAGTGCAACTCATAAAGAAGAAACCATATTAATTAAACCCAAATTGACACACCCAAGTGAAGGTATAGATTGATAACATGTTGGATGCAGGAGTGATCTACCTAGTTATGGAGTCTAAATGGGTGAGCCCCATGGTTATCAACATAAAAAAAATTATACACATTTGAATATGTGTCAAATATCAACTCCTCAATGCTATGTGCATCATAGACCCATTTTCCACTTCTTCTACTAAGTATATTATTGAGGGAGTAGTAGTTTATGAGGTTTAGACCTTCACTGATGATTTTTCATGCTATAATGAATTATGGATTCAGGAGGAGGACAATCTTAAGACCAAATTCTCAACTAAAATGGGTTTATTTGCCTATAATGTCATGTCATTTGGCCTAAATAATGCATTTTTTATCTTCTCATGCATAATTATAGTGTCCTTAAAATACTTTGTACATTGATTATTTCAATTATATCTACATACATAAATAGTTTATGGGCTGGTAAAGGATCATCATGATAGTTTGTGCCTCATGTTTGAGCATTGTCACTAGATTTAAATACTTCTCAACTTGAATAAATGTATATTTATGACATATTTTGGCATATTTATTGTCCATATAATTTTTAAGGATTCCCTAATTGCTAACCTTTATAAGGTGGACATAATTCCTTAGTTAGAAGCACACATAGCTCAAGGAGAAGTGTGCACATTCTTAGGGCATACTAAATACTATTGAAATTTAATTCATCATTACATTGATATTGGTGTGTCACTATAAGATTTTTTTTAAAGAATGATCCATTCATATGGGGTGAGGTGAAAGAGATGCATTCGATACATTTAATAAGAAACTCATGAGCATGTTAATTCTCCAATTTCTAGATTAGGTGTCCCCCTTTCATATGCATGTTGATGCATCATGGATAATAATAGGTGCCATTATAGCTTAACTAAGTGATAAAAAGATGGACCATCTCATATAATTTTCTATTAGGAAGCTTATAACATTTTATCATCATAATACAAACATTGAGCATAAGGCACTCATAATGGTTTATGTGGTGTAAATTTTTTGTCAATACCTATTGGCTACACCATTTATTTTACACACTAATCATAAATCCTTGAAGTACCTCATAAATAAGATAATTCTTCATGGAAGGATTTATTGATGAATTATTTTATTTATGAGATTCCTTTTTTTGTGGCTTTGAATCTCAAAAAGCATAATTTGGGTCTTGACCACCTATAGTGAATCAATACAAGTGAGGATTTAAAAAGCATTGAATATGGACTCATGAATTCCTAGTTGTATTAAATTTAATGAATCTTGAAATAACTTGAAAATATTGATTATTTCCTCACATCCAAAATTTCTCTCAACAACCATTACACTAAGGAGAAGAAATAATTGACTCTCTATGCCACCCTGTATCATCTCATTGGGGGTGATATTTACAAGCTTAGGTGTGATGAAGTACTACACAAATGTATTTTGGATCATGAGTTCCTAGGAGTGATAAAAGAATGACATGATATAATTTATTTAGGACACTTTAATTCTGAATCCAATTCACTCAAGATCCAAGTTTCTAACATATTGTGGCATACCATATTCCATGCTGCCAATGAATACACATGAAAGTCTATGTCTACCAAAGAACTATAAAATATAACCAATGATATGATATTACCCTCATCCCCATCCTATCCTAAGATCATTTTTAAAAATGGGTTATTAATTATGTGGGTTCAAACTCTCTAGATACATGAAAGAGTAGTATATGATATATTATCATGGCCACTTACTATCTCACATGATGGGCTAAGGCTATGCTAATAAATAATTGTATATCAATAACCACAATATGTGTCTTATGGGATAATATTATAAGTCACTATGGGTGACTTTTGAGTTTGAATAGTGATTTAAGAACCCATTTAATTAATGATACCATCAGATACTTCTATTTGATTTCATGATTACATACCAAACAACTACCCTATAATACCCATAGGAAAATGGGAAAACATATGATTTTGATAATATTATTGGAAATATGATAACTAAGATTTGTGATGTTAGGAAAAAGGATTGGAATGATAGTATTTGAATAGTATTGTGGGCATACATAATGAACTACAAGCACCATAATAAGTCCACTCCTTTTCAGCTTATGTTCAGGACAAAGGTAGTGAATCCTATGGAATTATTATTTCCATCCTTGAGTATCGCATACATTGGATGAATAAAGGACAATGATTCAATTTATTCATGCCTATAAGGCCTCATGTATCTAGATTAAAGGTAAATTATCACTCAATGGATCTAGACTATGGAGAAATCGTGATAGAAGGCTTAGAATGACTAACACATAAAGGAAATTATATTATTTGAATGAACCCCCATCCTAATCTAGGATTCCAAGTACATGAAGCATTCATGGAAGCTTCAAATCTATTGATTGGTGTCTTACATTATCCATGGAGTTTTATAAACTAGCGTGTGTAAGCTATGCACTTTTGGTGGTGAAATGTTCCCTAGACATTTCAGTGGAAGTCATATCAATTTTTACCATGATCAAAATTAATAAGCCATGTTGTAATTATTATTATTCTATTTTTATGAATTTTATGTTTTATAGGTTCATATAGTTTAGGTTAGTTTTTGTGTGCAATAGTTATGTGTCATCATTTATAATAAGCCACCCATCCTTATCTGACCTACTATTTTCTTTGGTGAGTACTATTATGATATTTTTACAAAAAACTCCTCTTAATAAATGTTAACTTTATAGAATAAGTAGTTTTATTAATTTACAAGTTTGTTAATTAATACTTGGTGATCATTGAAAAAAACTACATTGAGCTTTGCATATACAACATAATAGGTGACTTGACATGAAAAAACGTGTTGCATTAGAGGACTAGGCATAGTTTTTAGTGTGGGTATGGGGATAAAAAGTGGTGAAAAAGAGAATGACATGTTTAGACAAGCTTGAAATAATATGTGAAGAGTGACAAGGATAGGCATGGAGTTTAGGTTAACTTTATAAAAAAGGAACTATATGTCAAGAAAGTGTGTGAAATGAAGGAAAACACAACACCCATAAAATAAGTAGGGAAGAGTGCCCATGGAAAATATCCCACAAAAAATGGTTACCACCTAGAATGATTTCACTCTAAGAAAATAATTTTTTAAATGTTTGTGGTTAATAGCTTACACGAACCAGTATTTAATGTAAATGTGGTAGCATTAAAACCTCAAGCATGAGAATCCCAAATATCATCACATGTATAATCACTCATTAAAGGAAATTTTGTAGAAAACCCACCACATAGTATAAAAGGAAAGACACATCATTTTCACCATTTTTATATAGAGACAAATTGAGTAACCCAAAAAGCATTAAAAAAATAAAAAAACAAAGAACCTAGAAATTTGAGCCCATAACAACTAAGATACACCATTTGAGGGATAAAAATGGATCAATAATAAATTATGACTCAAATGAAATAATATTTTAGGTTCTTCAATTAGTAGAAATGAGGAATTTAATCAGTTTAAAGTTATAAAGGTCATCAACTACCATTATTGACTAGGGAGATCAAGGTAAAGTATCACAACACCAAATCTAGAGTATAATCACACTAGCCAAATTCAAAGGTTTGAGCAAGTAGGAAAGTTGAGGGTATTCCACAAGGTATTTAGTACAATTATGAATTATTTTCTCCAAGGAATCAAATAATAAACCCTTCATATTTGATGTGAGTGAATATTATGTGACTCCCATTATAGAAGTAACATCAAACCATGCACATCTTAGGTAGTAATCAACCATCATTAAGGAAGAAGTGGAGGAAGGGATAATCTTAAAATTAGGCACACAAGTAGTAGAATTAAGTATTATCTCTAAAGAGGAAAATGAGGTAAATAAAATAAATGTCACTCTCAAGGGTGAGGAAAATAAATTTATACTAGTTTACCCACAAAAAAATCAAACCCAGACCAAGAAGGATGAGTTTCAAGGAGATGTTGTATCTTGAGGGTATAACACACATGGAAAAATTGGAGTCAAAATTTATAAGTGAAATTTATATTAATACAACCACCATAAAAGAGACAATAATGTCAATTTAATAAATGAATACATGGTCAAAAAAAGAAGGAAAACCCTCAATGAGAATGCAATAATTAATGAATCCATCAACCAATTTTTGGAAAAGTTTGGGGCTCTCCAACATTATGAGATTCCTTATTTATCAATACTAATGATTTAAATTCATTCTTAAACTCATGCATGAATTAGGATATGTTATATTTGGTTGGATAAAGAATGAAGATCACATCCACCCAAATTCACAAAGTAATTGGGTTTATCCTATCATGCAAGGATATCAAGGACACATTGGCCAATATAATAGAGGTTGAGAACATGGAAAAGGATCTCAAGTACAAGAATTTAGGGTTATTTTCCCCATTATTAATATCAAGGATAAATTTATGAGAATTGTATCATGCTTTGTAAGTACCAAATTGCATGGGCCAAGGAATTGGGTTGAGATAAAAAATAATTTTATTTACATTGCACAAGAAATGGACAAGGGGACATTGTTAAAATTTTATAATTTCTTAGTATACTCCATTATTAAAGGCATAAATAAAGTTCTTAGGCTTGTAGATAATTTAAAATATGGATCAATCTTGATGATACTATTATTTGATGAGATTAGCATACCTAAGGGTGCCAAATATGGCTAATGGACATACCCCCTTCATGATAAATCCTTGATTCTCCAATATCATATTTATACTTTCCATAGCGTAGTCTCCACCAAATATAATGATATAATAGATAGGTGGTTTGAACAACTAAAAGAGGACATAATATATGAATTGTGTGTACATATACTATTAAAAGAGATGATGAATGATCAAGCTAAGTTTTCCATAATATAATATTATTTGCTAGCACATATCAATTTTCTCAATGAAAAAAAGACAAGTTAGATGAAGTTTCCATATGGTTTTATAGTGGATAACTTTGTTGATGTGGTGAATGACATCTCTAATTCACACAAAACAAAAATGGATGTGCAGAGAATAGATGTAGATGTCCACACCCTCTACATGATATATGTACACTTTAAAGAGGCTACATTAATAAAGAGGATGAGGAAGATATACTTAGGTGTATCATTAACCTAATAAAAATGTTACTATAGAGGGTTGGTGTAGATACCCATATTTTATATAAGTACAATTTTATATTCATAGCTTTTTCCAATTATAGGTCTCTAGACTAAAAGTAGTTATTTAGTGGCACAATCTCAAATGGAACTCTTTGGTTCCATCTTATTTCACTTGATTTATCTACCCCTTTAGGCTTATATGTTGTCAAATTACCTTTTTATCAATGTATATGAGGGATCCTTGTACGTGTTTTTGTTATCTATGTGTTTTTACCCTCTTGACACATGCGTCTGGGTTAGAATTTTTTCTATGTAGGTGTCAAACCTTAATTTAAGTGTCCAAACTTTTATTTTGAGTGTATTCCATAATTTTAAAATTATGACCATTTATTTAGCCCTATATTTGTGTTTTATTGTCAGCTTCTCACATGCAACTAGATCCTAATTCAATATATATATATATATATATATATATATATATATATATATATATATATATATATATATATATATATATATATAGGGTTTTATTTATATAATCAAGAATTACTAAGAACATTTATAAAATTAGAAAATAATTTAAATTTCAAGCTATCAAATTCCATCACATTATTAGAACTAAAAGTTTTAAGAATTTAAAAATTCAATCTACAGTTGCATTACTAAAACCAAAGGTTACAATAAGAGAAAGAGAATATAGTTACAAGATCACCATTCCACACACATACCTAGGAGGGAAAACTAAATTCAAGTCTAAGACCATCTTCAAAATATATGGCTATGTAATCATCACTTAGCAACAACTAGGGTTTTTAAGGTTAGCTTGACTCACGTGCTAACCCCTTTTACCTAGGTCATAAGATATATAGGGTTTTAATTCTTGGATATACTTAGTGTAAATTATGATGCATTATAAAGGAATAAATAGATATATAGGTGATTGTGCAGCTTTAGAAAATATTTGGACTCATTATTGTACAAATGCTAGACTAAAAATTTGTGTCTAACACATACATATACACCGATGTTAATTTTACAAACCCACCACAAGTGTCTAGGAGGTAAAAACAATCAAAACACAGAGTGAGAATATCATAGAGACTAATCAATTTCATGAGATGATTCTAGGTCATTATCATAGTCTAAAATAGAACATGAAATAAGATACACTTCCATTATCCCTTGATTGCCTAGAGCTTTTACCATATTTATTATACATGTAAATAGGTAATTTTCCATTATTTTGCATATATTATTAAATTATAAATATTTTCATATTGTATTCAAATATTTTATTTTCTTATTTTGTTTTTATATAAAACCAAAATAACATAAAACAATATATTGAACCCAATGACTGTATTTGAACCAAGCCCTAGATTACAGTAGGGTTTTGCCTTCTAGAGAGTTCTTTTTTCCTTAGATTCCTATATTTATTTTTTAGATATAATTTATTTCATGTGAATATCTTAAGGAATATTTATTCATAACTTTTCTTTAGGTAGAGTGTGCTTGTTTTCTTTGTGCATGTGCATAAAATTGGAGTCCTCTCTTTAAAGGACATAAAAAATCCCCATCTTTTGGATAATTTATTTAATGTTCCCAATGATCAATGTATTTCATATGAGGATCTCATGGCATATTAAAAAAAACATCCTTTACTTATAATTATGATAATGAACAAACTAATAATTGAAATTCAAGTATAACTAAACATGTTGATAATCAAAGCATTCTTTCATATGGTTATAGTGTGATTTTGAATGTGAGTATGAGGAGAATAATTATGCTATATATTATATTTACAATTATGAAAATATTTAAAAATATTAATGTGTCTCTTCTTCCCATAATGATGCAAATTTTTAAAAACTGAATGTATGCTTTCTTTGCAAAGAGAGGCAAATATTGAAAAATTTGAATGCTTTTTTTCCATTTCCAAGAATGTCAATGTTGAAAAATATGAATGTGTCTCTTCTTTCCATAATGATGCAAATGTTGAAAATATTTTTTATCATTTAGATTTCTCCAATGAAAATAATGAAATTACTTCTCTTGCTTTAGCTTGTAATGATCAAAATTCATGCACTTCATCCTCTCTTATTTTTCTTGAATGGAAAGATTAAATACATGTCACATTACTAAGAAATAAATGATTTAAGATGCATTGTTTGGAGATATAGTTAAATTTCCAACTATATTTGATTCATCTCTTTCCAAACTCAATAAATATAGATTAAAGAAAATACAAATTACATTGCATACTGAGAAATAAATGGTTACTTTAAATCTCTCTCTTTCACGTGATAATGACAAAAGTATAAAGTAACATTTCATTCTCTCTCCCTCCTTTGGGAAGTAAAAATGAAATTAAAAATTTCATCTTCCCCCTCTTAATTTTACAAATGAAGTATAAGAAGTTCATTTTCCACCCTCCATCACATTTTCTACTAAAAAATAACATGTTTTTATGGGTGAAGTTCTTTCTCATGCTCCTATTGTATGTCATGAAATGCCAAGTAATGTATCATCTTGAAATGATAATGACCTTAACCTACATGTTATTAACAATGATATACTTTCATATTTAACAAGGTTTGTCCTTTACCAAATATTTCCAAACCATGTGATGACCCTATTTTAGATGGTGGTAGAGAATCTACCATTCTTATGAATCATATGCATGGCACTTTGAAACCATTGAGAAAATATTAGACCCACTTACCAAACTCTCCTTTTGATATGATATCTATCATGACCAGCATGGGAGATATTAAAAAATAAGTAAACACCCTTAATTTTCAAGTTTATTCTCATAAAGCTACCTTTGAAGAGAATATATTAGAGGATCAACCTCTTACTTGAGATATTTTTTTTGAATGTACTTATCCTTCCAACTTTATAATGCCTATGGTTTCTTTATTCAATTGTCATGGGGGTCCTACTACTCATTTGAAATGTTATATTAATTCATATGAACATTGGGCTAAAGATCAAAATTTTATATTTAAATATTTCCATCAAAGTTTAGCTCGAGAGGATCTTGATTGGTTTTATAGGCTCCCAAATGGTTCCTTAGCAACATTAAAAAAACTATAAAATGTATTTTTATTTGATTTTCATAGATATTCCTTAAATAAGTTACCATTGGAACATTTGTAAGTATTAACAAAAAATGAGGATGAATGCATTTGATACTATGATATCATATTTAACGATAACTTATACTCCTTAAATTATACCCCCTCAGACTTGGAAGTGGAATTTATATTTAGTATGGGTCTTATTTCTCCACTTATAAAAAGATAATTACACAAGCCCCTTTCTTCATTCGAAACATTATATTGGGATGTGCATAAATATGCATGTGCCTTAATAAATACCAAAATCAAATTTTCTTTTTCTCCACCTAAAGGCAAAAATGGTACAAACAAATTTTTCCAAATAAGAACTCAAACCAAGGAGGGTCATGAACCACTTCAAATCCTTCTTTAGAATCAACAATACATATCAAAGAACAAATCATGAAGGTATTGAATAAATGAAAGAAACATGCTTATAGAATACCTACTATATTTAAAGCATATGTATCTACTAAAACTAAACCATTGTAGTTTGATTGGTTTCAAGATAGACCACATGAAATTTTTCAGAATCTATTGGATGATAAGATGATAAACATTCCTTATAATTACCACAATCCACCATATAGATTTTAAAACTTAAAAGGACAAACCTTTTGCACTTACCATGATATAAACACACATTGAGATAATAATTTTTTTCTCTCAAACAAAATTTTACGCAATTATAAAATTAGGGACTTGTTATGTTTTAGAATGATGCATATAGATATATTTACATTACTTATTCTAGAGGTTATTCTAAGAGGGCCATGACATTCCATGCTACTCCTTTTAAGGAATACATGGACTCAATCTTCACAAAAGACAACCACTAGTATAAGTCATTCTCCTAGTGTACCCTCTATCAAAACCTATATTTACCACACTTATCCTACCAAGGAACCATGAGTTGATCAAGTTATTGATAGAGGGACAACTAGAGGAAGCATAGCTACACAAGAAATTTAGGTACCTAAAATTTCACCTATAATTACATAGGATATTTTATTTCTATAGATACATCAATTATAATGATAGAAACAAACCCATTACTTCCATTATTAGATGATAACTATAGTCAAACTTTCTTATTTCTAACTGGATTTTGTTTTAGATTAGAGGTAAAAGCAGGTTTTGAAGGGGCCCCGAAACCCTTAAACAAAGAGCATAAAAAAGATAAAAAAACAACAACGCCCATAGGCAACGCCTAAAAAACACTACAAAGAAGTAGCAAAATCAGGTTTTGAATGGTCCTGAAACCATCAGAGATACATCCGATCAAAACCCAGATACAGAAGTCTGGAGAAACAACATACAAAAGCTAACAAGCAAAAAACAAAGAACTGTACCAGTTTCTTTACCACCAAGAAGGACTAGATTATTCATCCAGTTCCAGAATCAAGTTCATGACTTCTTTTTCTTTCAAAGTAGTTTCTTGTGTGGTGACCTCCAGCAAAGCTCCTTTTTGTGTATCTTTATTTTTGGAACTTTACCTTGTCCTTTTGTTGGGACCCTCTAGTGCTTTGGTCTCCTCATTGGCTCGTTTACCTATATTGATAGCTGCTGCACAAATGTTAGACGTTACTTCATCCATTTTCTTTCTGTTATCCTTTATTAACTCCTAGAGTTTGATTTCGTAAGCTTTGAGCTTCACAGGGATCTCGCTTAGCTGAATTTCCATGCTGTTTACTTTGTTCCAAGTAGCTTTCAGAGACTCTTCCAATGTTTCCACTTTTTTCTTGATTTCAATGATCTCCCTACACAGCCAGGAATCTAATTGGGAAGAAGACTCAGCTATACTGTTAACCCAAGTCATAGGGGTGTAAATTTCATCATTCTGATTCTTTCCTCTCCAATCCTCAGATTTTTTATTCGAGCTATTCCTATCTTCTTCAAGGAAGTCATCTTTGCTCTTTTATTCCCACTCATTGATTCCTTCTTCAATTTCCATCTCCACATTTTGAATATCTTCTTGGATAGATATTTCCTTTTCTTTCTTAGAAGTTGGGTCCTCACCAGGATCTTCTTGGACAGTGTCTTCCTCCACCACTTTCTGGTTTTCCTCCATCTCTTCTATTCTGGTAACAGATTCCTCCTCAGTATTGACTTTATCCTTTTCAATTTCCTTCGATCCTTCTTCATCATTGCTAGAGTTGGTTTCCCAACTCTCTGTTCCATCTTCATCCTCCAATTTTTCCTCCTTGGGTTCTTTAAGTCTCTCCCAACCCCTTTCTTCTTCTGCATTCTGTTTATTAGGACTAGGGGTCTTAATTTTTCCTCTTCTGCTTACTCTTTCTTTCTTTTTATTCCCTGGCAACTTATTTTTCCCCTATTTGGGATACTTAACCAGTGCCCTATTCTTGCAATAGCCTTCAATAAGCAGGATTAGGCCTTTGTGAAGAATAGGGCACAAATCCTTTTTTCTATGAGCATAAAGGCTTTGAATCAGGGAGTAGCGAAGATAGAAAGGAAAAGACAAGCTGACCTTATGCCTGAAGTGGTTGAGGAAGACAAAATGGAACTTATGCACTCATTTGCTTCTACCATCCAGGATGAAGTACTCCCTTATACAGCTTAGGACGTCCCTTCATATCCCTTTAATCTGATCCAGCTCATAAAAAACCCCATTTTTGACCAACTTCTGCTCCTCCTCATCCATTTTGGGGAACTTGCAAAATGCTTCATTCAAAATGCTGGTCTGCTTTGAAAATTTGATTCCTTCCATTGACAACCCTGTAACCTCAGCAAGAAAATCCTCAGTTAGATTTACGGTTATACCATGCAGGGTGACCCTGTCATCAGACCAATTTTTTAAGAAGGCCGTCGTGATGTGCGGCTTAGAGCCGTGGAGTCTTTCCATGTAGCTAGTTACATTTCCTTTCTGCATAATTTTCCAGACTTGGGGTTTATCTCTCCATTCTGCACAACTCTTGGGCTCCTACTTACGGGGTTCTCCCTTTCTTATTACTGTGGATATTACCCTGGATCCTCCTGCTATCAAGTTGATTGGGACGTCGAATTTGTTTCTAGCTTTTCAGGATCCGCTTCTCCCCATAGAGGACCTTGCTTTTTAATAATTGGGTTCCTTTCCCTGTGCTACCACTCCTCCTACTCATTAGGATTTTATTACACTCCAATCCTCCCTTCTCTTGCATGTGTGGCATCAAGACGAATGATAGCCCTTAAATCCACGTTCCTTACTAAGGTTTCATCCCACCTCACTTTTTTCCCTTCTCGGACAGCACAATTGGCAAGCCAATCTGCAACTCCATTGGCTTCGCGGTAGGTATGGGTAATTTTTATTTCTTAAAATTTGTTCAATAATGTTTTCATCTCCTTTACCTTATCCTCTATGGTCCAAGATACAATATTCTTATTATTAAGGATATTTATAACATTCAAAGAGTCCCCTTCAAGCCACAATTTGGAATATCCAGAGTCCACAGCTAATTTAAGGGTCTGGAGGGTAGCTATAGCTTCGACAATGTGGCAATTAGATATACCAATGGGAATTGCAATAGCATCAATAACCCTTCCCACATGGTTTCTTAGAACACCACCACAACCAGCATTTCTCGGGTTCCCTTTTGCTGCACCGTCAAAGTTACCTTTAATCCAATCTTGAGGTGGACTAATCCAAGTCACACCTGATCTGGGGTTTTCAGGTTTACTGAGAATAATATCCTTCTTCAGAGGATTATCCATATTGAGATTAGATCTTGGATTTTTTTGAGAAGAAAAATTTTCCTTTAGAGCTCTAATGATGTTCTGGCCAACCACCCATCCAGGGAGCTCTTTATTTCTGAATATTCGGTTATTTCTTTCCTTCCAAATTCCCCACCAGACATGGGGAAGAGTAATTTTCCATAAGAATAGAACTTCAGGGTTCTTTGAAGGGCAATACCAGCTTTTGAGAGAAAGTTCAACATTCTTTTGATGAATCCATGTAATGCCCCACAGATTGAGAACCTCCTTCCAAACAAGCTGAGTGAAGGAACAATTCACAAATAGATGATCTCTATCTTCAAGGTCTCTCTTACATAGAATACACCTGTTTACAATATTGATTTTGTGTTTCTATAAATTATCCAGAGTCAAAATTTTATTTTGGAGAAGGGTCCAGTAAAAGAACTTGATTTTAGGAGTGAGTCCCTTGATCCAGGCTCTTGTCCATAATGGTTTTCTGCCATTTCCCTTGGAGTTGAAGATGGAAGAGACTTTAAACTGTCCACTTGGCTCCTGATACCAAACAATTTTATCTTCTTGATTGGGATATAGGGATATAGCATTTAGGGATAATTGAATATCCTTGAGATCTTGATCATAGTCAGTGAGGTTTACCCAAGTGTTGTTCTGCCAATATTGATTAACCATTATCCCCACTCCTTGTTTACATCTTTCTATTACATCTTTTTTTTGGATTTCTTCCTATAAGGGCTTACCTCTTACCCAGATATCTTCCCAGAATTTCACCTTTTTACCATTACCTACTTTCCATGCACTACCTTCTTCAAGAACATGTTTTGTTCCCTGGACTACCCCCCAAATAGCAGACGGTTGAGAAATATCTGGAGTAGTAAAGAAGTCATGAATTGACTGTGCCTTAAATAAATACTTATGCTTCCATATTTTACTCTATTCTTTATTTTCCTGATAGACCCTCCAACCCTATTTAGCTAAAAGGGTAGTGTTCATACTTCTTATTTTCCTTATACCCAGTCCACCATCCTTAACCGGTTTGCAAATGTTATCCCATGCAATAAGAGGCATTCTCTTTTTCTCCTCAGAACCTGACCAAAGAAAGTTTATTTGGATTTTTTCAATTGCCTCAGCAAATTTAGAGGGGATTTTAAAAAGACTCAAAGCATACGTGGGTATACTTTGAAGACTTGCTTTGAGGAGAGTTAACTTTCCTCCTTGGCTTAGAAGACAACCTTTCCATCCTGCTAACTTCTTACTAAATTTATTAATAAGACCTTCCCAAAAAGCTTCAGGGGCTTTCAATCCAAAAGGGAGACCAAGGTATGTGGAAGGAAAAGAGCCTATAGAGCAATCAAGAATACTAGCAATTTTGTTCTGTCTATAAACTGGGGTATTAGTAAAGAAAATTGCACTTTTATTCCAGTTTATCAGTTGTCCCGAGGCAGAGGTGTATAGATTAATTGCTTACTTAAGAGTCCTTGCTTCAGTAACTTCAGACTGTCCCATGAAAATAGTATCATCCACAAATTGACCATGGGAACAAGATAAAGGATGCGAAGAGGGTCTCAGACCTTTATACTGACTTCTATGAACCAAGTCCCCAAGGTATCATCCCATACTATCTGCCATGATAATAAACAGAATAGGGGATATAGGATCCCCTTGTCTTAATCCCCTAGATGGATTGAAAAAATGAGACGAGGTCCCATTTACCAACACAGCTATAAAAGTTGTAGATATCAACTATTTAATAATATCCACCACTCTTTGTTCAAATCCAAAGGCAATTAGGCTTTTAGAAAGGAAATGCCAATCCACCCTGTCATATGCTTTTGCAATATCTACTTTCAGTAAGAACCCCTTGGTGTTGGATTTGAGAAGTGAATGAATATTCTCATGGGCCGTTATAACTGAGTTGAGGATTTGTCTGCCAGGAATGAATCCATTTTGCTGATCAACAATTATAGAGGGGATTACAAGGATTAGTCTGGTCGTAAGTACTTTGGAAATTATCTTATAGAGGGAGTTGCACAGACTAATTAGCCTGAACTGATCAGGACTATCCGCACCTGCTTTCTTCAGAATGAGGCAAAGAAAAGTGGCATTAATTTCCTTCAGCATCTGTTTAGCTCCAAAAAACTCCTTCACTGCGTTGCTGACATCCTTTCCTATAAATTTCTAGAACTTTTGGAAAAAGAACATGGGGAAGCCATCTGGTCTGGGAGCTTTTTCTCCTCCAAGAGATCTTACAGCTTTAAAAATTTCCTCCTCCTTAGGTATAGAACATAACATATAATTCTGCTCCTTTGTGATCAATGGAGGAATCACTCGTAGAATGTCAGCCTGACCTTTCAAGTCGATGTTTCTATCTGCCTTCATCAGGGAGGAGAAAAATGAAATCATTTCCTCCTTAATTTCCTTTTCCTCTGTTATCTTCTGATCACCTTTTTTCAAATGATGAATATGTGTTTTCACTCTGTGTTTCAAAGTGGAGAGGTGGAAAAACTTTGTATTTTTATCTCCATCTTTCAACCATTGCACCCTTGATCTTTGTCTCCAATAAATTTCCTCCTTAGTTATTATGTCTTAGTACTAAACCAATTGTTCACTTTCTTCTCTTTGGGATTCAGAAGTATATCCATATTGTTGGATTTTTCCCTGTATTCTTCTGATATTCTCCTTGATGATCTTCTTTTCCACAAAAATATTTCCAAAACAGTCCTTATTCCATTTCTTAACTTTCTTTTTAACGTTTTTGAGTTTGGAAACAACTCAAAAGAGAGCTGATCCCTCTATGGAGATATTCCACCACTCTTTTATTTTGTCTTCAAACTGTGGATGCTGCAGCCACATCTTTTCAAATCTGAAAGGATGATTCTTCTTTTGGTTTAGTTTATCCGCTAAGAAAATTAGAGGGGAATGATCTGAGCCTATTCTATGGTGTGCTTCCAACTTGCAATTATAGTCTTTTATCCAGTTTGGGGAGATAAGAGCCCTATCAAGCTTGGCCTGAATGCATTCCTTATTCAGTCTCTTATTGCTCCAGGTGTACTGAATTCCTTGCAGCTCCACATCCATTAAACCTTCTTTGCTTATAAACTCCATAAGGTCAATTCTCCCTTCCATTTGGATTGTATTACCACCCATTTTCTCATAATCATATAGAGGGACATTAAAGTCTCCCATTAAAATCCAACGCCCATAGTGATCATTCCTTTTGAGCTTTGAGAGAGTTTCCCATACCTTTTTCCTTTCATTCCTGATATTAGGAGCATAAATATTAACAACACACCAACTATCCTTTTGGTTAACATTTGTTAATTCAACCGCCAAAATTTT
This sequence comes from Torreya grandis, assembly GCA_037957365.1. Taxonomy (NCBI): domain Eukaryota; kingdom Viridiplantae; phylum Streptophyta; class Pinopsida; order Cupressales; family Taxaceae; genus Torreya; species Torreya grandis. Next base: position 515,683 of record JARHVA010004341.1, read on the forward strand.
TTTACTTTCCAACAGAATCGAACCAGCAAAAAGATTTTTTCTCCATAAAATCGTTGTACCTCCTGAAGCGCCTTTAGAGCTACTAGCTTTAAAGGTGTAATTTGTAAAGTCTTTGATCTGTTCAGCTTTCTCCTTACTCATTTTAGTTTCTTGAAGTAGGAGGATATCTGGCTTTTGCTCTCTAACAAAATTCCTAACAAGATCTACTTTAAAGAGGCTATTTAGACCCCTTATATTCCAACTAAGAATCTTCATTTCTTTTTGTTGTTGTTCATATAATGCCCCATGGTTTTTTGCTTTCCATCTGCTATATTGAGCTTGCTTTCCAATTCTCTGTTCTTCTTAGCAAATTTTTTCCTAGGTTTTTCTGGCGAACCTACATCTGGTTTTAATTTGGCTTGTTTTCCAGGTTCTTTTCCTCCTTTACTCCTTTGAGAGCTATTAGCTTTCACTCCACCTTTTCTTGTCATAATGTGGTTAGAGTTTTTCTTTATCTCTCCTTTAATCTTTTGGTTTTTAGATTTTTTACCATCTTTAACCATTTCTTCTGCCTTGAGGACTTCTTTAGCTGGAGTAGTAATTTTGACCTTTGGTTCATCCTGCTTTTCCCCGAGCTGACCTTCACTCAGTTCATCCTCAGCTTCTTCTATATTGTTTCTTCTTTCAGGATCTACTTCTCCTTCCTCTAATTCTTCATTATCATGCATCTTTGAAACTTGAATTTCTATGCTTTGAGAATTCTGAGTAGAAACAATAACCTCTTCTTCAGATAGAAGATCTAATACTTTGTCCTCAGTTCCCTTCCCCTTTTCTTCCATCAGGACATCAGCAGTCTTTACAAGGGGGTCTATTTTTCCATTTATATTAGGGTCGTTCACTTCTTCTGAAGTAGTAGAAATAACCTTATCTATGTGAAGGTCAACTAAGGCCTCTTGAGGCTTCCCTATCTTTCGATTGTCTTCTTTAACCTTCCATATTTTCTTTTGTTGGGTCTTAATATTTTTCCCTACCTGAAAGTTTTTTGAAGTGGGTCTTCCCCTATTGGGTCAGTTCTTAGCCCAATGCCCCTGCTTCTTGCACACATAACAAGAGTTTGGCAGATCTTTGAAAACAATCACTTGGGTTTTCTTACCAAGTTTGGATATAAGATCCACTTTTTTGGGAATGAGGTTTAGATCCGCCACTTTAACGTAGATTCTGGCACTTTGGAGTTTAGTTCTTGAAGCCGTGGCTTTATCCACAGCCACTAACTCACCAAATGAACTAGCTATTCCTTTGAAGATGTCCTCATGCCAGTATTCTAAAGGGAGCCCAGGTAGCTTCACCCAAATAGGAGTTATTGAGAAAAAAGAATCAGATAAATCCATGTCTGGTTCCCATTTCTTGATAGTAAGGGTGCTTCTTCCAAAAGACCAAGGTCCTTCACTCAGGATCTTATTCAAATCTTCTTCACAGTTAAAGATGAAGGAGAAAAAACCATTCACCATAGGTGCAATGTCAACTTCTCCTCGTAAGGCCCATCTCTTTTTGGTCATAGACCTGAGTGAATCTAAATTTGGTCTTGCTCCTTGAAATTTCCCTACTAGGGTGAGATCCATTGAAGAAACTGAAAAATCAAGTAATGGATCTGGGATGAATATTTGAAACTCACCTTTCTCCCAGCAAGATTTTGATGTCACCAGGGGGAAGATGGATTTCCCTATCAATTTTTTCCCAAACAGCGACAACCAGGTCCTTTGTTCGTGGGCCCCTTTCTGCCTTTCAAGGTTCTTCTCTGTGTTAAAAATAGTTTTGTCTTTCTCTGTCTCCGTGGATAGTTCTACTGCTTCTTTCAATGGAAACTCTCTAGCCCCACTATAGAGCCCAGAGACTGCTAATGACTTTTTTATGTCTACCTCAGTTAGGAATCCTGACCCTCCACATTTTCCTCCTTCCTCTACTGTTCCACCTGGATCTGTTCCTCCTGCCAAATTCACCCCAATTCTTTTCCCACTCATACCAATTTCAAAATTCTCCATTTCAAAATTCTCACTAGGCTAAATAGAGATAGATACATATGTTGGTCCAAGAAGTCCTAACTAGATTTTGTTGCTTACATTAATTGATTTATTTTTCACTAGATTGAAAATTTCATAAAATTGAAATATTTTGTACCAATATGAAAAATTATTATATCTAAATATTCATTCAAAAAATAACTATAGGTAAAACACACATCCATGTGAAGACAAATATACCATGCAAACATTACCACATATATATATCCAAAGATACAAAAAATTATACAATATTAAACACCAATCATATGTTGGGGGCATATCCCTAGTTGTATAATCATCATCACTATTTACATAAACGACTCTAACTTATCTCGATAAAGATGCACATAGATCATGTTGGGGCCTATGTGACTAATACTACTCACACACTCTCTCCTAAAATGACCTTAACTAATGAAGTGTTTTGTCATGCTCATGGTGTAGGGTGTCATACCAATCAATGAACACCTACACAATCTCAATATAACAACACTACAAGATGTCTCACCTATCAATCTCTACATGGAGCTCCTCATCCTTGGTGGCTACACTATGATATGAAGCCATTACTCTATCCAAGAGATCAAATAAGGGTACCTGGGAACTCTCAATGCCTATAATATTATCTATAAACCCACATCTAATAATATCTATGGACACACTACATGTTAGGGCCCACACTCTACCATCTACCATAACAAACCACTCTTGATTACCTACAACCAATAAAAAAAATAAAAAAAATAACTAATTTTAATATGTAAAATGTTATATCAATCAAATATAAATCAAAATGTGATAGTTACATTTAGATCTAATGTCCACCTCATCTAGGGGTTGTGGTCCCATAAGGGCTCCACCATCTCCATCTCCTCCTACACCTCCTTGTGTTGTAGGTATGGCACTAGGTAGGGTGACTATACATAGAAATAATAAGTGCCAATGATCCCCTACCCACAATTAAATATAAGCATTTATGTATCCCATATCATCTTATGTAGCTAGGGGAGCCATGGGATCTCTCTCTTTACTTGGTTGAGTGGCCATATTTTAAGGTGTCAGTGTTGGTCTTTTATTGGTTCTATGCTTACTCCCAATTATTTGATGCCATTGGTGTGGATATAATGTCACCTCATTATCTATGTCAAACTATTGAAGTATGTTATCATAATGAAATAACTCATAAATGATAAGAAAGAAGTCAACCAACCACATGCTAACATGGATCCTCTATATCTCATGCCCATTATCGGACCACCCAACAAATGTCCTATATGGACACCATGTAATATGATTTGAGGTCAACTAATTGAAAATGGTATGACCTCAAATCATGATAACATGGATCCTCTATAGCTCATGCCCATCATTGAACCACCCAATAAATGTCGTAGATGGACACCATGTAATATGATCTTAGGTCAACTAATCCTAAATGGTATGATATTATATCTTGGTATGTAATCTAACATGAGGTAGTGTAGACACCCATTTTTGTCTACCATATTTTAGATTGATTCCTACCAAACTTTATAAATTAATCTTAGGAATCATTAAACATCCCAGTTTTAGTCACACACCTTTCATCAATGCTCATAATCATGTTGGATCATCCTTATTTGCAGTAATATCTTGTATAAAATAATATCTCATAGATTCACCCCCAATCACCTTGCAACATAACAACTATCAGTTTGGCCTATGAACCCATTAATTACAACACTTGAACAATTATCAAAAGACCTAAAATGCTAATCAAAATAAATTATCTAATTAAACAAGATTAAATGCTTAGTTGAACTATCCATTTACAATTAATGAATATATAAAAATGGAAATTCTAAAAATAAAAATATCAAGCCTTTTCATCATTACCTTTATGAGTTATCAATATCTTCCAAAATATCCCAAAATATCTAATTTGAGAGGCATGCCTAGTAATTGAAAATCATAATTACATGACAACTTTTAACTCAACTGGAGTTAGTTTTAACTCACCTAGGGTTAATTTTAACCCATTCCATGTTTAAACTCAACCTTAACTCACCTTGGGTGAGAGTTAATTCTTGAGGCTATAAATAAAAGGCCACACCCATTGATATTTAAGCTCTTTTTGTGTAAATTTATTATGCCTAAATGTCTTCAAATATGTTTTGGTGCAAATTTATTATGCACAAATATCTTCAAAAGGACTCTGTTGGTAAAGTTATTATTCATAAATTTATTCAAACCTTTGATAGTGTAGATTTATAATGATAATTTGAAGAGAGAAAAGATTTGCAAGTAATGTTACCATGCCAAAATCATATGCCAAGTAACCAAGCTAAGGTGCCAAGGAAAGGTGAATCCAACATAGCTCCATTGATGAATATTTCTTGATGGACAAGCTGAGAAAACCATTTAGAGATCCAAGCAAGGTAAAAGAGTGTTTTATTTTATGTTTTAGTTTTATTTTCATATGCATGCTTGTTACCTATAATCTCCCTAGTATTTAGGCTATAGGTTATAGTATTTTAGTGTGTTAATTTGATTTGTTTTATAGGAATAACATAATACTAACCTCCCCTCTATGTATTCCTTGTTCACATCATGGCATACCCAGTGGGACCCATACCCCATAAGGTTACTCCTAAAGCATTTTAGGATATCCTCATAATAATTTTCATGTTAAAATCCAAACTTGTTGATCAAAAAAGGTGAAATTTAAAGGCTCAAGGACATTTTTCTATAAATAATGAAGTTACATTATGTAGTCACATTCTTGCTCTTTGGAATCACAATATTAGACAATATCATTACTTTTACAATCATAGTTTTGTAATAATTTTTGTGGTATTACCTTAACCATCATTGTTTTATCCTTTATCTCCATAATTTACTAACTATTTATGTTTAAAAAGGAAGACTTGTGATATTAACAATATCATGACTTTGAAATCGTGATATTGACAATATTACAACTTTGTAAGTTGTGATATCACCAAAATTTTAGCAATATTGTTATAACTATCATGTTATTACCTTTAATCACCATGGTCTAAATAACTATTTTGTGTTTGTAGGGTAGAGTTATGATTTTGTCTTAACTTCTATGTTATTATATTTATTTTAGTGATATTGCTTTAATATTAGTGATTTTGCACTAACTCTGTGTTTTGTAGGGAAGTGGTGGTATTGTCCTAACAGTTGTAGTTTTACAAGAATAGTCATGGTATTGCTCTATATTTATATGGTTTTGCACTCTATGTAAAATTTTGGAAACCCAAGAGCTATAATTGGAAAGTCATTTGTCCACTCATGATTTGCCTCTAATAATAATGAATCCCTAACATGTTTTCAAGACCCAAAGGCTAAAAGAAGACATTTAAAAAAATATATGTTACAAAAGTCAGATTTAAATTTGGTGTTTTAAAATCTTTTTGCTTGAATTAGTTTTTATTTTGTTTACAATTTTTAAACACAATGCCCAGGGGCTCATACTTCCACATATATTTCATTTTGGTGTTATAAAAATGAACTCTCACCTTAGTTAAATAATCATAAGAGTTTTTCATTTTTTTTTTGAGTGTTTTTAAAAAAAAATGAGTGTCATGTGTATGCTTTCCCACTGTCCCATTTAGGGAACTTGGGTGATAAGCATTTATTGCTTTGGTCCAAAAACATGGAAGAAAAGTCACTAAATCCCTCCTCAAAATCTATATGATTTGGGTGACCCCAAAATGACACCAAAATTCCTTCCACTTATCTTTATTTTCATGCATTTTGTCTTGTGGGTAGGAGTTCATTACCTCCTCACAAGTTCTCTAGGGAAGTGTTGACCTGAGAATTCATCTCCCTTCATTGTTTCAACCCCACTCCATGGTGGGATATATAAATTAAGGGTGACCCACTAGGATAATTTTTTTGAGTGGTTAAAACAAGATCTATCAGTGGTAATCAACCTCTAAATGTAAGGGTAACTCAAATATCACATTACAATGAGTAATTGATGGATGTAGTGGTTATGGAAAGGATAAAACCTTTTCACAATAAGTTGGTTGATGCAGATCTAAATGATGTGATTGTGCCCAAGTGTTTGCCACACATATGGGACCATTTAGAAATGTATTAAAATTAATAGTTTAGAGAACCCCACTTACCATGAACATACTGTTGAGGCAATGTGAGTATCTCAAAGTTCCATATCATAATACGAACTCTTAAGAGAAGAGGGGGCCTAAGAACCCTACTTTTCATGCATTTTCACTTTTTGGATTAACAATTTAAAATCCTTTCAAGATAAATTATATAGATGGAATTGAAAAGTATGATGTAACTTTGTCAATTTTAGGATTTAGCATATTACACTTAGTGATTTTTTATCATTTTGTCCTTTTCACTTGCATGGTTTTGATTTTAAACTATTTGTTTATTATACCACATCCAAAATGGGTTTTGTTTGTACAACACTCTATTGTTTGAAGAGGTATTATGCCATCCATTTTGACATCACACCTTTGCCTTAATAGTTTGTCAAACTTTTTGTGTGATTGCCACTTGTTTGAAAGGGGCATCATTACACTACCCATTTCATTCCAAAATTGGTGCATTTTGAGTCTTGAAACAAACCATTTTCCATATCTTTAGATCATGATAGTTTTGTTATGATGATAAAATTATTTCAAAGACTTATTGCATTATGTCTAAAATTATAAATCAAAACCACGTGTGCCTTTTGGATTTATACCTAGTGTCATCATGTCATTCATTCTTGTTTAGCTTGTTGTTTATTATAATAAGCCTAGTCTTCTAAATCAAGTTAAAAATTAGCCTTGACAAGTTAATATCAAAAAATTGATTGATTGATGCCTATGCCTTTCAAAATTTTGTCCTAGGCATTGATCTTTCACTTTTGGGTTGTTTAACTTAGGTTAATTCTTTGCTTGATTTAAAAACTATTTTTGTGCCTAGATTGGGGAAATAGTCTTTCTTCCATATGCCTAAAGTTCTATGTATTTATCCAAATGATAAAGTTTTTCCTTAAATTTCAATTCTTAGTTTATGTCAAATTTTTTCAAATTTGTTATATTAAATCTCTTGCCTTTTATACCTCATTATGTTTAAAGTCTAGCTTTTGTGCCTTGTTTTCTAAAAGACCTAGCAATACTTGTTTTAAGCCCAAATTTTATGCCTTATTTTCTAAAAGAGATAGCAACCTTTATTTATTTAGACATATTTTAGAATTATTTGAAACACTTTCTACCCAAAGTTTAGCATTTTAGTTTTTATTCATTCACTTGACCTATTCATTTAAAATATTTGGCGTTAGACTGTTTTATACCAAGTTTTAGCATTGATCATTTTGGAGATACAACTCTATTACTTCGACCAAGTTAGACTAAATTTTGATCATTTGTACTTTGGACCTTTTTTTTTAGTGTTTGTATAACTCTAGGACTTTTTTCAAAACCTTCATCATTGATTTGGATATGTCTCATTATACTCATAGTGGAGTCATGTACAATCTAGGTTATGATAACATGGTCACATAATGTGACTTTGTTCAAGACCCATATGATAATGATGTGGTTTGTGAGAGGGATCCCTATCCCCCTAACAAAACTTAATCTAGAGAACAAAGCCAAGGTCTTCAAGTATAGTATTCGATGATACCTTTTTTGGGCCAATTAATATACCAAGTTTACCCTTTTAATGCTAATGGTATATGATCCCCTAACTATACCATTAACCCTCATTTATAATATATGATAAACCAAGATCCAAAACATCTAAGGATTTACAAATAACCCCCCATCCTTTGGCTCATGATAAAAACCAAGCTTTACAATGCCCTACCATTACCATTCTAAGACCTCATCCTTTGGCTTGTGTAAGCAATTAACTTCATAGTACCCTACCATTACCATTCCATGACCTTTTATTTTGGATTATTAAAGCAACCAATATTCACAATGCTCTACCATTACCTTTCTAAGACCTTCCAAGTATGGTATCTTGTTATCCCAATAATGTTGTGTAATTATAACTAGATGGGTCATAGTTACCATCCTATATTAGCAACTAGTCTTTTTTAAGCCCATCTTAGATGAGCCTATTTACAAATAAAGCATTACCCAACCATTTATAATCCTTCCTTCATTGCCTACCATCCCCCATTTTAGAAAATCCATGCCAATAATTGAGCCCCAATAGAGCCAATCAGTACCTCTCTAATAAAGCTAATCATTTAAAGACCAAGATGTGTTCAAAACTAGTATTTTAAAATTATTTATAAACCAAGGCCAATAAAACCAACCAATCCATGATGTTTTTGTTGAAACACCTATTTGTGATGAGTTAACCTATGATGAATCACCTTTTGATACTATCCCTATTGTTGATGAGTCTCACACTGACAAGAGAATATTTTCTAAGTCACTTCTTAATGATTATAACCACCTTTGGGTAAATCATTATCTCAACCATTATCCTATTTTAAAGATACTCCCTTTGAAAATATAGTCTATATGGAGTTATCTCTCAACCTTTTTCCCTATTAAGTAGTCTCTCTTTAACAAGCCAATCTCTATGGAATCACCTCTTGAGTTGTTCCCTCTCTTTGAGGGTCTCTACCTAGACAAACCAGTCTATGTTGAACCCTTATTAGATGAATATATTTTTGAAGATCCCATTAAACTATCACATGCCATTAATTATCCAATGTGAAAGATTTAACAAGACATCATTATAGCATCATCCACACCAGATGAAGAATCAACATTGAGGTTAGGTTATAATCCTAAATTGAGATCAGATTTAGTATCATGAGTAGAATCAATGTTAGTCTGAACATCAGATTTAGAGTCCCTTGAATTAGACTTAGATTCATAATCAAAATACATTCATGGATATTAAAATATTGGTTATACATGCCTTGGATATAAATTTAAATATATTTTTGATCCTTTTATAATTTTTGAGGATGAATAATTCAGTGTTGATAAAAGTTCTAGTATATTCTATGAGGATTATGTTTCATCTTTCCATTATATTACTATTCCATATGCCATTAACACCACCCAACCTAGCCATTATATTGACATTCCACCTCCCACAAGTGTCAATTAGGACCAACAAAATCACATCTTGTTGAAATGCATCCATGGAAACATATCAATTAAAGAATATCAGGGTGACCAAGACCACATTCATGAAAAAGAATAATAATATCTTAGTGAGACCTTTTTGGAGTCACTAAGGTGAAATCAAATTCCAAACTCAACATATTCTAGTGAAACCTTTTCGGAGGTGCTAGAAGATAATCATAGTCAAAATTCAATATTCCTTAGTGAAACCTTCTTAGAGGCATCATGGGACAATCAAAACAAATTTATTGGTGAAAAACTCTTTGAGGTGCCAATATATGAGCATAAAAGTTCTTTAATGCTTGATGAAAAATTTATCAAAATTAATACAACTTCCAATATACAACATAATCAAATGGTATCTACTCTTAGGACCAAACAATAGAAAAATATGGTGGTCCTTCAAGATCACATTTAAAATTATTTGGCCCTACCATAACCAAAGTTATGTTGAATATGGAATCAACAACATAATGTGTGCCTAAAAATCCTGATCTTCATTTGTTTCCCAACCATTATACATTCCATTATCATCCACCTTTACATTATCACATCAGACCTTTTATCCACTATTTATCCTTATTTACCATCCCTAGCCATACTTTCTTTTATAGAGAATACAATGACACCTTTTCTTGATATTTGAAGGAAACATAAAAAATGACCAATAAATATCATAACAACATTATTGGATTCTAAATCTATAGCAAGTTCTTGATAGAGAAACTATTTAGAAGAGGTGTGGGTTAGCAATTTAAACATAGTTGATTATTATGGTTATATCATATTTTTATCAAGACATGCATTTCCACATCAACATGAACAATATAACCATACCTTTGATTTTACATTTAACTTGCCTTTTCCATTTTCCATTTACCTTGTCATTTTTATTTTCCATCCATCTTGTCATTGTTCATACCTTGCCATTCACCTTACCTCATCATTTGGGGGTAACCCTATTATAATTATATCCAATTATCATAACATCACCATCCTTAAACAATGCCATATTATATCCTATTCTACCATACCTTCACTATTGACTAAAGTTGTTTCTGACCAGCCTTACCCAACCCATTTTTGACCTTGGTTCCATTGGTTCTTTTGGCACCTTACACGAGGGGATTCTGATCTAGTTTCAATAGTTTCAAATTTATGTGTTAAATGGTAGTATATGAAAGTAATATGATAGTGGATATAGAAATTACATATTTTATTTATGCTTGATTAGTGCTACTGATTATAACTACCTTTGAATAAATCAATATTCTACCTTGTGTTACTGATTATAACTACCTATGGGTAAATTAATATCATTGACCTATGCTATTATTTCCTAATTATAATCACCTATGGGAAAATTAGGAACAACACCTTTACCATGCATTGTCACATCAACTTACCCTTATTTTTATTATTTGCCTTTTAATTTGCCTAAATTCATGAATTTATTGCTACCTAGTTAGATCTAACCATCTTTTACATGGGTAAAACTACTATGACTTGAGATCTCATTCAGGGACTATATGGGAAGTGCTCAATTTGCATTGTGGTCAACTCAATCATCCCATTTCCAACACTCTCACCATTTTGTTAGAAATATAATCCATTCTATCACCATTTTTTGAGTTAGACCATGTTGTCTATCACAATTCTCTATCAAGTTGAGACACTTAGAGAATTCCAAAAAAATTCAAAATATTTCAAAGTCCAAAAAATTATAAAATCAACTTACCATCTCCTAGCAAGATATAATGCCTCAAAATACAAAAACATGTGTCTTGTTTAAACCTAGTTAGTCATCCTTGATCTACCCTACTAGGTAAAAATCACATGTTAAGCTCCAATACATTCCAATGTCATTGGGGGTGTCACTTCCCAATTTCATTTATCCTTACTTGGTGGCACTACTCATTTATCATTCCATTAAACCTTCACATGTAGGTTTTGACTTGGTTGATGACATGATGCTTTTTATTTCTTTTACTTTCAATATTTATGTGTTTACTTGATTAGTTGTCTATTTGTTTTCCTTTTTGTTTGATTTTATTATTTTGCCTTAACTCAATCTATATGCATCATTAGGTGATTCCTTGTGCATTATTCTTGCGTCTATCTATATTCATATGTCAACATTGTCATCATGGTTTTTACCATTGGTACATTACTTTTAATTATTTATTAGATTAGGAGTCAGTCTTTATTCACATTACAACTGGTCATCATAGTGTTTTATATCATGATGCATACTATCACATGTTACAAAAAAAATTAGATCAAGAAATATCACAAGAAATATTTCCATAAAAACTTCTCCTTGGTAACCTTGGTAAATCCTCCCACCCTCCATGAATAAATCAACCCCTTGACCATTCTAGTTATATCAATTATAATAAGGATGAACATCTCTACATTGGCAAGTACAACTAAATCATTCACATTGATCAATTCTTATTTTATTCCTCACTCCATTTTCTTCCATATTTGGTTGAACTACATTGGCCTAAGGTCCTTTTAGACTATGTAGGTAGTGCTTGGATACATGATATATCTCAAGTTAGCTCAACCACCTTTATTATTGCAATCATCTCTTTTTATCACTTTTTACATCCTTGTGTGCCTAGTTATTTGTGGCTTCTTTAATCATTATACCATTTCATCTACATCTGTACCCACTCATCTTTAATCTATGCAATATGTTATATCCTTGAGTTATGCTTGCCAATCTTCCCTACTAAGGCACAATCAAAAATCATTATTCAATCTAGATCATCTTAATAATTATAATCACATGTGGATAAATCATTATTTTGGCTCATCAACCCTACTAGGGAATGCACCTATGTCACTTATTATAACTACCTTTGGACAAATCAGTGTCTCAACCTTTGTTACTGATTATAATCATCTTTGCGTAAATCATTACTTTTTAAAATCAATACATGTAATCATTCTCTCAATTATATTAATCTCACCCATGTGTTAGTTTCATTATTTTTCTTTATTCTTTTAGAGCTATCATCCATCAGTCATATGTGTCAGCCACTCCCTTGAGGGGGAATCATTATAGGCTTCCCAAACATTGTTTGGAGCTTCTTATTCAATTGTTACCCTCTTTCCTTCTTAATGTAGTTTTTAATTATTTGGGAATATGTTACTAAGACTATAGATTGAAATGCTTCTAAAATAGGGGAAAAATGTAGACACCCAATTCTGGCCACAATTGGCTCCCAATTGAACTTCAGACTAATTCCTACCAAACATTGCAAATTAAGCCTAAGAATCACTAAACATCCCAATTTCAGCCATGAATTTTTCATCAATGATGTAAATCATGTTGAGGCATCCCCATTTAGGATATTAGCTTATATGTAGCAATAACCTCTAATTATTTCACCCCCAATCACCTTATAGCATAACAACTATCAATTTGACCTATGAACCCATTAAGCATGACACTTGAATGATTATCAAATGGGCTAAAATGTTAATCAAAATGAATTATCTAATTAAACAAGATTAAATGCTTATTTTAATTATATATTTAAAATTAATTAATATCTAAAAATGGAAACTTTAAAAATCAAAATATCAAGCCTTTTCATCGTTACCTTTATGAGTTGTCAAGCTATTCCAAAATATCTAATTTACGAGCCATGCCTAATAATTGAAAATCATAATTATATGACAACTTTTAACTCAACTAGAGTTAGTATCAACTCACCTAGGGTTATTTTGATCCCATTCCATGTTTAAACTCAACCTTAACTCACCTTGGATGAGAGTTAATTATTGAGGCTATAAATGCAAGGCCATACCCATTGATGTTTAAGCTCTTTTGGTGTAAATTTATTATTCTTAAATGTCTTCAAATATATTTTGGTGCAAAATTATTATGCATAAATATCTTCAAAAATATCTCTTGATGTAAATTTATTATGCCTAAATTTCTTCAAATCTTTGATAGCATATAATTATAATGTTAATTTTAAGAGAGAAAAGATTTGAAAGTAATGTTACCATGCCAAAATCATAAGCCTAACAACCAAGCCAAGGTGCCAAGGAAAGGTGAATCCAACAAAGCTCCATTGATGAATATTTTTTGATGCACAAGCCAAAAAATCCATTTAAAAAATCCATTTGGAGTTCCAAGGAAGGTAAAAAGAATATTTTATTTTATATTTTAATTATGTTTTCATATTCATGCTTATTACCTATGCTCTCCCTATTGTATAGGCTAGAGGTGTTAGGAATTAAGTGTGTTAATTTGATTTATTTTATAGGAATAAAACAAAATTAACCTTCCCTCTACATATTCCTTATTCACAAGTAGTACCCACCACTATAAATTTTTGGGGGTGTACCCATCCTATTATGAGTCCTCTAACTACCCATATTACTATACTAATAGGCCCAAACATGTGACAAGGTAAAAACTATAATACCACCATCATGACTCTCCAAACAAAATATATAAAAATATCTATAAAAATGGACCAACATTGTGAAACCCCCACAAATATTTGGTACCCTCCTCATTAATATGTAAAATGATCCAGTATGTGAGATATGAAATTTCCATGGTACCACCCTCTACTGTGAAAAATTAAGCTAACATGACACAAATAAAATTTTGTAGTCATGGAACATCACCTATAATAATATTAAATAGCCATATCATGTTACTAATATCTATATCTATGGATTGATACCTAATTAAATACTAATGGAACCAATAAATATAACCATGATTACCATCCCTAGTAATCTATGCCCTCTTACCCTAATCGGTAGCTAAAAAATGCAATAAACATCCTCCAATGTTATCATCATCTCCCTTATCAAGAGATAGAAATTATAAGTATGTGGATTCTACCTTTAGACTCAAGATGTAATAAGGTGGCTATCATATGGTATCTTCCCTAATTGGTCCACTTCTCCCAAGTCATCCTAACCTACCACAACCTAGTTAGCTATATCTAGACCTAACTCTACTAGGTAAAAAATGATTCCTATGTCATAAATCTTATATATGTATGTCCTTTTCAAAAAATAATAATGAAAAAAAAAAATTATTAGTCATTATATTTGAACATGAAAAAAAAAAGACACTATCATCAGTTTAGGACACATATGTTAGATGGTTCCATCTAAAAACTAGACACTACCATTGAGGTTTTAATAGCACTATCCAAAAAAACCAAACATAAGTGTCTGTCATCCCATAAAAATCAATAAATTTTCTAAATTATATATATATATATATATATATATATATATATATATATATAATTAATTTTTTTTAAATAAATCACAAACAAACATGTTGACCAACTCAACAAAATATTGATTGGATAGGGTGGTTTGAAGTACATTAAATAATAGTGGTCATAGAGTTTTATCATGTAGAATTGTAAGATTATCTCTAGAGTTTAGAGTTATAAAAGGTTGAAAATACAAATAATGAAATTTCTATTAAAATTTCCTAATACACACTTCTATAAAAGCTTCAAAGGCCCATATATTGAGCACTGATAGTCCAGATTAAAAATTGTAAGTTATGTTAGGATCCAAATAATGTGCTCATTTATATTACACCAATTTTGTTAATTTTTAGGACAAATAAAAAATTACCAAAATTATTTTATCATACCCATGCATCATTAAAATTTATGAATGTTATTAAATTAATATTACATTCTTTCTTACAAAATTATTAAAGTAAACCGTCAAATATGAACTCAAAATTTCCACACTCAATCTATATACATCATATCCACTTTATCTTTTTATGGTGTGGTGAATACCATATTCTATTACCCTCACCTCAAAATGGGGGACACATTAGTGGGTTCATGTCATATAGGAAAGACTTACTCATTCTCATAGTTTTAGATAGTGTGAGAGCATGTTATGGGAAAATGTTCTCCACACTTGTTCAAAACTAAACATCTCTCAATTACAGTGGGGGCATGTTATGGAAACATGTTCTCCACATTTGAACCAATTCAAATTATTTAGATTTCATTCATGGTATATGGTTCAAGTATATATTTGGGTTAGCATTTGGTATATTATTACTATCATTACACACAGATTACATAAATAGTGTTGTGTATGTGAAGTAAAAGATATTGATCTATGCAAAACACTTATATTCACACCAGATATGGTAGGGGGCATGAACAAGAGTTTATTCCTTATATGTACCCATATATTTATTTATCTTATAAATTCATCAAATTACTATGGATTGTTATGATAAGATGTACTTTTTTCACATTATGGACTATTACCATACCCAAGATGGAATTTTACGGACTACCATTGAGCCTTATCCATCCTTAATGGTTGGTTATATTCATATATTAGAGTGGTTAAATCATATAATCACACCATATTTATATGATGGGATTGATTAAACCACCCATCCTACACCAATTCATATTTATATGTGTTTACACTAGAATTATGATGGTTGAGATGTAATACTCTTGATGATTGAAGCACCACTCTTCCTATACCAGGTTTGGGGTATGATCATCTCCTAAATCTCCCCACTCTAGATATAATAACATTATGGTGTAATCTAATTTACTACTTTGAACTCATTCATATTCTTATCCAGAATATGGATGAGTCCTCAAGTCACCTTTTGCTTCTCTAGTCTCCATGGTGGAGCCAACATTCCATAGCTATCACTACATGACACACACATAGGTGTATTATATCCATGTTATTTATTTATTTTAATTTATATTGTTTCCTCTCTCTCTCTCTCTCTCTCTCTCTCTCTCTCTCTCTCTCTCTCTCTCTCTCTCTCTCTCTCTCTCTCTCTCTCTCTCTCTCTCTCTCTCTCTCTCTCTCTCTCTCTCTCTCTCACACACACACACACACACACACATTATATTATGATATGATTTTGATAGAAAGTAAAAATTCAAATAAAATGTTCAAAGAGAGCTTAAACAAATGCAAGGTGTATTTTACACACCAAGGTATGCATTTTATTTTCCTTTAAACTAAAAATTTTAGTTTCATTCATTAGTATATTAAGGTGGGGCAAGAGTGATAGGAAAATGTAGATACCCATATTTTATACAAGTACAGTTTCATATATTTTTACATATGTAGGTTTCTTAACTAAAATTTAGATATCTAGTGGCACTGTCTCATATGGACCTCTTTAGTTCCATCTTGTTTAACTTGTTTTATCTACCCTTATGGGTCTATATCTTTTAAAATTTTCCTTTTTATCAATGTATACTAGTGATCCCTACCTATTATTCTATTATATCTATGTTTTTACCCTCTAGACACATGCACCTGGGTTAGACACCTGCATTGGCGTAGGTGTCAAACCTTGATGCAAGTGTCAAGACTTATATTTTGAGTGTCTTTCATACTTTTATCATTGTGAATATTTTTTTAGCCCCATATGTTTATTCTATTGTCATATTTTTGCATTCTACTATGTCCTAATTCAAAATTAAGAGATCCATATATATAGAAAGTTATGGTTTGGGAGGGGGGTGAGGGGAAAATGTAGATGCCCATATTTTGTATAAGAATAATTTTATAGTATGCTTTCATATATTTTTTCATGTGTAGGTCTCTTGAATAAAATTTAGATTTATAGTGGCACTATCTCATATGGACCTCTTTAGTTCCATCTTATTTCACTTGCTTTATCTACCCCTTTAGGACTATATGTTGTAAAAATTTCCTTTTTTATCAATGTATACTAGGGATCCCTACCTATTATTTTTTCATCTTTATGTTTTTACCCTCTATACACATGCATTTGGGTTAGACACCTACATGGACATAGGTGTTAAACCTTGATGCAAGTGTCCTGACTTATAATTTGAGTGTCTTTCATACTTTTCTCATTGGGACTATTTTTTTAGCCCCATATGTTTGTTTTATTATCATTTTTTTTCATGCTACTATGTCCTAATTCAAAATTAAGAGATCCATATATATAGAAAGTTATGGTTTTTTGGGGGGGGTGAGGGGAAAAATGTAGATACCCATATTTTGTACAAGTGTAGTTTCATTATGCTTCTATAAATTTTTGCATGTGTAGGTCTCTTGACTAAAATTTAGATATCTAGTGGCATTGTCTCATTTGGACCTCTTTAGATCCATCTTATTTCACTTGATTTATCTACACCTTTTAGCCTATATGTTGTCAAATTTCTTTTTTATCAATGTATACTATGGATCCCCACCTATTATCTTTTTATCTCTATGTTTTTACCCTTTAGACACATGCATCTAAGTTAGACACTTGCATCAACGTAGGTGTTAAAAATTGATGCAAGTGTCCAAACTTATATTTTGAGTGTCTTTCATACTTTTCTCATTGTGACTATTTGTTTAGCCGCATATGTTTGTTCTATTTTTAGCTTTTTGTACACTACTATATCCTAATTCAAAATTAAGATATCCATATATATATATATAAAGTTATGGTTTTTTTAGGGGGAGGGGAAAATGTAGATACCCATATTTTTTACAAGTATAGTTTCACAGTATGCTTTCATAGTTTTTTGTATGTGTAGGTCTCTTGACTAAAATTTAGATATATAGTGTTACTATCTCATATGGACCTCTTTGGTTCCATCTTATTTCACTTGCTTTATCTACCCCTTTGGGCCTATATTTTATAAAATTTCTTCTTATCAATGTATACTAGGGATCCCTACCTATTATTTTTTGTTATCTCTAAGTTTTTACCCTCTAGACACATGCATCTAGGTTAGACACCTACATCGACATAAGTGTCAAACCTTGATGCAAGTGTCCTATCTTATCTTTTGAATGTCTTTCATACTTTTATGATTGTGACTATTTTTTTAGCCCCATATGTTTATTCTATTTTTATCTTTTTGCATGCCACTATGTCTTAATTCAAAATTAAGAGATCAACATATATAAAAAGTTATGGTTTGGGGGGGAGGGGGTGAGGGTAAAATGTAGATACCCATATTTTATACAATTATAATTTCATATATTTTTACATGTGTAGGTATCTTAACTAAAATTTAGATATCTAGTGGCATTATCTCATATGGACCTCTTTAGTTCCATCTTATTTCACTTGATTTCTCTACCCCTTTGGGCCTATATGTTATCAAATTTTATTTTTATCAATCTATACTAGAGATCCCTTCCTATTATTTTATGATCTCTATGTTTTTACCCTTTAGAAACATGCATTTGGGTTAGACACCTACATCGACGTAGGTGTTAAACCTTGACTCAAGTGTCTAGACTTATCTTTTAAGTGTCTTACATAATTTTCTCATTGTGACTATTTTTTTATCCCCATATGTTTATTATATTATTAGCTTTTTTCATGCCACTATGTCCTAATTCAAAATTAAGAAATACATATGTGTGTGTGTGTGGATTTCTTAATTTTGAATTAGGGCATAATGGAATGAAAATAATAATAATAATATAACAAACATATATATATATATATATATATATATAGAAAGTTATGGTTTTATTCATATCATCAAACATTACTAAGAAATTTAATAAAATTAGAAAATAATTTAAATTCCAAGATATCAAATTGCATCACATTACTAGAACTAAAATTCTGAAGCATTCAAAAGGTAAATTTGCACTTGCATTATTGGTACCAAGGGTTACGGTAGGAATAATAGAATATGGTTACATGATCATCATTTCAAACACATACCTATGAAGTAAAAATACATGAAATTATGAGGTCCTCTTCAAAGTATATGGATATGTATGCATCACTTCAAAATAATTGAGGTTGCTAGGGTTAGCTTAACTCATGTGCTAAACCATTTTTACCCAAGTTAGAAGAGATCTATAGAAAGATATCTAGGGTTTTACTTATTGGCTAGACTCAATGTACATTATAATTCATTCTAAAGACCCCAAAAAATATATAGGTGATAGCACATCTCCAAAAAATATTTAGGCTCATTACTACACACATGTTGGACTAGACATTTGTGTCTAACATAGGCATCAATGTCAACCCTAGTGTCATGAACCCAGAAAAGCCTCTAGGAGGTAAAAATAATCAAAACACAAAATGAATAGATCACATATCCTATTCACTATCATGAGATGATTCAATGCCATTTTCATTTTCTAAACTAGAACATGAAATAAGATACATTTCCCTTATCCCTTGATATCCTAGATTTTTTTATTGTATTTATTGCACATGCCTAAATAGGTAAATTTTCATAATTTGGAATATATTACCAAAGTTTGAATATTTTAATATTACATTCAAAATTTTAATTTGGTTAGTGTGTTTGTGTATAAAATGCAAATAGCATAAAATAGTTGTGTGTGTAATCTCTACTATATGTTGAAACTCAATAAAAAGAGTATCAACATGGGAGTGTAAGAGAAATATATACTAGTGTCACCTTCATCGAAGTTGAGTGGTTCACACACCTTCCCTTATAAGTAAAAAATATAAATAAGAGGACATTTTTACCACTATTTCATATAAAATAGGACCTAGATGACATAAATTCAAATGATAATCCTTAAATAATAAGAAATAATGAAACATATGACTAAATCCTACTGACATAACGACACCTTCACCAATAGATCTATAAGAAGAAGAAAATGGAAGAGATCAAGAAAGAGCATAAAATCCCCAAAATTATATAACACAATGGAATATAGAGGAAAACACAATGTAATAATTCCCCTACACTAATGAAAATAATAAGGAATTAGAGAAAGAGTGGTTCATAGATCATGAGTCAAGTGTAGAAGAAAGGCATGAGACGGAGTTGGATATAAAAAATAATTGGAGGAAATAATGAGAAAAGGATTTTAATCCATCATGAAAAATATTAAATACATGGAATATATATCACAATCCTAAGGATATCAAGCAATAAAAAAAGGGTCAGCAATTTAATAGCCGAAGGAGAGCAAGCCATCAAAGAAGGGTCGACATAGTAATAGTTGAAAAAAAAGTGAAGAATAAATAAGGTGAAAGGGGGGAAATATATGGGTAGAATGGAACACCCCCCCCCCCCCCAACCACATTCATAATAATAAGAATAAACTATCCATGTTAGATCACAAATCGACCTAAAGGAAGAGGAGCTCTACATGTGGCAAGAAATAAATCCTAGTCATGCCATAACATCAACTTTTAAGCAAATGTTCTTTGTTTTGGACACATATTCAAAAGAGCCATGGTTTTAAGTACCCATGACTATGGAATTGAATCCTTAAGAATATAATAGTGAGGAAAAATTCTTGTATTTCATAAACCCTATGAATATAACTGACATGCAAGAAAGAAATGAGTTGGTGAAGTTAGTTGTAGAAGTTGCAAGGAAAATTTTGTTGAACAACACAAACTTGAAGAATTAAAATAACATGATGATTTAAGTGTCTTAAGTGACTAAATAAGAATAAAATAAATTGTCCTCAATAAAAATAACACACATAATATTAAGATAATATTTTTGTATTAGAGTGTGAGGTAGCAACCTTAAAACTCAAATCTCTAAATTTATGTGAATGGGTTGTGAAGGAGAAACCTAGCCTGATAAATGGATTTGATATAGCTCAACCTAAACAAATTGAAAATAGAGATAATAATTTATCAACTCCTTAAGATAGGGATAAGTATCATAGTTACGCAATAAAAAATCAAGAAAACCAATTTGATTTTTTTGAGCAATTGAAAAATTATGAGGATGCACTAAATAATCTCTTAGATAGTGTGGTGGTGGTAGAGAAACTATTCTTAAATTTATATCTAAAAACATCCATAATAAATGTACATATAAATTAATAATAATAATAATAATAATAATAATAATAATAATAATATAATAATAATAATAGAGTGTGTTATCCATCCAAATTTATAATAACAAAAATAAGGAAGAGTGCACAATATTTTCTAAAAGGTGGATGAAATGAGCCAAATAATAAGCCCAAAGAAGGAGTTTGAGCAGCACTTCTTGGATCTACAAATGTAAACCATTGATGAGGAAAGTTTTATTGAAGAGTCAATAAAAGGAGATGCCAAGAAGATAAGTGATACAAAATGGTAGGTTGAGAAACTCCAAGAGCAACCTTCAACATTAAATGGCTTGAGCATGCAAGTGATAAAATCTACAAAGAATATATAGGGTGTGTTATTAATATGGGACACATTTAAAAAATAAGTAAGTTAGAATTCCCTTAAATTATTTTATTTACCGAATAAATTATTTGAATCATCAATTTTGACTAATGGTGGAATTTGAAAAGCATGTAAGAGGTACATGGTGAGATAGCAGGATGATCCTAGAGTATACAAAGATAGAAGGGAAGTTTGTATGCATGATGGTGTTAAGACTAAGGAAGAGATGCCTAACACCTATATATCTTCAAAATGAAAAGTGGAATGTAAGTCCAAAGAAGGCTAGTATATTAATGGGTTGTCTAAGGATGGCTAACCAAGATAGTGTGGGGTGATGATCACCCACACTTTTGGTGCACCTTGACAAAATTAAAGTTCATATATGTGTGTAATTAAAATGTAGCCAGATTTTAGTGACAATACATGAAGGAAGTAGAGACTGATGTGGGTTGATAGAACCAATCCATGTGTACACACCCAATAACATAGTTAGGTAAAATTATATAAATGACCACATGTCAGTGTCAAACTTATCCAAGTCAACATAATTTATAGGGAAAAATGATGGGATTTATGGTCTATAGTTTAAAATTGAAAGGAAGATGAGAAGTGATGATAAATAGTGAGGTATCTAACCTTGAGTAGAATAGTAAATTAACTACCAAATTTATGATGAATGCATTAACTGATTATTGGTGGTATTTGAGCCTTCAAATGCCACATAGATCCTTTTAGAATCCTATAAAAGACATGTGCTTGATAGATTTGGAGGGAGAGAGGTCAACTATAGGAGAAATGTTATTGAATATTTGAGAGAGTTCCATGGTTTAAGAGAGATGTTTTATAAATGGATAAAGAGAGATAGTAGGTATAGAATATGAATTTGATAGTGCCTTGTAATCACAATGTCTTATGTAATGAGAAAGATTATTGTTGATGTTATTTTTATCATTGATTATTGATTTTCTTATTTAAATGATGAACACTTGGGTAGAGTAGTGTTACAATGTTTTTTTTAATATGTATGTTTGTTTGTTTCAATGTGATGATAACATAGTATAGAGTACATTCTAAGAATTGACGCATGCACAAAGGTATGTCCACTAGATAATGTATGGTTTCACCAATACCAAATAACCATGACCCAACCTAATTATCTCTCTCTCTCCACCTTGGCCAAGAACACAAGAATAACTTATGTGATATGTTGGTGTATAAATATTAGAGTTGGGATGTGTGCAAGAATTAGTGTGTGGGTGGATAATATACTCACAACATTGATTATTTCTAAAACATTAAGGATTAATGATTATTAGATTAAATTTAAATTAATTTGATTAGTATTTTTGAAAATAAAATCTAAATAAGGTCATCAAGGCTTAATATATGATCTTCATGATATTTTGGAATATCATTTTATATCTTGACCAAATTAATTTCTCATTTTCATTATGAGTTTGTAATGCATGGCAAGTTACCTTAGTTATCGAGGGAAAGTATCATTAGAGAGAAAGGACTATATTAGGGACATAGACAAGGGTCATTAAACATTATGTATATATTCATAATAGTTTTGACTATGAACTTAGGTGCTTAGTAGGAAATCGATATAGGGATGATTAGTTTTTTAAAGGCTTTATTTCATTTTAATCACTTTGTTTCACTAAATTTAAAATGAAATTCATCAAGCACAAAGATAAATCATTTTTATATTACCACCATGAATGGGTTTTAGGAAGAGTTGTTATACCTAGCTTATTTGTTATTTTCCCACTACCCCATTTTCATTTATTTTTTTGTGTAATAGATGGATTAAATCCATGGTTATGAATGGTTTTGGTAATCCCTAACTATATAAATTAAATGATTATAATAATGTGTGAAGACTTTTATAAATATTAAAAGTTTTTTTTTCTTTTTTCTTTTTTCTTTTCTTTTCTTTTTTTTTCTTTTTGGTGAGAAGGAGGGGGGTTATTTCTTGGTTAAAACTTCTTAATGGATTATTTTTATTACATTTCTATAAAATTTGTAAGTATAGGTAGGATCCTATGCAAAATTTTAAGCCACTTCCCATGCAAGCAATAAATATAGGGTTGCATTCATTTAATTTTGATAGTAATGTTCAATATATATATATATATATAAATATATATATATATAATTTATAAATACCTATCAATGTGGGACTTTGTTCTCAAGTAAATATTTTAAATGTGCACCCATTTGGAGTGAAAAAGGAAAAGTATTTTTTAGTTGAGTGAGGTGGTGTTGGATGTTCTAGTCCTCTAGACAAGGTTAGATTATACATCTCTTATTTTATCTTAAATACTTAACTATGATTCATTTTATTAGATGCATAACTACCTTTTAGTCTATCTATTGCATTGCTAAAAAATTTAAAGTGAAATTACCTTAACTTAAAAAAATTCTTACTTAACTTAAAAATCTCATTCATAGTGTCTAGTTTTAATGATGCCTCTGGTTCACATTTACAAGTAATGTCATCATGCTTTAAAAATACTACATTTATATCTTAACATAGATTCAAAAAATAAGTTTGGGAATAAACCCTTTAAATAATTATGGAGTAATAACGTTTATAAATATTCATAAACCATCCCTCCATTACCCATTCATTACTATCAATAGACATAAATCTTGACATTTAGTTCCAAGTATATAGGGAAGTCATGCCCACACATGCAAAATTCCTTTTAAGTAGGTGTTAGTGATAGAATGAATCACTTTCAAATACTATCTAGGTATCTAATACCATTTTTATCTCATTTTCATTAAATTCACTTTCACATATAGCTGGGTATATCAAAAGGATGAACTCTTCCATTACTAATAGGTATATAATAAGGTGTGCATATAGAGAGCTCTATTATATCAGTCAAATAGTATATAGAAAGGGGAACCTTTTAGAATTATGAGGAAACAATCCATCTCAATTATATATGTTTATCATATTTTCCAACATGGATAAATATGGACCCCATTTTTTTCTATCAAACACTCAGCTTATTTGAGGTGAAAGCTATGCAGTGTGGAAAATAAAGGGTAAACACACTTGGAATTTGAGGTCATATGGATAGTTTTTGATGGAACATGGACCCTACATGATACTAACATTGATTATAAGTAAAAATATGTCAAATTTAATTAGAATTCTAAGTTCATAATCATTTTTGGAGTCTCATCTGAGGTCTAACCTCATATCTATAATGTAACTACAACTCAAGATGCTTGGGATAAGCTTTAAATAGTATTTGAGGCAAAGAATAAAAATTAGATTCTTCATTTGAATATCCAAATCCATATTATAAGTTTTAAATTTGAATAAAAACTGGAGACTTTTCTTCATAAATTTTTAACCTTATAAGATTCACTTCAAACATTGGGTTAACCAGTGAAAGATGACTCTTTGGTTCCTATTATCCTAAGAGCTATGTCCCCTGCATATAGAATTTTTGTGACCATATTTAATCTCACATATTAAAATCCAAATTTTGTCTTATTGGTTAACATGTTTCAATAAGAATAATACATGAAAAATACAGAGGAACCTGATGAAGATCATGTACTTACATCATCTCAAAAAAGGAATAAGCCCACGAAGATTTCTTAACATAGCTCTAAGAAGAATAATTAACAAAACCAATAAGGACAAAAATCATATTCATAGAAAGTTTGTCTTATTTGTGGAAAGATAATTCATGACATCAAACATTGATGGTATAATGGATTTACATAAGTCTCATCAAGTAATAAGTCCACTTCACAAAATCCACCTCAGTCATCAAATCTAAAAACCCATTCCAAAAAGCATTAGAAGAATAAACAAGAAAATGGAAATGTTGATGAAGATGGTCATTCTTTAGAATATGATCACATATTTACTACATAGACACATGAGGATCATTGTTCTTTTAATTGTGGTATATTAATTATAGTGACATAAGGCACATGACAAGACAAAAAGAATGGTTTTCCACTTTACACCAATCAAGATCTTGAGGTAATGTTTCTCTTGGTGATGACTCATCATACACTATTCAAGGTTGAGGTGATGTTTATTTATAGCTTGGTAACCACACTACCAAGACAAAAAATGTCTTGTATGTCTTAGGACTCAATAAGAAATTATTGTTTATAAATCAAATTCTCGATCACAATCTCAAAGTTGAGTTTGATCACAACCATGGTGATAAGTTTTTATTTATCAAGAACAAGTATCAAGGATTTCAAACTATTTCATGATATTTAAATGTAGGAAATATGTTTTATCTTGATCTTGTATGTAATGACCATTAAGCACTTATTATGAATGGAATAGACAAATATAAGCTATGGCACAGAAGATATGGTCAGTTTATTTATGGATATTTATTTGCATTAAGAAAACACAACATGGTCAAAGGTTTTCCCACACTCAAAAAATCTTATGATATATATTCTATTTTCTTAGCTGGTAAATAATAAAGATCTCCTTTTGGAAAAAGTGAATATCAATCTCCTTATCCACTAGATCTAGTGTACATTGATCTATGTAGACATATGACTCCTATCCAGAAAGGATATAAGTATTTATAACTCTTTATTGATGATCATTCCTACAAGATGTGGGTTTCCTTGTTGAAAACTAAATATCAAACATTCCAAGCCTTCAAAGAATTTAATGCCTCTATTGAAAATGAAACTAGTCACAAAATCAAGGTCCTCTATTAGATCATGGGGGAATACACCAATAAAAATTTCACCACATACCTTGCATAGCATGGAATATGTTATCAATACACTACTACTTATACACCACAATATAATGGTGTTGCAAAAAATTATAACCATGTCATTTTAGAGATGTTTTAAATCATGGTTGAGGATTCATAATTGCCTCATTCATATTAGGTAGAAACATGTCTCATATCCATAAACCTAAAAAATAGGTTACCCACCAAAGCTCTTGATGTAATTACACAACATGAACCATAGACTGGGAAGAAGCCAAAAGTCTCCCATATTCAAATTTTTGGTTGTAAGGCATACATGCATGTCCCAAATAAGAAAAGAAAGGAATTGGATAATAAAAATAGGAATGCATTTTTATGGGATACAATAACAATTCAAATTCATATCAGCTCACTAATCTATAGACTATGAAGATATTTATCATTAGGTATGTAGTGTTTGATGAGAAAGGGGAAATAAGTTCATCTTCCATATAGACATCTGATACAAGCATCAGACATGTAAACTTTCCAAATGAAAATAGTGGTGATGGTTTGTCAGAAGCTCCAACACCCCCAACTAATACTTAACATATGCCTAAATGGTATATGAGTAAAATTTGAGATGCAAAACTAGATGGACCTACAAACACTTAATCTACAAGATTGAGGACTCATAGTATGGCTCATGTAGAGGTAAATTTAGCCTTAATGAGCATAGTTTTAGAAACATTTGACCCCTCCACTTTTTATGAGTCCCTAGAGTCCAAACCTTTGAAAAATGCCATGGATGCAGAATATCAGTCTCTCATGAAGAATGACACATGGTAGCTTGTTGATCTTCCACCAGGGAGGAAAAGTATTAGATGTAAATGGGTTATTAAGACCAAATACAAAGTATATGGTAGTATATATAAGCATAATACAAGACTTATATCAAATTTCTATGCTTAGAAAGAAGGTATAGACTATGAAGATACTTTTGATCCTACATCTAAGATAAAGACAATCAGAATTATCTTTGTAATGGCTACATAGTTTAGATGGAATGTTCAATAGATTGACATTAAAAGTGCCTTCTTAAATGGATATATATAGGAATAGGTCTACATGACTCAACTAGAAGGTTATGTCACACCAGGGTAAGAGCAAAAGTTGTAAAAAATCATAAAATATTTGCATGGTATCAAAAAGGCTCTTATATCTTGGTATATAAAAATTTATGAGCATCTCATGAAGTATGGATTTTAGAGGAATCCATATGATCCCAATATCTACCTCAAAAATCAAAAGGGGATATTTTTATTTATGTAGATGAGCTAGTCATCACTAAAAACTAAGTGAATATGACTAATGCAACAAATAAATATCTCAATCAATCATTGACATGATAAATATCAGGTTACTGCACTATTATCTTAGATTGGAAGTATGGCAAAAAGAGCACCAAATATTCAAGTCTTAGATGAAGTGTACCAAGAGATTTATCAAGAGGTTTTGAATTATATATTGAAAACCAATGGCTACACCTATGGAGACAAGAATTTAGCTATCTCACTTAGATCCATCATCACCATTAGATACCACTCTTTATTATCAATTGATTATGAGTCTCATCTACCTCACATATACTAGGTAATATATCAGCTATGCCATCAACTATCTTTCTTGATTCCTATAGGAGATAAAGTTAAAAAACTAGAAATAAGATAAATAGGTATTGATATATATCTAAGGAACAATTTATTATGGTCAAGCATATAATAATAATGATAAGTTCAACTTGATATGATACAATAACATAGATCATGTAGGTTTAATGATGATAGAAAATCCACTTTTGGGTTTGTATTATTTTTAGGATTTGGTCTGATCTCATAGGGGATAAATAATAAAAAAATTATTTCTCATTCTTCTACTAAGTCAAAATATTTCACTTGAGGAGGATTTGTCTACAAGTTGATATGGCTACATTGCATACTAGTAGGATTGGGAGTTCCACAAAATCAACCAACAATTTTGAACTACAATAATTATGGTGTTCTTAAATTTGTTTAAAATCTAATGTTTCATAAATTCACTAAGCACATTGAAGTTTAATTCCATTTCATACATGAATATGTTTAACAACAAAATATTCATCTCCAATATTTCCCCACTCAAGGTCAGTGTGCAGATGTCTTCATGAAGTTACTTACAGGTGATAAGTTTGAGGCATTTATAAGTTCTCTCTTGTACTCTAAAAAATATAATAAATTAAATGTGGGTATTATAATAAATTAATTCATAATTTTTTTTTATGTAAACATTTTTTTTATTCTATAAAACAAACCACATATTATTTAGGTTATTGTTAGTCTATGTTAGTCATAGAATAATATTAGAAGATTTCATATTATTATTATTAGTTTATTTTATCATCATATTTAGTAGGACTATTATTATCATATTTAGGGTTATAAATGTCTCTATAATTCATGATCCATAATCTCAATAAATATTATTTGATTTATGCTTAGAGTGTCCACCAAAGGAAAGTGCAACTGGCTATAATTCACCACTACTAATTAGTACTAGACTATTAGTGGTTGAATGTATCTTTAGTTGTATCACTTGATAGTATAATATATAATATTTGAATCCATGGGATATAATAATTTGAAATGAATGTCACAAGTTTAAAAAATAGTGGCATAATCAAGTAAAAATTAGTTTGTGGCTAAGTTAAACAAAGGACTTGTTATGCCCAACATGCTCGTTATTTTAAGAATAGCGACCCACCTATGTGGACTTGGTCATTTATAACATTATTGATTAAAAAATAAAGTCATTTTAAATATATGTAGATATTAAAAGTTTGTGTCTCAAAATATAATGTAGATTTATTTGTAAATTTTGGAGCAATCATACTTAATAACTCTTTCTTATTTTTTATAGCTCTTCTTCACACTTTGCAATCCTTACTGAAACTTAGTGATGGTTTGTAGTATTTGGAGGTCTCAGTATCACTTCTTAGTCCCTAATGGCACTTTATGATGTAGTAGCATCCAAGGGTTAATGAAATATTACATCAACCAAAAATAGAGTGAGATGTGTTTGTTTTGTTTTTTTGGGTTGTGGATGTATTGGTGTGAGTTTGTTTACCTCTTAGATTTTTATTGTAAGGGTGTTCCTTTACCATGGGAAAAGTGTGGATATGTTTCATCTATTTTATTAGTCTACATGGATTTTTAAGTCATAAAAACTTATCAAAAATGGTTATTTTAACTACACTAATAATTACATGATGAAATTTTTTGAGGTCTTAACATATGACACAACATCTGTAGCAAGTTTCAAACCATTTAGATTTATCATAGAAATGTAGAAACTATTACACTTATTAGGATGTTTATTTACTTATGGTAATATTATGTAAATAATTTTATCATAAAATATTTTGGGATCATATAACCTGACACATCTGCATAAAATTTTAGATCATTTAGAGTTACCACAGAGGCGTACCAACTAATTTTGTCAGAACACTTGGTAGATTTTTCTTGACCTTATGGAAAATTTGAGTCAATAATTGGGTAAAAAAAATTTGATTTGTTATATAAAATTTAGTCTAAAATTTTTGTTATAAATTTCATCTCAATTTGTTAAGTGGTGACAAATTTATGACAATATTTGTAATTGTCGCTTAGCTAGAAAATGTTAGATGCCTAGTCTAGAAAATTTTGTAGGTTGATAAAAAATATATTTATCATGCTATTTTTAAAATATTAGATCAATTGGATAAGTTTCTACAATGTTATGACAATATTTCAACTGTCACTTAGCTGAAAAATGTCAAATGCCTAGTTTGTAGATTATTATTTACCTTGTGGTAAAATTATGCTAAGAATTAATTTACCAAAAGTTTTGGGTTGATATAAAACATATTTATCATGTTAAATTTAAATGTTTTGATTAATTATATAAAATTTGTTAAATTTTTTGTGATTTCGATAATTGTCATTTAACCTAAAATGTCATATGTGTAGTTTATGACACTTGACAAGGTTGTTTATTACACGTGGTAAGATTTAGATGATAAAATTTTGAGTGGTGAAGTAAAATGTAGTATAAATTTTTTTTTTTCATATTTCATATCAATTGGATTAATTTGGTTTAATTTATGATAATTTTGGTAACTATGATTTGGCCTAAAAT
Organism: Torreya grandis; assembly: GCA_037957365.1. Classification (NCBI taxonomy): domain Eukaryota; kingdom Viridiplantae; phylum Streptophyta; class Pinopsida; order Cupressales; family Taxaceae; genus Torreya; species Torreya grandis. The sequence goes on from JARHVA010004341.1 coordinate 545,945, forward strand.
TACCACCTATGTACCCAGGAGCCATTACTGATAGTTTGTTGTTTAATTGTAAAAAATTAAAGATAAAAAAATATTGTACATTATGTGTAGGTCAGGGAATTTGAAGAGACACACCATGTAATTTATATGTGAAGAGTAATATATTATTATATAAAGGGATTTTTTTGGGAAGCAAAAGGACAAGCTATGAAGGAGCAAAACTCTCCAATAGCATAACAAAGAGTTGTATCAATAGGAGCTATACAAGAGTCTATAACTCTTTGAAGTAATGTAATAATCCATTAGATAAATGTGTGTGTGTGTGTGTGTGTGTGTGTGTGTGTATTCCACTATTAAAAATTTAAGATTAATGAAATGAAGATATATTACTTGCATCAAGTCTAAGTAAGTGTTACTGTGTGACCATGAGTGAATGTTCATCCCTATCAACATAGAAATAAATATATAACTTAATTGGTCCCCTTATTTCATGATTATACCAAGTGGTATCATATAAATATGTTTCCCTTATGGATTGAATGTGTTAAACTCCTATATGATTTAGTTACAAGCTATGAAATATAAGACTATTGAGTGTGCTAAAAGTTGTAAAAGAGAAGATTACATAAGTTGTTGCAAGTGTGAGATAAGTCCTAAAAGTTGAGATGGATTTTAAGATGAACTATTTTTATTATGTTTTAGGTTTTGAAATATAATCCTATTGATTGGGGTAAAATAAGGAACGCAAGGGAAGAAGAGCGCTAAAGATAGAATACTTGACAAAGATGTTGAAAATATTATAGGCAAGACTAGATATGGTGGAGATGACTGCACAAAGTAGAGATGTTATAGTTATGAGTGAATATGATGAAAAAGATATAATGGTGGGGTTGATGTCCTTATAAGAGAGATTTGATGATTTGGAAAGATTACAAGCAAGTAGAGGAAAATATTCAAGCAAAAGGAAAAGACCAATAAAGTTCATGGTGAAGGAAAGAGCTAAGTCTATTTTTTATGTTGCCTTGTTTTAGGGTAAAGAGAGCCCTAATAAGCTCTTAAAATGGATAGTGGAGTTAAAATTTTATTTATAGAATGAGTATATTGAAAAACCTATGAGGGTAAAGGTTATTAGTGTAGGCTTTTTCCCATGAAGTGGTTTTACTTACATGGTTTTATTTAACTTTCTCAGGTTTATTCTAGGTCATTAGTGAAAGATAACCCCACATGCATGAAGATGTTGGGACATGTCTATCTTTCACCTATATATGTACCTTTCCTATTGATTTTTTGGCTAATACTAAATGAGAGAATGTTCTTTTATACAAATTTTATTTTATGAGACTTTTTAATTTCATTTAAAGGTTATGATATTTCACTCTATAGGTTCTTCATGCATGCTTTGTTGTTCAGTTGATCATGGTGTAATATAACATAATATTAGATTCATTCTGATAATTGTTTTCTATTTAAATCTTTATGAGATCCTTACATTGCATTCTCATTATTTTTATTGATTTTTGTTTTTAAGGGTTTGTTGGAGCTTTTAAAAAACTCATGTCAATATGGCCATTATACTCTTTAGACAAAAAGTAGATAACACTATTGGATTCATAGGGTGCTAAAACCCTAGGATTGGCTGTAAACATGACCTAGTTTGATCCGAGCAATATTTCAGGTGACGGTTGTATCCCAATTGGTGGCAAAACTTCTAGGAGCCATAAATTTTGCACCATAGCTCTGTTTGACTCCCCATTTGAACCGTTGGAAAGCTAATAATGAGGGGAACATTGTGAGATGTCATAGAGATTTATTTTGTGGGTTTTGAGCCCTAAAAACCAAATGGAAGTGCCTCAAATTTCAATTTTAGTAGTATAATCTAAAAATAGTAAGTTTCTAAAAATAGTAATTCCTCAAATTCTATATTGTTGTAAATTGTAGAAGTCAAACCACTTAATCTCCCTCAATATTGGTGACCTTACACATCCTCCTCCTACTTTAAAAATGTGTATAAATGAAGATGTAACCTAAAATGGAAATTAGACATCTCTTCCCAGAGATAGGCATATGTTGTATCTACAATTTTGAGCAATAAAACATCTCTTCTTAGAGATAAAATTATTACAATTGTGTTTTTATTTTTTCTTGAATTATCTTTCAACCAAAGCTTATGAGTTTTGGATCATAATTTCATGAAACCTATTTTTACCATTTTTAGAGAATTTTAAGGGTTTTTATTAGTTTTCACGCATATAGGTACCATTTAAGTCTTCAAATAGAAAACACATTCTAGGTTTTTTTAGGGTTTTTAAAAAACCTAGTGGATTTTCATTAGTTTTGGGAGAAGATGAATGGTTTTTTGTAGATTTGAGGTTTTTTGTGTAGGATTTTCACCCCTTAGGTATTCCAAAAATTGAACACTTAGATTTTTTTCAAACTTCATCCCATCATCCTCTATTCATGACCACATATGCATAAGGTTATGTGCATCCACACCTAATAAGGCATGACTACCTAACCTTATACCATGTGATGACATGGCCATCTACACATTTGTGCTTTCATGAGTCAACCGATTAGCCCTCCTCCACACACATGATTTCATGCCATAGAAGGATCGACCACCTAGACCTTCTTAGTGTGGTGACATGACCATAAAAGATTACTCATAAAATGTCTTATCCCCCTGGTCATATGGGAAAGTATCCCTTAGTCATGCCAACCCAAAGGGGCTTAAGTTTCCTTGGAAAATCATTTCCAACTATTTTTACACCCAAAATTTTCTCAAATTTGTGCATATTTTTTTACACCACTATTTACACCCATTTTTTATGCAATATTAAATATTAAAAAGGTTATAAATTTTGATTAGTATCTCCTTTTTTAGTATTGTCTTCTTTAAAAGTTCCTTTTTTATGATATATGCATTGGTAGTATTTTTGGGCACTCTATAGTTTTGTTCAAATCAACTATTTTACACTCTTGGATGCATTATAAATTGATCTTGATGTCCATATATTTATTTCATACTTATGCACAATTTCTCAAGACATCTTCTTGGTTGTGTCTAATGTCTATAGTAGTGTGATTATATTTTTGAATTTAAGGGGGGTCACTCTAATAGTGCTAAAGGGATACTATGTGATGTTGAGTACTTTTATTTTCCACATTTATTCTTTTCTTATAACCTCTTTTTTTCATTATATATTTAATTCCAATAAGTATGATCATATTGTTTAATTATCATGAATGAAAATCTAGAATGGAAATCATTATGTAATCCAAAGCTTACCATCAAATTATAATGTGAATTGAGACTAAACCTATAGTATCAAAAGTGAAAATAAAATGGTTTAACCATTGTGATAGAGTATGTAGAATATTATGTCTTTGCATCTCTCCTAATCTACTCTTTCACATAGAATCTACCAAAACACCCACTCAAGTGTGGACCACTCTAAGAATGCTCTTTGAGAAGTAGGATGTGATGATAGGTCATGATCTAGAGAATGAACTCATTAGTTTGAGCCCAAATGACTATGACATCCTAAAAGACTTATTCATCAATTTTATAATTCTAAAATTTTAGTTGAAAGAATGTGAAATTGATAAGAAATATGAACAAGTTATTCTGATGATACTCTCTAAACTAGCTCCTAAATATTCAATGTTTGTATCCACTTTCCATGCCACAAAAAGTGCTCTTAGAACTAAATAGAATATGCCTTCTTTAGATACCTTGATACTAACCTGATTCATGATCAAGATAAGTTGATATAGATGGGCAAAATTAAGTCCTCAAAATATCTTTTACTTTTTTCTTAGAAAGAGAAGGCTTTAAACCATAAAGAGAAGAAATAAAACAAAATGGATCAAGAGAAGGATGTAAATCCTACCACCTCCAAATCCAACCATGAGACCTCTACTCATAAGTATAAGCCTAAGAAATGTTGGATCAATTGTGGGTTTTACTTGATAAATCATGATAAAATAAAATGTTTGAAGAAGTAGATTGACTAACTGACTAAGGTTATCAAGAAGCACAAGATTAGTGTTCCTAATTCTACTAATCAGATTCATCAACCCTTGAATCCTCTAAGGTTAATGACCATTATAAATAAAATGAAAAAGAGAATAGCAAGGGGAAATCAAAAATAATGGCCCTAGTTTATATTGTATCTCAAAATCTTACATGGGTCATTGACTTTGGTGCTTCAAATCACATGGCCTCTTCACATATAAATTTAAGTTCCTTGGAACCATGTGACATGTCCTCTATACAATTGGGTGATGAAACTCTTAAAAGGTTTCTCATGAGAGCGTCTAATAAAGTGAGTGGTGGAACATTATATAATGTTTTAAGTGTTCTCTCACTTTCAACTAATCTCCTATCAATTTACCAAATCACTCACCTTAGTCTAGGCATGTGAATTGAGTTCACTCTAGATTTAATATATGTTATAGAGATGCATAGTGATATTGATTTGATAATGGGAATGGTTGATCATCATATTAGGCTATATAAATTCTCACAATTTTGCTCTTGAATCTCCTTAAAAATATTCTTCTTCAAACTCACATGATCTTGATGACACTTTTGAGCTTGAGCACACTTCTAATATTGATGACTCTTATTATAATACATAAGACTATAATAGTGATAGGGAATCACCTCCACCATCTCCTTTTCACCTTCTAGATATTGAGGAGTTAGTTCTTAATCAACCTAACCCTAGTCCAATTCAAGCATTATAGGGAACATGTATATTGATCCAAGACACATCAGACATCGAGAAGTATATCTAATAGTTTTAGGGCATTCAATAATCCTTCATTTCCTCTACTCCCATTACACCATTATTACATAGATAAATTAGCCCATCTACCTTGCATGAGGATAATAATTCCTTGTATGGGAATCACACCTTGGTTGAAGATCCATCAGGCACATGGTAGACACATTCACTATTCCAAGGTGATCCTCTCTTCATTGCATTTAATTTTTATCCATAGTCACTTCAAGGAACTCTTTTACAAGACATGAGGTGGCTACGGGTAGTTATAGACCTTAGTGGGGATTTTTAGCCATATCTTATTCTTTTCTCTCTTTTAGGGAGGACTTTTTTTCCTATGGGTTTGATCCTTTTCTCCACTTTGTGGGAGTTGCATTGTACTTGGGTACCTCATTAGGCCTCATGTTTGGGACCTAATATTTTACCCACCTAAGCTATATTTAAGGGTGGGTGTTTTTTTAGGTTTTTTCCCACTATGTATTTTTACTTGTATGGTTTTATTTATCTTTCTTAGGTTTATTTTGTTCATTAATTAAATATAATCCCACATGCATGAGGATGTTGAGATATGTCTATCTTTCACACACACACACACACAAACACACACACACGCACACGCACGCACACACACACACACACACACACACACACACACACACACACACACACACACACACACACACACACACACACACACACACACACACACACACACACACACACACACTTCCTATTGCTTTTTTGGTTAATGCTTAATGATATAATGCTCTTTTATACAAAAAAATTTTTGTGAGATTTTTTTCTTTCATTTGATGGTTATGATATTTCAATATATAGGTTATTCATGCATGCTTCTTTTTTTAGTTGATCATGGCGTAATATGACAAAGGTTTCAATTAATAAACTATGTAGAAGTACAACCATGTATTGGAAAGATATATAATGAAGGAGGCAAGCAAATAAAATTACAGTAAGAGTGGTTGTAGAAGATTCATTTGTTGAGGCTTAAGAGAGAAAAGAAGAATAAGATTTCTATGAAAGGCAATATGATGGTGAATTTACCATGTGAGTATCTAAAGACTAATTTGAGAAGTATAAATGGGAAGGTTAATTATTAATAAGAAAAAATTGTCTTGGAAAACAATAATAAGGTGAGGTTTTCATGTGAGAAGCCCAAGCCTATTTTGGAAAACAATAAGGCAAATGAGAGTCTTGATCATATCATAGTGGAAGGAATCCTCATGTAAAAGGATATGGAGGTGATATTTGATGAATCAAATACATAAAATCCATTTTTATGATAATAATGAGTTTTTTGTATCCAATGAGTGGGAAAAACTAGAACCATCCTTATTTAATGAAATAAATGCATTTATCTTTTCTATTTTTAAGGAAAGAAGGGTTGAGTAAAACCAAGGAAAACTATAGGTTTCTATAAATGAAACATAAGATATGAATGAAGAAATCATCCATGAGGAGTTGCATGTTTATATGAAGTAAAAAATAGAGATGGAAGAAGTACAAGTCAATGCACATGAAGAGAGTATGGCTACAGACTATCCCTTTGGAGGAGAATAAAATATAAAATATAATGAGGAGAAAATAACCATAAATATTGTTAAAAATGGTGCTTTGTGAGTACATCATGAGGGATAAATTTTTGAGAAGACTATGATCAATAGATAATTCTTGGACAACATGTCCTTGTGATGTGAAGAAGATATGGAGTAAGTGACTGTGGGAACTATTGATTCACTTAATATGTTTGTTTAATGGGCAAGTACATCAAAGGAGATGAAGACTAAGATGGTGGACATGTTAATACCGAGATGATTGAAATATGAAAGTGGTGTTACATATGTGGGATCATAACACATATATATTATAGGAGAGACCCTTATGAGTCAAGGTTTAGATTTTTATGAAATAAACAAGGAGAGTAAAAGGTTAGTTGCATATGGGGTAGTTAAGGAGATGAATTAAGGTGAAATAAATCAACCTAGAGTTGATGTAAAGAGTTTTATAAGAAAAGATAAGTTTTAATAATAATAATAATTACATAATGACATAGGCATTGATAAGCTCAAGTCTTATGAAAATGAAGATAAGACTGTGAATATGGAGGAAACATTGATGGGGACTGTTAGGTATCATATTTAAAAATTGATTTGTGATTGTATCTAGTGTGTAGTAAAAAATGGAGAGAGTAGAGGCATTTAAAGAGGCATTCCAAAGTGAATAGTTCAATATAAAAGTGAAAAATTATGTACTCAAGAATGAAAGTAAGGAGGAACATCTTATTTACATATCAATAGAAGCATGTGGAGAAGAAGATGATGTTGTAAGAAATATGGAGACATTGCTTGACATAGAATTGTGGATAGAAAGAGATAAAAAGGTGAAGAATATCATTTAGATGGTATTAGAGGATGTGGGTAACCATTTGTATGCCCAAATATATGTTGGATTTGTAGTGATGATATGTATTAAAGAGGAGATGGTAGTCATGATAAAAGAGATGCAAACAAAAAAGAGTGATCCAACTACAGGTTAGATATTAAGTATTCAAAGCCAAGAAGGATTTAGGATAATGTGGTTGGTATACAATGGTTTTAATACCAAAATGGAGAGTAATATGTAAGAACAATCATCATGGTGTATATGGCCAAATTAAGGTGAGTTTTATCCCATAATAACATGAAGAGTGGAGAAGATGAGCCTTTGGAGAAGGGGATGGAATATCATGGGTCTAATCCTATGAAGGAAGGAGACTATGGTGGATATAATCCCATAACGTAAAGAGAGTATGGTGGGCATATCCCCATAGAATTAGGAGTGAGGAGAGATAATAAATACAATAAATGAAAGTGATAAGAAGAGAAAATTAAGAGGAGGTAATAAGAGAATTGAATTAAAACCATCAAGAGGGAGATAGAAATGGAATAAAAATCAAGATAATAAAATAAATCGCATGGTGTGTTGGAAAGAAATATCATGGAAATTATACTTCATGGTCAAAAGAGTTATTTTTGCACTTATTCCATATATGTGAGTAGGATCTCACATTCTATAAACCTTGAGCATATGATGTAAGAACATCCAAGGGTTTGTGTAATATTACATCAACCAAAAACAAAGTGAAAGATGTTTGTTTTGGTTTTTTGAGTTGTATATTTATTGGTGTGTGTGTTGTTTACCTCTTAAATTAATGTTGCAAAATTATTCCTTTTCCATGGGAAAGGTGCATAGATCTTTCATTTGTTTGGTCAGTCTACATGGATTATTAAGTCATTGACACATTTTGAAAATGATTCTTTAATTAAGTGTTATAAATCTAGATTTCACCATTGATGAATTGGTTTTTAAATCATACCTCATCCATTTGATACAATGGGATCACCTCTAGGTGTGGGTATCCTAGTTGATGAGGTAAATCTCTAATTTTGGGGCTAGATCCCCTGATGAATCATCTATGGCTCTATTACTAAAACCAACTAACCTATTGATGAAAATGGATAAATAGATGAATGAAACAAAACCTAAGATAAGGGAGGTTATGCACCAATAATGTCTTTTCCACTCTAGCTGACCCTTCAAAAACTATTTTGAATCAAACAAGGACTATTGACTAAAACATATTATCCAAAAGACTCCTAAGCATAATTAATTCACATGAAGGTTATGGTAGATGGTTATAATTTTAATGTGATGGATAAGAGGTCTAATTCAAGACACTACCAACTAGATTCCACTTCAAGGACAATCACTAGCACTTCCACACATCATATGACCTATATAGGATAGTATCCTAAAAATTTGGTGGGAATAAGGACTTTAAAAGGAAGATAGAAATAAAAACTTATGAAAATAAACCACTACAAGAGACACTAATCTAATATAGAGATTCGGAAGTAATATTTCTATTGATTCAAAAGGTTACAAGGTACTATATGGGAAGAGTTTATTCATACCCAACTGAGTGATGCATTTAATGGTATTTTAGCCTCAATTTATAGAATAAGAAAAGGGAAAGAGAGAAAAATATAGTATATAAGTGTGAATAAGAGGTCATGATGACCCTAATTTACTAAATCATTAGTTACAAGCATCAATAATATCTCCATAATCTCTCCATATGTTTCCTTAACTGCATGATAGCCTTCAATGAGAGTATGGCATAGGAAATGGTCTAGTGGAGACTCCTTCAATCTTGGTTGAATCCATTTATAGAATTTTCATGCCAACTTGGTCAACTCCCTCTCTTTTTTATAGTTAAAAAGGTAGAATATGGTCTATCTTGGCCTCCATAAAGCATTAAGTAGCCTACCTCTCTCTTGCATGTCAATAATGCTTAGAAAATTGCCCCATCCTCCATTATGGATATGAAATGTGCTTACTCAACTTAATGAGATAGTCAAAAGGGTGTTTTTAACCCTATATTTATTCCATTATCAACCCTCTACACCAATATACATCTTCTTTTATTGACCAAATAGGCCTACTAGGCAACTAGGCATAGTCACTTGATGCTAGCTACTTGGATAACCATGAGACTTGTAGAACCTTAATAATAGGTAAGTGAGCATGTTTTATGTCTATAAAATCATATTACACCATGAATTATTCTTTTCAAATAGTGCACATCTGAAACTCTATCTCATTTAGGTAAGTAGGTCACCTCTCACTAGTACTTCTTGTTAAGGTGTGGAGCCTAAAAGCTTCACATATGAGCACATTACCAAAGTTGCAGGTTTACACAGTCACTGGTGTCAGTAAGGAGCAACTGACGTTGGTCCAGTGCAGTTGAAGAGATGCCGACATCGTCAGAGGATCGGTCGATGTCGGTCACAGGCAAGCAGGCAAGAACCGGTGTCGGTTACCTGTGCGTCCAGAATGCTATTTTCGAGGACAAAAATGAGTGTTTGCATGATGAGTTTAAGTCTTAGTCTTAAGTTCACATTTCTATTATTAGTAAGATTGTTTTTAGAGCCCTTGTTCAAGAGGCTTAACTATTTGTTGTAAGTGCATGCTCAAGTCTCCTAATTCTATATGTAGAATTAGATCTTCTTAGCTTAGTGTGATTATTGTAGTAGTTCATTGTATGTGAATGTTGAAGAATAGTACAGAGTTGTATCAATCCAAGTTGTTGGAGTTGATTGTACTTGAGAAAGAGAGCTCTTGAGGGATAGAGATATAGAGAGAGATCTTGTGCATCTGAGAGAGGTGTGGAAGAAAGAAGTTTCTTCAATTGTATTCCTTTTGTAAAGAGTTTAATACAAGTTTTCAGGGTGGTTTCTTGTATCTCTTGTTCTTTGCTATTATCTAATTCTAGTTACTTATCTATCTGATTTAATTTTGTGGTTTATTGCTTTCATAAGTGTAATCATATTGTTGGTTGATCCCCAACAAGTGGTATCAGAGCCTTGGTTGTAGGTTTAGAGTTTGATATCCAATAATTGGTATCAAAGCTCAGGTTCACTAATAGGCAGTTCAGATCTGTGTAGTGTGTATTGATTACAAGTTGTTCACAGGTGTTTCTGTAGGGATTTCTATTTGAGTGGGAGAAGCAATGGTAGATGAAATTAAACTAAGAATGGAGAAGTTCAATGGCAAAAACTATCAACATTGGAGGATATAGATAGAGGACTATCTATATCAAAAAGATCTATACTTACTGTTAGGTGGGATTGCAAAGAAGCCCACAGACATGGAGGATGAAGAATGGGAAGTTCTTGACAGAAAGGCTCTGGGGTCTATAAGACTGAGTCTAGCATCCACTGTGATATCTAATTTATCACAGGCAAAAACAATGGTAGAGTTGATGACTACTTTAGCAAATTTGTACGAAAAACCCTCAGCTTCTAATAAGGTATATCTTATGAAGCAGCTATTTAATTTGCATATGCAGGAAGGTGGATCTGTATCTAATCACCTAAATGATTTCCATGGTATTGTAAATCAATTAAGTTCAGTGAAAATTGTATTTGATGATGAAATAAAAGCTCTTTTAATATTATGTTCTTTGCCTGAAAGCTGGCATAGCTTAGTAATGGCAGTTAGCAATACTGCATCTGCATCAAATATTTTAAAAGTAGAGGATGTTGTTAGTGTTATCTTGAATGAGGAAATTCGTAGGAAAAGCACAGAAGAGACATCTGGGAACGCTTTAAGTTTTGAGATTAGGGGAAGGCAAAAAGAGAAGAGCAAGAAAGGGAGATCAAGATCTAAGTCTAAGGGAAGAGGTAGATCCAAATCCAAAAATGGCAGAAGGCCTCAATGCTGGAATTGTGGAAAGATGGGGCACATAAGCAGAGATTGCTAGTCAAAGCCTAAGGAGGACAATCAGCACGAAGGAAAAGAAGAAGCAAAGGTTGCAAGTATTACACAAGATGCTTTAATATTCTCTTTGCATAATAATATACAATCTTGAGTGTTAGATTCTGGTGCATCTTTTCATGCTACCCCTAATAGGGAATATTTTTGTGACTATATCCATGGAGATTTTGGAATAGTGTATCTAGGCGATGATGAGCCTTGTAAGATTATTAGAAAAGGTAAAGTGCAACTGAAAATGCAGAATGGCAACACATGGGTGTTGAGAGAAGTTATGCATGTTCTTAGCTTGAAGAGAAATTTGATTTCTGTAGGAAAGTTAGGGGATGAGGGTTGTACAGTAACTCTCACAACAGAATCTTAGAAGGTGACCAAGGGTGCACTTGTTATGGCCAGAGGTAAGAGAGTAGGTACTCTCTATTTGTGTAATTGTGTTACTAACAATTCTCCTTCTGTATTATCTACTTCAGATGTGGATGCAAAATTGTGGCACTTAAGGCTTGGCCACATGAGTGAGAAGGGGATGTCAATTCTTAAGTCTAAAGGTAAGCTTTCAGATTTGAAAAGCATGGATCTAGAATTTTGTGAGCACTGTGTATTTGGAAAATAGAAAAGGGTTAGTTTTCTCAAGACTGGGTCTACAAAGAAGAAGCATAAGATGCAACTTGTTCACACAGATGTGTGGGGACTGGCTCAAGTAGCTTCTATTAGAGGATCATAGTACTATGTTTCGCTCATAGATGATGCTACAAGAAAGGTATGGATCTATTGTATTAAGAAGAAATCTGATGTATTTGAGACTTTTAAGATTTGGAAAGCTATGGTTGAGAATGAAATAGGCAAAAGATTGAAGTGCCTGAGATCTGACAATGGTGGAGAGTTCTGCAGTTATAAGTTCAACTGGTATTGTTATATACATGGAATTCATAGGCAAAGGATAGTTCCAAGGACACCTCAACAGAATGGAATTGCTGAAAGGATGAACAGAACAATCATGGAGTGTGTAGGATGTATGAGATTGCATGCTAGTTTGCCCTTAGAGTTTTGGGCAGAAGCTGTTGACACTGCAGTGTCCCTGATTAACAGAGGACCCTCTACAGCTCTGGATGGTGGAATTCTAGAAGAGGCTTGGACAGGTAAAAAGGTAGATCTCTCTTTTCTCAAAGTTTTTGGTTGTGAAGCTTTTGTGCACGTAGATAAGGAAAATAGAAAGAAGCTAGATGCTAAGTCTATGAGGTGTACATTTATTGGCTATGGCTCAGATGATTTTGGTTTCAAATTTTGGAATCTAGGAACTAACAAGATAATTAGGAGTTGTGATGTTGTTTTCAATGAAAAAGTGATGTATAGTGATCAGCTGAAGAAGCTGAATCAATCTGGGAAGAGCAATGGTGAATTGGACGAAGTGACGGTCCAAGATGAGCTCGCAGGAAAAAGAAATAATCACTTGCAGGAAAACACAGAGACCGATATCGATAGGATAGGAACCGGCATCAGCAAAACAAAAACTGATGTCGGTCATACAGAGACCGATGTCAGCAGGACATGCATCAGCGTCGATCAAGTAGAACCGACATCAGCCAGTAATAGGTCTGGAGGTGACCGAGGTCGGTCACTGTCAGAGAATTTGGGTGGACAGCGTGTTGTGAATGAGTCTCAGACACCCATCAAGAGGTCAAAAAGGGTAAGTAAGCCTCCAATTAGATAGTCTCCTTCATTATTCTATTTATTACTAACTGATGGTGGAGAACTAGAGAGTTTTGAAGAAGTAATACAGGTGGAGTCCAAGAGTCAGTGGGAGCATGGCATGGTTGAGGAGATGGAGTCCTTAAGAGAGAACCAAACATGGGATTTGGTTGAGTTGCCAGCTGGTAAGAGAACACTAAAGAACAGATGGACCTACAGGTTAAAGGAAGGTGAGAATGGACAGATGAGATATAAGGCCAGATTGGTAGTGAAAGGATTTGCACAAAAGCTAGGTATTGATTTTGGTGATATTTTTTCTCCTGTTGTTAAGATGACTTCTATATGGATTATACTGTCTTTGGTTGATGTTGAGGATTTGCATCTTGAGTAGCTAGATGTTAAGACAACATTTCTTCATGGAGATTTGGATGAGGAAATATATATGGAACAACTGAAAGGATTTGAGGTCAAAGGTAAGGATAAGTTAGTGTGCAGATTGAAGAAAAGCTTATATGGCCTCAAGCAAGCTCCTAGACAGTGGTATTTGAAATTTTACAAGTTTATGACTAAGCATGGCTACAGTAGGTGTCAATCTGACCATTGTGTGTATTTCAAGAGATTGGATAATGGTAGATATATCATTCTATTGTTGTATGTAGATGATATGCTGGTTGCAAGATCACACATGCAGGATATCTCTGAGCTTAAGGTGAAATTATCTCAAACTTTTGCTATGAAGGATTTGGGAGCAGCAAAGAAAATCCTTGGCATGAGCATTAAGAGAGATAGGAAAAATCACAGGTTGATATTGTCTCAAGAGGATTATGTGGACAAGGTGTTGAAATGGTTCAATATGCAGGATGCTAAACTGGTAAGCACACCTTTGGCTAGACATTTTAAGTTGAGTAAAGAACAATGTCCTAATTCGCATGATGACGTAGAGTACATGAGTAAGGTTCCATATTCTTCCACAGTAGGGATTTTGATGTATGTAATGGTGTGTACTAGACCAGATATTGCCCAAGCAGTGGGAGTGGTAAGTAAGTATATGGCCAATCTAGGTAAGGAACATTGGAAAGCAGTTCAGTGGATCCTTAGATATCTGAGAGGAACCAGTAGTAGGCACTTGTGCTATGGAGGTTCAGATACTTCTCTACATGGTTATGTAGATTCAGATATGGTAGGTGATTTGGATGGTAGGAGGAGCACCACAGGATATGCTTTCACTGTAGGTGGAACGGCGGTTAGCTCGATATCTAAGTTGCAGAAGGTTGTTGCCTTGTCAACTACAGAAGCAGAGTATATTATAGCCACAGAAGCTAGCAAAGAGATGATATGGATGACATGGTTCATGGAAGAGCTTAGAAGGGAGCATGAGAGTTGTAGATTGTATAGTGATAGTCAGAGTGCAATCCATTTGGCTAAGAATTCAGCCTTTCATTCAAGAACCAAGCACATACAGCTAAGGTACCACTTCATACGGTAGGTATTGGAAGATGGTGATTTGAAGCTGGAGAAGATCCATACAAATAGGAATCTTGATGATATGTTAAGCAAGCTGGTTATAAAGGAGAAGTTGAATCTTCATTCAACTTCTGTTGGTCTTCATGATTGATTTGAAGATGGAGGAGCTAGAAGATGTTATTGTACAGGTACTGGTGCAGCTTTTTATCTCCAAGTGGGAGATTGTTAAGGTGTGGAGCCTAAAAGCTTCACATATGAGTGCACTACCAAAGTTGTAGGTTTACACAGTCACCGATGTTGGTCAGGAGCGATCGACATTGGTTCGATGCAGTTGAAGAGACACCAGTGTTGGTAGAGGATCGGCTGACGTCTGTCATAGGCAAGCAGGCAGGAATAGGCGTCGATTACCTGTGTGTCTAGAATGCTATTTTTGAGGATAGAACCAAGTGTTTGCATGATGAGTTTAAGTCTTAGTCTTAAGTTTGCATTTCTATTATTAGTAAGATTGTTTTTAGAGCCCTTGTTCAAGAGGCTTAACTATTGGTTGTAAGTGCATGCTCAAGTCTCCTAATTCTATATGTAGAATTAGATCTTCTTAGCTTAGTGTGATTATTATAGTAGTTCATTATATGTGAATGTTGAAGAACAGTACAGAGTTGTATCAATCCAGGTTGTTGGAGTTGATTGTACTTGAGAGAGCTCTTGAGGGATAGAGATTTATAGAGAGATCTTGTGCATCTGAGAGAGGTGTGGAAGAAAGACGTTTCTTCAATTGTATTCCTGTTTTAAAGAGTTTAATACAAGTTTTTAGGGTGGTTTCTTGTATCTCTTGTTCTTTGCTATTATCTAATTCTAGTTACTTATCTATCTAATTTAATTCCATGGTTTATTACTTTCATAAGTGTAATCATATTGTTGGTTGATCCCCAACACTTCTAGACTTGCTCTTTAGTGTAGGCCTATAAGAGCATTTATAAGAGGAGTTCAGAGTAGTTTTGATCTTGAAGAGTGGAATAAATTTAATACTACCCTCATAAATGATTTTAAAATATTCATTATTATTTGTACCTTGAAATCATCATTAAACCTTAGAAAATATAGGTTTCTAGTGCATCCATATAGTTATTCATACAAATTAATGCCATGAGTAAGACCTCCTCAGAGTGAATAAGGTGTTCTATGTGTCTCCAAAACCAATTAAATGCATCTAAGTGTAAATTTATAAAGATATTTCCCATCAAGTCTCTATTAAGGTTTTAGAGAGTTTTATAGGGGTTTGAACTATTAATAATAGTTCATAAATATTAAGCCTTCAACCTATGAAATAATTCCACTAACTTCTATTAGACAAGGTCCCCCAACATTACCCATGTGTACAAGACCCCATGTAGATATTATATAGAGTTCTAAGCACAATAAGGTGCTCTTCAAGTGATAATTTTACATTTTATGCACTCTCAAAGTAGTTTTAGGCTAAAATGGCCAATCTTGAGCTTTCCTCTATAAACCAACATTTATTTCACATTTGAAACTCCTTGAAATATAATTACTTGTTAGTTTGAGGTATCATCCAACCCTTATTATCTTTTGACTTCAATATTTAAATAGTAATGTCTTGAGAAAGCTATTAGGCCAATAGACCTAATGGTAGTGTTTCTATGTTTTGCCTTAAAAGAGAGTCACCTGAGCATTTGACCAATATTTAGAGTATGGAATCTACCCCTCAGATCCCTAGGATCACTTGTGTTAGCTTGCTTCAGCCACTTGTTTCCTTTTCATGCATACATAGTCAACTAACTAAGCACTTAATCATGTTTGCAAGTGTTCATCAGATGTAAATACCATTTCAAGTGATCATTTTGTAATATTATTAGATTATTTATATCCTTTACCCTTCATACTTATGCAAAACATGTATATTTTCTCTAATTTCTTTCACATAGGCTTGTAATAGTCCTCCCTAGGCCTATAACAATCTTTTTTAGGCCTAATCTATATAATATATAATCTACACATGTTAACTAGTCACTTATTTGGGTGACCATGAGACCTGAACATACCATCAAGACCATTTCAAGACTCAACTACCTCATTTTAAGGCGTTTGAGGGGGGAAAATCCCTCATCAGGTACTTATCAGGGTTTAGGAAGGATTTTAGTGGCCTACCATATTGATAATGGTACATCAAGTAAAATAATTATATCCAAAAATTATTTCCATGTATGTGGATCCAATATACCCTTTCAAAACACCCTAACAACTCATGGTCCCATGCACCTTGTATGGTGAGTTCTGAGTGAAATTTGGTAGCCTTTGAGTCTTTGTTATGCATTATGGGTGGCTTGATAGTGTTAAGTGTCATTCATAGAGTTGATATCCTAAATAAATATCTATCTTTCATGGATAGTTAGTTAATATGGGTCCCAAAATTCCCTTAAGATCACTAATCCCCACTCATCTTTCCATGTAATATATGAGCATTTGAGTTGGTAGCTCAAAACGGTAGACTAGGGTGATGGAGCTTGAGAGGGGTAATAAGACCAAATTGACCACTTCCCTACCTTCCTCTATCTAAAATAAATTATTTATGGCTCGTATCATCATCACACACCTTTTCATGACCTTAAGTCTGCTTGGTGGGTTTGGATATGTCACAAGGAGGAAGTTGGGATTTTGAGGCCTAAGTAGGGTTTTAGTCCTTATAGGCCTAAACTGATCCTTAGGGACTTAAACCACTTATAGATGCATTGATGACTTCTAGGTTATATTCAAACCCTTATCCATATAACTTCAACCTTTTTTATAAGTTATCAGTTTCCTAGAACTCATCTCTTTCCCTCTCTCTCATAGGTTTTCCATGAGCATCATTGCCCAACCTGAGTGTTTGAGTTAGTTAATGATAGAGGCTTGAGTGGTCTGTGTCTCCCTGTATTCTTACTATTAACATATTTAGGGTCTTTTATAGGGTGTATTTAGAGTTTGAACACATTAAGTGAATTGGGTTTCCCCTCAATTCTACTCTTAAGACTAATGAATCTAGTTTAGATTTGTAGAGAATCAACATGATTTGCATAGACTAGATAAACAAATTAAACATAATAATATATTTTTTCTATCATTTCATATTACATTAACATTCAAGATAATACACACAAATATATAGGAGTATATATCTTATATCTAGGGATTTCCAAATCCCTATAATATCTCCTATGAAAATTCCTATAACAAAGTAATCCTAACTACAATATATTTTTATATCAAATAACAATATATCTCAACCATAATAATATTCTAACTCACCGTATTAATCATATAGTTATGAATTACTAACAAAATACTATTTAATTTTTACCACTAACTATTTACCTCTCAGTATATATTACTTACACAATATTAATAATGTGAACAATATTCTAACATTCACCACCTTGTGAATATTATTAATCCTATCTACACCCTGTTAATGTGAGCATGGGGAAAACATACATCTTCAAGAATTGGCCTAAATAGAATCATATACAAATGCATACTTTTTGGTCTACATACTACTATTTAAATCTTTTTGTCTATATCTTATTGCACATGATCACTAGAATGCTTCCTGCATATACACCATTTAACCATACTAGATGTGTCACTAGTTGATCATCTCCATAAAGAAGTAACGAAATCAGAGGATCTCCATAGTCAGAGGAATTCTATAATTAGTTGCCTTCCTATATGACTATTGACCGCATTCCATTATAACCATACTCTCCCTTGTCTCCAAATAGTAGAGGTGTTTCAAACAAGTAGGGGAATGAAAAACACACATCAAATCTCACATTTTACCTTGTAAGAAAACAAATTATTACTTGTAGCCACTATGAATAATCATGCCACTCGATATCACAAAATAAAGGAGAATCCCACTACCACTAGTAGTATTCCTTAACTTTAGTCTATTTAGTTCTAAATGGAAAATGAAACATAGCTTTATGTTCCTATTCCATAATGAGAACATTTTCACACCACACAACTTAAAAATTAAATGTATCTATGCCACTGAAAACCACACCACACAACAAAAAACACATGGACACCAAATCAATATGCAGTCTCATTAATGGTGCCTAATGAGAGGTCACTAAATAACCTCCATCCTTTGTGTAGGCTCCAACCTCCAGTAACTTCACTGCTTACTCAAGCAATGTCTCAATGAAGCTCATGAATGTTTTGAGGGAAATCCCCTCCATAGTATGGACTTCACATACAAGTTAAAATGCATCTATAAGGAATTTTTTTTTTTTACAATATTTTGATAATGAGTCATTTTTTACATTAACCTAATTCATGTAAATGACAAGACTCAAATACTTAATTTTGATATATGACCAATTTTGACAAATTTTTGCAATGACTCTATATGACACCTAATCCTAAATAATTTGACCTTTTACTAACCCATCTTTTATATATATATTTTTAGTAAACTTTGATAATTTTATAATTGACCTAATTAAACCACAAATATTGACTCTATCAATTACTCACACACTTTATAGAACATAATTATTAGACAATACTAATAAAGCCTATTAACCCTCCATATGAAACTAAAACTAAATAACTTTAAAAGACAAACTTAAGTGATAAAATATAAAACTTATATTACCTGATTAGGATTTCCATTAGTAAAGTCTTTGAGACACATGGATGTTGTGGATGGTATTGGAAGCCAGTTTGGAGGATGATGATGTATAGTTCAAATTGTCGATACTTCTAGTGCTTAGAACAAATTTAAGTTAGTGATTGGAGACATGAGCATAGGTTAATATCAATGTATGAAGATCAAACACAATTTTTCCACAATATCTAATACTATGGGTATTGTATTACTCTTTGATTTCTAATACATGAATGAGTTTGGTCAAAAGCAGAGACCAGAGCGAGTCAAAATATTGATCCACCATGGAGTTGAGGAAAATATTCCCTACTAGATCTTGGTAGAGATGTTGCAGGGGATAAGCAAGGTTCCAATGCTTATAATAGAAAAAATATTTGATGAAAGTAATGCAATTTTTCAATGTGGTTATAACACTATGTTGACTAATGCAAACTGTCCATTGTATGGCTCAAGGGTAAAGTTTTGAAATCTTATTTGAATGGACTTTGAAAAGAATACAATTGCACAATAAATAATTTTATCAAATTTGTGTTCAAATCTCTCATAACTTAGGAAACTAATCAAGATAACATGTATCCCATACATGAAAATCACTCTTCCATTCAAAGGACCTCCTTGATTTGATACTAGATAATGAATCTAGTTTAAATTTGTAGAGAATCAACATGATTTACATAGACCAAATAAAAAAATTAAACACAATAATATATTTTTTCTATTGTTTCATATTACATTAACATTCAAGACAATACGCACAAATATATAAGATCATATATCCTATATCTAGGGATTCCCAAATCCCTTCAATATCTCCTATGAAAATTCTTATAACTAAGCAATCCTAATTATGATATATTGTTATATCAAATAACAATATATCTCAACCATACTAATATTATAACTCACCATATTAATCATATGATTACTAACTAATAACAAACTACTATTTAATTTTTACCACTAACTATTTACCTCTCAGTAAATATTACTTACACGGTATTAATAATGTGAACAATATTCTAACAAAGACTCCCCTACAATCATACACATAGGTCTATGTGTCATGGATGTTTGACCAAGACTAGGTAGCTTTCTCAAGATTGATTTATCATCATATGGGATCCTAATGAAGATGGATGCCATAGATTACCATGGGGGTACCCTTATATGTTTTGTTTCCATTGTCATTAACATAAATTAGACACCCCAACTAGATAGGTAGACTTGGATGTATTTAGATCACTATACATGCCTGAGTTAGCTTGTTTAGCTTATCCTTTAAAGTT
The DNA here is from genome assembly GCA_037957365.1 of Torreya grandis. NCBI lineage: Eukaryota > Viridiplantae > Streptophyta > Pinopsida > Cupressales > Taxaceae > Torreya > Torreya grandis. The sequence continues at coordinate 566,152 of JARHVA010004341.1, forward strand.
TCCTTTGCCTTTCAACAACATAGTTTCTACGTTCTACCTCTCTACTTGAGCTTTATCTTCCTTATGCATATAGAATCTCACATTTAAGGTTGGAGGCAAACTATTGTAATTCTATAGGTGGTGGTCTAGGTGTTTGACTGCCAAGGGGTTCTTACATAGAACAACGAGTAAGATGAGGGATTATATACTATATTGGTAACTTAGTTGACCTCTCTTGAATCTCAACCACCCTATTAAGGTAGTAATTTTTAAAATCATACAATAATCTCTTGATTCTAACTAGGTTCAATTTTAGATGAATGGTTTTGGGAAACCCTTTAAAGGCTGGGCTTGAGTTGATCTTCTGAGCTTGGTCATAGCTTCTCAAAAATATCCACACTTTAATAGATGCCTTTTCTCATATTCCCATTAGCTCTTCATGGTATTATGTAGGGTTTTAGTCTCATTTCACCATTAACATTATGCAAGAGAACTTATACCTATGGGAACTTTCATACAATCATATGAATCCTTAAGTTTGGAAATCAAGGCTTACTATGGGGTGGAAATAGCTTGGTAAGGTCATTACATAGTAGATACCTTTTGAGGGGTTTCATATGGACTATTAATTATTATTTAAGACCACCTATGTAGACCCTATCCATCCCTATTTATATATTCAACAAGGCAAAACATTTTTATCTATTAAATTAGGCATATGGAGGTAGAAATAGAAACTAGGATTTCACAAAAACCTTAAACAATGATAATGAACCTTAAACCCTACTAAAAGACTTATGAACCTTAAAGCATTAGGAGATAGTTTATGAGTTTTTGGCTTTGAGATACATAATGAGGCTTGTTACTTATGAGATAAGGACACCTCCACATGTGTACAAAACCTATACATGATCCATAATATTCTAATTATCTTCAACAACCATTAACTATGAAACACCTTGCTCACACTTGCAATGGAGGTCAAACTACATAGGCAGTCTTACTTGAAGACATGCTCTTGAAGGAGATAAGTGTTCATTTTTATCATCAAGTACACCACCAATGATGAGAAAATTTTAAATTATTTCTTAATAATCCATCATTATAATAAAAAACTATCCTTTACACATATAATGTATTAAAGGCTCTAAAATTCCAAGAACCACTATCTACAACCTACAAGTATGATGATATGAAGGTTTTCTAACTACCATGAGATAACACATGTAAGGTGGGGTTTGAGGTGAACTGGAAGGATATTTAATTATTTTATAAGACATATAAAACTATCATTTTCTTCAAACAAATCAAAATGCATTGAAACTATTCCAAGATTGACCATGTGTGGATGCAGAAGACTACTTTGATTGCCTAGTTTCTTAACCATTCCTCATAAATAATGGGTCATCAATATGTAAAATAATTCCAATTATTAGGACATTAGACAATGTTCCTCTATCTAAGATCTTAGGTCACTATTTTCTCTCTCCTATCCATACTGAACAAGAACCTTAAAGGCTCTCCAAAGCTACCAAGAAGAGGGATAAAGAGAAGGGGCCAGTTATTGATCTTTTTGACTCTAAAACTCATTGATTATCTCATATGATGTCTAAAATGAGTTACCTCTAAATATGTATGACCATGTTCATACTATGTGTATCCTTATAATCTTTAAAGCACTTATAAAACACCACTTTCTTGCATTTTCTTAGATTTCAAAGCTTGAAATGTTATTGGTGGGCATGAGGAGGGAAATGAGGAATTAAAAATGCATTAAAAATAGGGAGTAATAGTGGAGAGAAGGTAGAGATTAATTATTTCACATGTGTGAGCCCCTTTAGTGGTGAATAAAATTATTTGAATTATAAAAGGACACCCCTTTAAATGCATTTTACCTTTGATAAGGATTTAATGATGACCTAGGTGCCATAGTAATACTATTCCCATGGTGTAGATACACCTTGAAGGAAATATGCATTATTTAAAGTGAAATATTAATTTTAAGTCACTCAATGTTTGATAAAAGACACTAAAATATGTTAAGGACTTAATCAAGGCCATCATATTGTCTTTATACCATATCTAATCCCCTAATTTTTCCATATATTTCAAGTTATCAACATGATTATATGGATTGAAAATAGGCCATGGGATGTAAGATTTGTGTTATCTTTAATATGAGTGATTTTAGATCAGTCAGACCACCTCAAGACTTTTCATGGGCTCTTATACATATCTAGCATAGAATAAACACTTAACATAGGCTCTAAAAGGGTGAAAAGATGACCACCATGACACTTATTGATAATGATATACCACTTGAACATGTTGCCTCAGACTTGATGATAAATGACCCCTTATTAAACTACCCTAACACTTCAAGAGACACAAGAAGGTTACCAAGGCATGAGATCAAGTGATCATGGGCATAGGTTAACCCTTTCTAAGCCCAAAGGTAAAAATGAGTCAACATCATTGGTGATATTGAAGGGTTGACTTGCCATTGGTCAAGAGGACCTAAAATTTCTTGCATAATAGTCGTGGCTCAGATAAGAGACTTCTTTGACTAGTCTAACACTTCATGTTCCATATCTTATAGACCTTAAGGACTATAATAGTGCCACAAGACACATAAATAGACACAAAATAACACAATAAAGACACATAATAATAAGAAACAAGAATGACACCAAGACACACATCAAGAAATAACAAGAACACAACTAAACAAGTAACTAACAAAGAATGTGACATAACACTTGGAAGAAAGTAGACCTAAACTACTATGTACAAAGATAGTATGATTTCTAATAATAATACTTAAGGAACACCCCATTGATAGGCATAGGGAGTTTATCACCATTCATCCTTAAAAACTAGAATTTATTATGCTCCTTAAAGATGGTAATGATGTATGCTCCACTCCATAGGCTAACAAACTTTGAGTGCTTACCTGGTTTAGCTTAGTCTTCATCCCACTTGAGCACAATATCACCTTATTATAAGGTATTTGATGAAAATCTCTTGTTAATAAACTCTTGACTTGATCTTGATGGGACCACATGGAACAAATAACATCATCTCTTGTCTTTTACAATTCCTTCAATTCATTCATCCTTACCTCCATGGAATCACTCTCCATTAGTTCAAGTTGATGTGTGAGTTCCAAGGTTGGTAGTTCAAGTGATATGGGAAACCTTACCTCTTTGCCATAGAAAACAAGGTATGGTGAATGACGAGTAGCCATCTTAAGAGTGATCCTATCTACCCAAGGCTATCCTTAGTTTGGTATGCCACTCCCTCTTATTGTCCTCCATAGTTCTCCTTATTATTTTAATTAGGTTCTTGTTGGTAGACTCTACAAGTCCATTTCCCTGTGGATAGTAGTTGGAGGAAGTATTGAGGTAGATACCATGGTTAAGATCCCATTCATTCACCATTTCACTATTGAAGGCTAGAGCATTATCTTAATGATGGTGGAGTAGATTCTAAACCCAGTTATTAGGTTATCATAAGACTCTAAAACTAAGTTCTAATTTACCTTTTTAAGTGATACAACCTCCACCCACCTAGTGAAGTAGTCTATAGTAGTCAATACCCACTTGTGTCCTATACTAGATGAAGGGTGAATCATGACTACAAATTCTAGGCCCCACTGCATGAAGGGATGCTGCACTTGGATAGGTTTGATGGGCAAAACATCTAGTCTTTGCTTCCTAGTGAGTATGTCACAATTTTGGCATCTCATAACCCAAGCATGGGAGTCCCTACACAAACTTGGCCAAAATTAGCCTACTCTTATGATCCTTATTATTGTAGTCTTGGTTGCAAAGTTCCCTCCTATAGGCCCATCATGAAATTGGTCTAAGATCTTGTCAACTTTCTTAGTTTCTACACAACTTAAGAGCATGCCATCAAGATCCTTTTTTAAAATCACTCCATTAACCAAGACATAAGGGATTGATACCATCCTATAATACATTCTTATTATCCTATTTGGGCCTATAGGACATTTCCTATTTGAAGTAATCTTACCATGTTTTGAGTCAAATTGGAAGAGGGTGTAGGTAAAACTACTTGGTGGTCACTTTGCATTGTCAAAACTACTTATTTATTCTCTTTCACATTTTATGCTAATTTTCCACATAGTCCTTTACCCCTTACCAACTTGGTGACCTTCACTTATATGTCATATACCATGTATTTAGTCACCCAATATTCTCTTTTTTCACTTAAATCTTGGTTAATAATGAGTCCTTGATGCTAGGGTGAACCACTATGACATGTATCTTGTTATTAGACACCATGTGTCTATATTTTTTGAGACCTCTCATGATTGAAAGCACATGCATTTCCAAAAATGTATACCTCTCTTCATATCCCTCCAATTCTTGAATAAAGAAGGCTATGGGCTATTCAAGACCTTCATTATTTTGTTACATAAGCATGGTATAAATAGTATCATTAGTTAATAAGGCATACAAAAAGAAGTGCCTTGAGAAATCAAGGTTTAATAGGGTGGGTACTTGGATAATATCCTATTTGATGGCTTCAAATATTCTCTTTCCATCTTTAGTATATGTGAAGTCCTTATGTTTATTGAGCATAAAGGTAGAGGCCTTACCAGCTCTTCAAACCTAGGGATAAACCTCCTAATGAATTTGATCTTGCCTAAAATACTTTGCAGTCCCTTCTTGTGCTTGGGAAATGATAGAGAAAGGATTGCACTTATCCTCTCATGGTTTATATAAAGTCTTTTCAACATAATGTGGCCTAAAATTCTACCCTCGTGGATTACAAAAATGTATTTTTTGGGATTTGGAAAGACCCCATATTGCGTACAACTATAAAATATCAAACATAAGTGTGTCAAGTGTTCTTTGGCATCTTTGGAAAAGACTATGATGTCATCAAGGTAGATGAACACCATCTCATTGATGATTCCTTGGAAGGATACATCCTTTGCCCTTTGTAAGGTGGATTTTACATTAGATATCCCAATTGGAATCTTCTTATAAGCATAAGTGACCCACTTGGTTGTGAAGGTAGTCTTGTGTTGGTCCTCCTCCTTCAACAACACTTGATTTTACCCTATGTATCCATCAAGTAAGGATAAATGCTTTAAACCTGCAACCTTTTAGAGAATCTAATCCATGGATGGAAAGGGGTAGTGGTCTTTTAATGATGCCTTTTTAAGATCCCTAAAGTCTACACATAACCTTATCTCCCCATCCTTATTCCTTATAGGCACAAGATTAGCCACTCATGAAGAGTGTTTGATGGGGAAGATGATGTTGGACTCAATGATCTTGGTCAACTTTTTCTTCATAGGGAGTTCAATCTTGGGGTTAATAAGTCTTTGATTTTATCTTATAGGATTAGCACTTTCCTCTAGTTATATAGTATGTTAGGACAAACTAGGGTCAAACCCCTTCAAATTATTATACTTCCAAGCAAAGATGTCTAAAAATTCTTGACACAACTCTATGAAGGATACCTTTTCTTCCTTTATGTTCACTTTACCAAGTTTGAGTAACGTATCCTTATATATGACAACCTTCTCATAGTGTTCCTCCTTGGTAGACATGCTAATCATATCCTTAACCGATCATCCTCAATGAATATGTTTCTAGGGTCACTAATCCCTTAGGTAGTATTTTTGTTCTCAACTTAACAATATGGTCACTATATGGTTTTTGAAGTATTCCTTGGTTTTTTGAGAAAAATTGTACCTCTAAATGCAAGAAACATTTTATTTTCTCATCATTTTAAATGACCTACCATCTGACATCATTATTAGTAGCTAAAGGTATACAAACTACCTTGATTTAAGACTAATCTTTCATGTCCTTGACCCCACTTGGGATGTCATACTATGATCTTATAGCTTCCAACTATTTTAGCATATTTATTGGCCTCTATTGGTATTGAGTGGATGTCAAAGGCCTCAAAGTCCTCTAAGAGGTCTAAAAATCTATGCTTGTATGCCTTTAAGAGTGATTCTTAACTTTATTTTTCCCTCTCACCTGATGTACTACTAACTGACTATCTTGTATGGCCTATAGTAGTTTAATACCTCTCTTTCTTGCCCATTGTATCCCATGAATAAGTGATTCATACTATTTTGTGTTACATGTGTGGCTAAATTATAACCTCATGGAATAAAATTATCTTTGTTTAAAATGAGAGACAAGCATGACACCTACCCCACTTCCATTCTTGTACCTAAAGACATAAAATAACAAAATCCACACTTCATCATTATCTTGGCTTGGGTTAGTAAGGGCTGGTATGACAACCTCTCTCTCATGCATACCATATATCTCCAAGATTTCTTCTCCAATTATCTTATATGGTTCATATCCATGGTTATTTTCACCCCCCATTCCTCAAGAATTAAGTATGATATGCCTTCAAGTGGTTTAATTGGCTCTTTATTAGGGTGTTCATCTTCATCTATGCTAGTGCAATTAAAATTGGTTAAATTAGGCATGTAGGGATCTAAATGGAACCTAGAGATAGGCTCAGACCTGATGGTAACCTTAGTTCAATACCTAGTCTTAAAGACCATATAACACTAGTCAAAAGAAAGATAGCCTCCTATCTTGTCAATGAAATCCATAGATAAACATAAGTAAAAATAGGGCAGGCTATCAACCACTAAAAAAAATTGGGATATGGTAAAATTATAACAAGAAATTAGGATCTTTAAGTCCTTAATTACCCTAACAGTCTTAATAGGGAACCCATCTATTTGTAAGACTCTCTTAGAATTAGGCTCATACCTTAACCCCAACTTATCTACTATAGATTTAAGAATGATAGATGTACTAGCCCTACTATTTATCATATATTTGTGTACTAAGGAGTCTCCTATTATGATAGAAATATATAAAGGAGGGGGATTATTTAGCTTTGTTGGTTGGGGATCATTAGGTTGATTGGTGTTGGTTAGACATCACCCACTTTTTATTCCTTCGTGTCCAAGACGTGAAGTTTGGACAACTCTTCTTGAAGGAGATATTTTTATCCCAAGATGAGCAACTTGTCCCACATTGGTATGGTGACATGGGTCTTCTTCATTTGATCCATACTACTAATATGAGAGTTTACAGCCTTTGACTACAACTTAGGAGCAGTAGTACTACTTGGATCTTAAATAACTTGAGGTATGAATGGACCTTTGTAATTCTACACTTTCCCATCTTGAACCTTTTGAATTGGTGGTCTTAGGGATTGGATTTTATCCACTATCCCCTTGATATGTTTGAGATGATGGATGAGCTATTCTCCCAATTTTTAATTCATCACCCACTTCTCTCCTTTTGGCCCTTATATGGGCCGCAATAGGACAATCCATCTTGGTTGTGCCCCCAAGCTAATTGACTACACATTATTTAGAAGATTTTTCTCCTTCTTGAAAGTTGAAAAAAGTGGTCTCTAATTGTATCTTACTCCCACTCATTCCTTATTGGTTTGGTATTTTATATTGAGTCATGAATAGAGTCTCTTCATGTTGCATAGAAGGACCTTCTTTATGTTGTGTAGGAGGTTGACTATTTTGCATAGGAGGAGCTTGATTATGATACATAATAGAGGTTTAACAAGAATCTCCACTTGGACTAATTGACATCTCATGTTAATTCCCCCATTTTTTGGACCATTGACTTTTTTGAGCATATCTATTCTGAGTTGGAAATAGTGCTCTAGAAGTGATAGTAGAATTGAGATTGAAATTATTATAGGGCCTTGCTTGAGTGATATTCCCTTAACCTTGTGGATTAGGTTGATATGGAGGAATATTTAACTAATAAGGCTAATAGGGAGATTTATATGGTTCTTAGTAAGTTCTATGAGGTGTAATATTTTGCCTCTCCAAGGCCACTATCTTGTTGCTTTGTGCCTTGAGTAGTCCTTCAATTTTACCTAGTCTATCTACCTAATTAGCATTTGCTTGATCATGATTAGTTGGCATTAGTAATGGAGAAATGGTAGGAAGAAGAGATTATATCTCTATCAACAAAGGCATGAGGGGCCTTGGGGTAAGATTTTCTACTTGTATTAGATAGTTTTATATCCTTATTTCCACTTCATAGGCATTAGGTAATGTGTTCCCTCTCATGGATTGTATCATGACTGCTACATCAAAATTGAGGGATCTCAAATAGTTAAAAACTTCATAGTTAGGAGTGAGCTTGATTATCATTCGGATCCTATACCAAGTCTTATAAAACCTATAGTTAAATTCTACCATAGATTATTGGGGAGCCCTTTTGATTATGGTCAATTGTTCCACTAGAGACAAGTGGTCACTTATATCCTCAAAATGCTTGCATAGGTGTTCCTCAAACTCATCCCAGGCATTGATAGAAGCATCTATTAAACTTATATACCATTGAAGTGCCTTACCTCTCAAAGAGGTATTTAATAACCTCATTGACACATTTTCTTGGGTTACATTGTGAACTGAGCAAAGGTTGGTTATGTCTACATGTATTCAACAAGATTGGTAGAATTTTATCCTATGAATTATGGAAGGATCTTAAGTGAAACAACATGGATATCATTAAATTGGTCTAGGTTCAGAGGGATGCCACCATTGAAGGACACAAAAGCTTGGTTTATAGGCCTATCCATTAGAGGTGTAGGGGTTGCAACAATCATTTATTGACCAAGATTAGGAGAATAAGGGGTGTAAGATTAGTATTAAACCTAGAGTGCCTCTTTATCCTAGAAAAATCCAAGGATAACTCAACAAAATCAACTTCCTTACCTTTTTATTAAGACCTTGTGACCACTTTTAGCATTAAATTTGACTATAAATTTGCCACTATAGTGCTTGAATTTCCTTGATATAATCAAATGATGTAAGTATTTTATCTAATTTTATTAAATATTAGTCCCACCATGCATGCAAAAAACTATTATTAGTTTGGATTACACCCTTGAGGTGATGGTGTGTCAAGCCTGCCTCATCTAGCTAATATAATGGGATCACCTTTAGGTGTGGGTAGCCTAGTTGATGAGGTCAACCTATAATTTTGGGGTTAGCTCCCCTAATGCATAATTTATGGATCTTTTCCTAAAACTCAATAACTTGGTGATGAAAAGGGATAAAGATATTCATGAAACAAAACCTAAGCTAAGGGAATTCATGCACCAATAATGTCTTATCCACTCTAACTAAACCTTCAACAATACTTGTGAATCAAACAAATACTAATGACTAAAACATATTATACAAAATAATCCTAAGTATAATTACTTCACATGAAGGTTAATATATATGGATAAAATTTAAAGGTGATGGATGAGAGTCCTACTTCAAGACAATACCAACCAAATTCCACTTCAAACATAGTCACTAGCATTTCCACACATCATATGATGTGTTTAGGATATTATCCTAGAAATTAGGTGGGAACAAGGAAATTAAAATGAAGATAGAACTCAACATTTATGCAACTAAACCAGTATGAAACACACTAAGCTAGCATAGAGAGTATGAAATATTCATTTTATTTGATTCAAAAGGTTACAAGGTATAATTTGAGTAGAGTTTATTCATACCTAGGTAAGGGATGCATATAATGACATTTTAGCCTTAATTTATAGAACAAGAGAATGTAAAGAGAGGAAAACCTATCATGGAACTATGGAGAAGAGTTCATGGCGACCCTCATTCACTCAATCAGTAGTTACAAGCATCAGTAACATCTCCATGATCTCTCCATTCATTGCCTTGGCTACATGATGGCCTTCAATGAGAGTATGGCATAGTAAATGGTCTAGTAGAAGCTTCTTCAGTCTCGGTTAACTTTATTCATAGGATTTAAATTCCAAATTAGTCAAATACCTATCCTTTTGACTATTATAAAATCATAAATGTCATCCATCTTGGGCTCCTTGAAGAATTAAGTAGCTTCCCTCTCTCTTGCCTAACAATAAGGCTTGAAAAAAACCCCATCCTCCATTATGGATATGAAATGTGTCTAATCACCTTCATGAGGTATTTAAAATGGTTTTTATTACCATGTATTTACTCCTTTATCATCCTTTTATGCCAATAGACATTTTCTCTTGTTGACTAAATAGGCGTACTAGGAAACTAGGCCTAGTCACTCAGTGCTAGTTGCTTGGATGACCATGACACTTTCATAGAATATTAAGAATAGGTAATTGAGAATTTTTTAGGTATATAAAAACATATTACACCATGACTTATTATTTTTAAATAGTTCACATCTGTAACTCTATCTCATTTAGGTGACTAGGTTACCCCTCACTAGCACTTCTAGACTGGCTTTTTAGTGTAGGCCTATAGGAGAATTTAAAAGAGGATTTGAGAGTGATTTTTGATCTAATATGGTTGAATACACTTCACACTACCATAATAAATTATCTTCAACTATTAATCAAGATATTTACCTTTAAATCAATAGTAAACCTTACAAAATGTAGGGTTTTGGTGCATCCATATAGGTTTTCATACAAACCAATGCCATGAGTAGGATCTCAAATTTCTAAAGTTTTTATAGGTATATCCAAAACCAAGTCAATGCATATGATTGTAAATTTATCAAGATCTTTCAAATCAGGTTTTAAAGAGGTTTATAGGGGTTTTAAGTCTTAACAATAATTCATAAAGGTTAGGCCTTTAACTTATGAACTATTACCACTAAATTATAGTATAAAAGGCTCCCCAACCTTACCCACATGTTTGAGACTCCATTCAGATCCTCCATATAGCTATGAGAAAAATAAGGTGCTCCTCAGGTGACTATTTTGCATTCTATGCACTTTCAAGGTAGTTTTATGCTAAAATGGCCAACTATGAGCTTTATTATACAAAATAACATTTCTTGAATATTTTAAAATCCTTTAAAAATACTTTCATACTAGTTTGAGGTCTCATTCAACCCTTCTTATCTTCTGACTTCAATATTCAAGTAGTAATGTCTTGAGAAGGGTATTAGACCAATAGGCCTAATGATAGTTTTTTAATGTTTTTCCTTCAAATAGACTCACCTAATAATTCCACTCTTGATAGGATGGAACCTACCCCTAAGAACCTTGGGTCACTTGTGTTGTCTTGGTTAGTCACTTGATTCCTTTACATGCATGCACAATCAACTAACCAAGTACTTAAGCATGCCTATAGATTATCATCAGATGTGGAAACCCCTATAGGTGATCATTGGGTAATATTATTAGCTTATTTATATCTTTTACTCTTCATAATTATGCAAAATATGTAGATTTTATCCAATTTCTTACACATAGGCTTGCAACAGTCCTCCCTAGGGGTATAACAATCTTATTTAGACCTGATCCATATACTATATAATTTAAACATGCCAACTAATGCCTTATTTGGGTGACCATGAGACCTAAATATAACATCAAGACCATTTCAATCTCAACTACCTCATTTGAAGGCATTTAAGGTAAAAATCCCTCATCAAGTCCTTATTAGGGTTTAGGAAGAGTTTTAGTGGCCTACCATCTTAATGATGGTTCATTGAGTAAAGGCTTTAGATCTAATATTTATTTCCATGTATTTTTATCCCATATATCCCTTTAAAGTAACCTAATATCTCTTGGTCCCATGCACCTTTTACAATGACTTTTGAGTGAAATTTGGTAGCCTTGGAGTCTTTGTTAAGCATTCTAGGTGGGTTGATAGTGTTAAGGAACAATCATTTAGTTGGTATCCTAAATGTAACTATTTTTCATGTATATTTAGTTAATATGGTTCCCCAAATTCCCATAAGAGCACTAGGCCCCACTCATCTTTCCATGTAAGATATGAGCATTTAAGTTGGCAACTCAAAATGGCAGACTTGGGTGATGGAGATCGAGAGGGGTAATGAGAACAAATTGACCACTTCCCTACCTTACTCTATCTAAAATACATTTCTTAGGGCATATATCATCATCACACACATTTTCATAACCTTAATTCTACTTGGGGTGTCTAGATATGTCATAAGGAGGAATTTGGGATTTTGAGGCTTAAGGAGGGTTTTAGGCCTTATAACCCTAAATTGAGCCTTAGGGCCTTAAACCACCTATACATGCATTGATAAATTATAGATTATATTATAAAACTTATCCATATAATTTAAACCCTTTTAATATGTCCTCAACATCCCAAACCTCATATTTTTCCCTCTCTCTTCCATGAGCATCACTGCCTACCCTGAGTGTTTGAGTTAGTTAATGTTAAAGGCCTAAATGGTCTATGTCTATCTTTCTCCTTATTTTTAACAAATTTTGGGTCTCATATAGGGTTTACTAAAGGTTTTAACACATTATTTAAACTATGTTTCCCCTCAATTATTCTCTTAATACTCCCCTATAGTCATACACACAGGCATGTGTGTCATGGATGTTCAACTAAGATTGGGCAACTTTCTCAACCTTGATTAATAATAATATGAGATCATAATGAATATGTATTCCATACATTACCAATTTTTTAACCTTATATGTATCTTTTACATTATCATTCACATCAATTAGACACCCCAATTGGCCAAGAAAACTTGGATGTACTTAGCACACTATACATGCCTGAGTCAGCTTGTTCAAATTATCCTTTAGAGTTTCCTTTGCCTTATAATAATGTAGTATCTATGATCTACCTCTATAATTTATCTCTATCTTCCATGTACATATATATTCTCATATTCAAGGTTGTATGTATATTTTCATTAATTCTATAGGTGGTGGTCTAGGTGTTTGACTGCTAAGGGTTTTTTACATAGGCCCATGAGCTAGAGTATGGATTTTATAATATGTCGATACCCTAGTTGACCTATATTGAATCTAAAACACCATCTTAAGGTAGTAACATTAAAAATAATATATTAATCTCTTGATTTTATCTATGTTTAGCTATAGATGAATGGTTTTGGGAAACCCTTTGAAGGCTGGGCCTGAGTTGATCTTCTGAGCTTGGTCATAGCTTCTCAATAGTATCCACACTTAAATAAATCCCTTCTCTCAAAATCCAATTGGATTTCATGGTATTATGTATGGTTTTAGTCTCATTTCACCATTAGGATTATGTAGGATATCTTAGATCTATGGTCATTTTCATACAATCCTATGAATCCCTAAGTTTATAAATCAAGGCTTATTATGGGGTGGAAATATCTTGATAAGGTCATTACATAGTAGATTCCTTTTGAAGGGTTTCATATGGACTATTAATCCTTGTTCAAGAGCAATTATGGGGACCCTATACATCCCTCTTTATATTCAACAAGTATAAGCATTTGGATCTAGTCAATCAGGCATATGGAGGGAGAAATTGAAACCTACGATTTCATAAAAAGCTTAAACAATGCTAATGAACCTTTAACCCTGCTAAAAGACCTATGAAAGAATTGGGAGCTATTTTATGGTTTTTTGGACTTAATATCCATAATGATGATTTTTAATTCTAAGTTAAGTACTCATACACACATGTACAACACCTCTACATGTTCCATAGTGTTCTAATGATCTTTAACAACAATCAACCATGAAACACCATGCTCACACTTGCAATGGAGGTCAAACTACATAGATAGTCTTACTTGAAGATAGGAGCTTTAAGGAGTTTAATGTTAATTTTAATCATTAGTTAAACCATCAATGATAATAAAAATTAAATAGATGTCTTAATAATACATCATTACAATAAAAAAAATATCCTTAACACACATAATACATTAAAGGCTCCTAAATGCCAAAAAATACTACTTGTAACCTATAAGTGTGATCATATGAAGGTTTTATTGATCTCATGAGCTCACATATTCCAAATGGGGTATAAGGTGAAGTTGAAGGACATTGAAATTTTATAGAAGACATATACAACCACCATTTTCTTTAAACAAGTTAGAATTGCACTAAAACCATTCCAAGATAGACCCTATATAGATGTAGAAGACTAGTTTAACTACCTAGTTTATTAACAATTGTTCATAAAGTATGGGTCATCAATATAAAAAATAATTCCAAGGATTAGAAGGCAAGTATACCCCGTTAATTTTTACAAGAGCTTAGGGTACCATTTTTCTCTCTCTTATCTGTACTAAACAAGAACTTGAAAGGCTATCTAAGGCTACCAAGAAGAGTGATGAAGAGAATGGGCCAATTTTTAATATTTTTGACTCCAAAACTCATGGATTATCTTATATAATTTTTTCACTGAGTTCCCTCTAAATATTCTTGGCCTCTTTTGACCATGGTCATATTATATAGATCTGTACAAGCTTGAAAAAACATGTAAAACACCACTTTCTTGCATTTTCTCAAGTTTTAGATCTTGAAATGTTATTTTTAGGTAGGATGAGGGAAATTAGGAGTATATAATACATTAAAAATGGGGAGTATGGGTTGAGGGAAGATTAAGAGTCATTCTTTCACATGTGTGGGCCCTTTTAGTTGTGAATAAAAGCATTTGAATTATAAAAGGAGACCCTTTTATATATGAAACTATTATATATTAGCATTATGGTGATAATGAGACCCATTTTAATGAATTTTACCTTTGATAAGGATTTAATGGTGACCTATGGGCCATAGTAATACTATTACCATGGTGTGGATACCCCTTGAAGGCAATATGCATGATTTCAAGTGAAATATCAATTGGAAGTCACCTTAATGTTTGCTAAAAGACCTTAAAACATTATAAGGACTTAATAAAGATCATCAAATTATATATATACCAGATCTAATCCCCTAATTTTTCCATATATTTTAGGTTCTCAACATACTTAGATGGACTGACAATAGTCCATGGGCTGCAACATTTGAGTTTTCTTCAATATAAGTGATTTTAGATCAGTAGGACCACCTCAAGACTTATCATGGGATATTATACATATATATCATAAAATAGACACATGACACATGATATAAAAGGGTAATAATATTACCACCATGACACTTCTTGATAGTGGTATACCACTTGAACATGTTTCCTCTGACTTGATGACACATGACCCCTTATAGATCTACCTTAACACTTTAAGAGACATAATAAGGTTACCAAGGCATGATCTCATGTGCTCATGGAAATAAGTTAACCATTATAACCCCAAGGGAATGAAGGATTCAACACTGAAGTAGTAATTATATGATGATTTATTTTTAAGTCATATCATATGACACTTACAATATCTATACCAAGTTTCAGACCATTTCGAGTTACTGTGGAAACATACCAATTACTACACTTGGTATGAGGTTTATTTACTTATAATAATACTATGGATATAATTTTATGATGAAAATTTGTGAGATCATATAACCTGAAACTTGAAACCTTTGCATAAAATTTTAGATCATTTGGAGTCACTATAGAGGCATACCACCTAAATTTTTCATAACACTTCATAGATGGTTATTAACCTAGTAAAAGCAATACATTAATAATTGGGTTTTTTTAAAAAAAAATTATATAAAATTTATTCTAAATTTTTTGTTCAAAATTTAATCTTAATTGGCTAAGTGTAGGAAAAGTTATGACGGTTTTTGTAATTGTCATTCAGCCAAAAATGTCTAATACCTAGTGTACATATGGTTATTTACTTTGAAGTAAAGATTAATTAATAATTAAGTTAAAAAAAAAATCATATTGATATAAAATGTAGTTATAATTATATTTTTCAAATTTAAGCTCAATTAGATAAGTGGTTTCATAGTTATGATAGCTTTTATAATTTTCACTTAGCTAAAAATGTCAAATGCCTAGTCTATAGATGGTTCTTTACCTTGTGGTAAAGTTGTGCTAAGAATTAGGTTAGAAAAAAAATTATTTGATATAAAACATATTTATCATTATAGGTTTCAAGTGTCATATCAATTGGATAAACTTAGGTAAACTTTTGGTAATTTTGGTAACTTTTGTTCAACCTTAAATGTCATATATGTAGTATTCAAGACTTGGCAAGGTTATTTTCTTACTTGTGGTAACTTGTAGTTAGTACTAGATGGTAAAATTTGGATATGTGATGTAAAATTTAGTCTAAAATTTATGTTTAAAATTTATTATCAATTTTATTAAAAATGGTTAATTTATGATAATTTTGGTAACTATTTTTTGGCCTAAAATTGCCACCTGTGGACCAAAGAGTTATTATTGATAGTTTGGCATTTAATTACAAAAATTGAAAGTTGAAGAAATATTATACATTATGTGGATGTGAAGGAATTTGAAGAGACACCCTATGAATATTGGTATGTGAATAATAATATAATATTTTAAAAAATTAATTTTTGGGGAGAGAAAGGATGAGTTGTGAAGGAGCAAAACTTTCAATGCATATAACATGAAGTTTTATTAGTGTTGACCAAATTTGACTTTTAGGTCAAATTGGGGCACCCCTAGATAAAAACTTGACCTTTAGGTGTTTAAGGGGTCTAATATAATGTCATGAGGTGTTTTATAGATCATTTAGTTATATTTAATGTTATATTAGCCTTGGTCACTTATTTCATTAGTCTCTCATGTCATTTTGGGTCATTTTAAGGGTCAAAATAGTGCATTTAATGCTTTATACAGATTTCTTAGTAAATTTTAAGGTTTAAAAATAATATTTCATGTACCATGTGTCCTTTTAAGTCTTAATTAACTGACAAAACTGAAGTATGGTAGGTTATGCAAAATAAATGGTAGTTTTCTTAAATAAAAGGAAGAATTTGGCACTTGTACAGTCTCCTTGGGAAGTGTGCCCATGGGATAGGGCCATGGGATGTAATTTCATATTAATCAGATAAAATACACAATTTTAATGATCTGAAAGTTCTATTTCTAATCTAAAACTATTCTTCTCCATTTTCACCCTTCTTGACAAATTAAAGTGACCTTTAGTTTTTTGCTTGGTATGACAATTTGAAAGAGTTTCAAGTCAAAAATGTTGGGGAGGTTTTATTAAAATTAGATACCTTTATTTACATATAATTATCTCAAATATTTATCAACTATGATTTATGAACCATTGCTAACAAGTTGACTATGCAAATCTACCTACTAAGCTGTGCACCCAATGGGTTTTGGTCTTGTTTGGTAAAGTCTATATAAATTGTCTACTTATATTGGTTTTAGATGATTTTTACTCTCCCATATAATTTTTTCCATTATTTTTTCACATTTTGAGTTGTTTTGATGAGTCAAGTATGTCAAAGTTGAAAGGGGAGGATCTTTCTATGTTGTGAGTAGTTTTCCACCATTTATAGATCTCCATGCCATGATCATAGCTACAGGGTATTGTGTTAATGTATGCTCCATGTTTTCAAGGTTATTAAATCCCATGCACCCTAAAAATTCATTCTCCAAAGTATACCTCATGAGATTGCATTCACAAGGATCATGTTATTTATCTAACCAATAACTTTCACACATAGTCAGTCTTGGGAAATCATATTTTTGAAACCTTTATGCCATTTTTATAGGATTATTTTCAATTTTTTATGTCTTGGTTTATCCTCAAACATCATAGAGTGGTTAATAAAACCTTCAAAGTGCTTGTAAAGAAGAAGGACTGAGCAGTCACATGAGACACCCTCACATAATCACCATGAATATACACCTACATGTACTATGGAGTTCAAACTCACATTGTAGAAAAGGTTTTGGCATTTATTTTCAGGTGTTTTAAAATGAATAATTCATATGGAGGTATGAGGATAATTTAAAATCCATTGAAGGCCTAATGTTATGCCATTTCCCTAGTCTTGTTAACTGTCTATTTACTTTCAATTCAAAATATGCACCTACATGTGGTGTAATAGAGCATAGAATTGCCTTATGGGACATTGAGTCAAGTGTGAAATCATCTTTGAGATCCAAATAAGCTAAAGGATCATGGAAGACCAAATTTTTAAGGACTACACTACAAGAACAAGTAGAGAATCAACCTCAAACATAATCTGACTGTTTAGGACTATCTGCCCTTAAAAAAGCAAAATAAAGGTTTGAGACCTTTTTACCAAAGTCATACAATGAGTCTACCAAAACTTTGGTGAATTATAGTTAATTTTTTTTGGATCCCTATCATAATACAAGAACCTTGTCAATTTGGAAGGGATAATGAGTAGTGGAGGAGGATATTTTCAATTTCTAAAATTACCCTAAAAATATTGAATTCTTTTAATGTTATCTACAAGTCTGAGAACAAATAGGGACTTTTTTCATTCAAGTTACAAATAAGGACTATGAATATATAAGGATGGATATATATGATTAAAATCAACATCCATGTCATTAATTCCATTTTAAATAGGAGGACATGATGTTGTTTACTAGCTCATGGACATTCCCAATCCGTACATAGGTTGTTAAAAGTCACAATAGGGTATGATGCAATGACCTAGAACTTGATACATTAAGTAGTGTTTTAAGCTTTTCAAATCTGAGTAATAGTGAAAAATACAATTTTTAACCTCAATATATTCATAAATTCCTATGAATACCATGACCAATCTTAGTACAAGCATATAACTCCTATAATAGGGGTCAAACAAGCAGATGTCTCAGTTAACAAATAATGACCTTGAGAATTATTGATAAAAGGGTGTCTTGGGATTTGAAAAGGAGAGGATTTATTCAAGTACATAAATGATCACCTATAAGGGTCAATTAATATCCTTTCACATCATGCTTGAGCCAAGTTGAAGCCCATAATACCTTTGTAGCAGGGTGTCCCAGTTAGTTAACAGTGGGGAACTCAGTTGTTGCTAAAGGTGCTTATGATGGAGTAAAAAGAGTTTGGGTGATATACAAAACATTAAATAATATAAATAAAGTTTATATTGAATCCATAAACTAAAAAAAATGGGTAAATCACTTACATAGACCTCTCAAAAGAAACCCAACATATACGTATAGTTAAACATAGGGCAGAGACTCAGTCTTGTTATCAAGTGCCTGCAAAGAGGATAAAGGGATGTTGATATGATATATAATTCCTAGATAACATTAATTATTATAATTATGATCTCCATACACTCTCATAGCTGAATGTTCATCAAAGGAAGGATCCTAATAAGGTAGCTCATAACCCTTATAGAAACCCTATGCATAGAGTCTGCCTTTGAAGGAGTTTGTCTTGGATCTTGAGGAGGATAAGGGACTATTGACCTATCAAAAGGTTTAATTTTGGTAGGGTAGGTCCTCATTAATTTAATAAATTATTTCAATAATTTTTTTCTTTAGATAATAGGGGAAGTACCCCTTATTTTATCTTAGATAGGTGTTACTTTCCCCATACAAGAACCCTAATAGTTTTTTAGAAAGATGTTTGATGGATATATAAGGATTTGGTTGAAATTTTAATAAATTTGATAATATTTATGACACCTATTTAAATCATGAAAACCAAGCTAGAAAGGGTGAGGCTTATCAGAATGGTCTAGACACCAAGATTTATAATCAGGCCTTAAGGATAGAGTTAGGTCTAGAGTTCAAATGAGATGTCACTTCCACCTCTAGCTCTTAGTGAGACTTATAACTCATTTTAACATGTTTTTGGTGTATATACAGAGGTTTTGGAGCTATTATAAGGTAGATAAAGTGTAAAAAATCCATTTTGAGTTTAAGATGGAGGCAGACCTAGTAAGCAAAGATAAGGCCTAGAAGATAAATAGAGAGTAAATCCCATTTGTAACATGAATTAGGTTATATAATTAGTTGATAAATATTTATGAGTCCCCTAAAGATGTGTTTAAGCCTTTAGAGAGCAAATAGGTTACAAGGGAACCCAAATTTGGCATGGAACCAACATTTGGCTTGTGTAAGTGGAAAGAAGAGCTTGAAAGACCAAATTTGAGAGATCACATCTTTTTAAAGGTTTTTCATGGAATTATAAGACATTTTTAGATGTTAATAGGGGTCTAAAAGATCAAAAAAATTCTAAACAAAGCTTAAGAGGTCAGACTACTCTAAAACCCTTGTAAAACCCTTAAAAGAACTAGTTTGGAGAAATGGAGATGGATAACTACTAAAATAGAATAGTTTATCTAGAATGATGATTTTAGGTTATATAGGACTCCCTTAGGATATTTTACACAAAGATTAGTTATATTTACTTATACGAATTGGGGTAGAAATAGGGCTTTTCTCACTATTTTGTTTTTTTAATAGGTTGTAAAAGGTTTCAAGAGATGTAAATCATATGTATGGAAAGATTAAGACTTAATATAACTCCCTATATCACTCTCATGACTTTAAATAGATTATAAGTGCCTCAACTAGGTGTTTCATTTTAGCCAATCAAATCTGACATATTAGACAAGCTAGTGAAGAAGATGGGAAACTTCAAGTGATCTCATTTCAACGTGTCCCTGATGCTTCTAATTCCATGGAGGGTCTTGAAAATTTTCATCCACTCCTTTCTATGTATTTTCATGGATAAATAACTCATTTTTTGAATCCAAGTGTGTAGGGTTCATGAAAGGAGTTCTTATTGGACTGTAGATGATGGTGGCTCCTTTCTAGTTGATTTCAAAAGGTCAAGCATGCAACCAATGCATGGATAGGTATTTATGATGTTCCTACCCTACATTAAAATCATAATACCTGGTCCTAATCAGTTATGGGATGTTCAAATAGAGGTAATCATGAAGGTAGTTTTTCTATGCAAAATGAGGAGTTTTATGCTACTTTTCATGAAGTTAATGGTTTAAATTTACACTTTTGGATCCTAATATTGCATGGTTCAACCCATATCATATTCACATGAATAATTAACTCTTTATATCAGATTTTAAAGTGTTCTTATGACCCTTGGACTTCTCTTCTCTTCTCTCTCTCTTAAGTTCTATAAGAACTAGCCATTTTGGCCATTATATGGGATGCTCCACCTGAGTATAGAGAAGCCCTGATCATTTATATAAATTTTAATAAAATAAATGACTAAGTGTTTCCTCTTTCATGAATATTCATAGTATTTTTTATTTGAATATTGAATTTGCTTAGTGAAGACTATATATTCCTTAGTAAGTTGTCATATTCTCTCACCTCTTTGCAGCTTATTCTTGCCGGGCATGTGATGTGTTCCAAGAAATTGAAAAGTTTAATTGAGTTAGTATCTTCATTAATACCATTCAATGATTATTATCTAGTCCTCCTAGATTTTCACATTCATCCATAACCCCACAATGTAACATTGATGCAAGACAACATAGATTGGAGATTGTATGTTTAGTTTATCCTTTGATTTCAAGTGTAATATGCATATGGTTGGATGTCATAAATAAATTTGTTGTTTCACCTCCCTTAGGTTAGTTTTATTTCAGTTATCTCTCTCACTTTTCACCCCATAAAGTTAGTAGTAGTTGTAATCCTAAGTGGTATATCAAGGGGACTAACCCTATCTAGAGTCTCACCTCATTTCTTAGGCTTTTCACAAGCCTAGAGGTGATTAAATTGTGTCACTTAGATGAGGAGAGATTTTAATCTCCATAAAGGGTGAAAATATAAGCGACAAATTTTTTTTGCATGCCTAGTAGGACTCTTGTTCTAAAAGATTGAGAGGATTTTGGTGTTGTCTCTCAACAATTAGCCTTTGGAGTCATCTATTCAAGTATCAATGGTGAATCCAAAGATATATACATTGGTCAATAATCCCAAGTTATAATTTTAATATTGTTGGTAAAAAATTTTATTTATGTTCTCTTTTTTAATGAAGTTTCATGTCTAACTTTGGTGTTGATTTTTGTTCTCAAGAAGTTGGTGAGACATTACAAGCTTGTGCCATTCCCTATCAATATGAAAAAATCCTTGATAAATATTGTCATGATATTTATCATCCTTAATATGAATTTCATTAGCTCAAATATTATCCTTATCATCCCATACATGAATTATATCAGTCCTATAACTTGTCTCATCAATGTTTTGTTCCTCCTAGTCAATCTAGCCACTCCTCAAACCAACCCATTCCCACCTTCAAGAAGACACTCTTGGGATATTAGGGATTTATGTTGGATCTTGATACTTAAATGGTATGTGGTTAAGATATCCCTAGTGAATTTATCCATCAAGTGAGAAATGCATTAGAGCTATTCAAGAGAGAATGTGTACCTATTGAGAGAGCCAACTGGCAAAGGCTCACAAGTGAGATGCTTGATGTGAGTGATCTAGCTTCTTCCTTAGAGGATAGGCTAGTAGTTTATGAAAGGAAACCTCACCATACCTACCAGCCTTCATATCCACTTCCCCAAATTCCTTACTAGCCATACATGACCCCTACTCATGAGCCAAATCAAGCCTATCAAATTCATCCTTTTCCCAATTAGTTGGAGGAGAGAATTAAAAAGATAAACCTTATGTTTGAATATAATCTTGATAAGAAGATTGAATTGGAAAATATGCATATTTAGTAGTCTATATTGGTAGTAAAGAAAGTGGAGTTCAATCCCTCATTTCCCTCTCACAATTCTTCCCCACAACCTCAAAAAGAGACCTCTAATCTTAACATACTAAGTTGGAGTAAGATAGTAGAATCATGGGGAATAAAAGAGGAGAAAATCCTTGACAGAAAGTATGAAGTTGAGATTGAGTTTGATCCTATATAAACCCCTTCCACTCCACCTCAAAAAGATCCTTCCAATACTAAGATCCTAATTTAGAACAAGATAATAGAGTCATGGCGTAAGAAAGAAGATAGAAGAATTATCCAAGAGTGTGAAGTGGAGAATGGAGTTGATCCTTTGAAAATCCCTCCAACCCTTCCTCAAGAATCTTTATGTGTTCCATGGCAGCCATCATTCACTCCTTATCCTCATGATGATTCCTATGAACTCCAAGTAAGACTTTCCAAGAGAACCTAGACAAACAAATTGAAGAGTTGGAGTCAAGGGTGAAGTTGATAAGTCAAGGTGTGATGGGAGGTTTAGACTCAAAAGAAGATCCTCTATCTAAACACACCCAATTTACCCCTCCATAATAAAGTTTTCAAGCCTAATAATATTTAAATAAATTGATTGTCACATGGAAGTAAATAAATCAAGCCATTTTAACTCAAGGTTTTCCTATATTTCTTCAAGATCTCCCAAAAGAATCCCTAACTTTGCATTCTCAATCTGATTTTGAGCCCTATGTTCCACCTCCACCAACAAGATCCCTTTGTCCTCATCCCATTACCATTTTCCTTGATGGAATTATGGTGTAAGAACCCTAAGAATATTAATTAGTTGAGGAAGATTAATAATTATTACTTGAGGAAAATGTAACCCCTTGGAAGCGTTATTGGGCTAAGTCATCTGATTTCAAGATGCCTAGTCTTGGCATCACTAAGGATTTTGAAGATGTTTTAGCTCTTGAAAAATAATATTAGATTGTGAAAGTTGAGGTAAAATTTTAAAATGTTAAAGAGGTCCTAATTTATGAAGAATAGGTGAGTTATTATGTTGAATCTCCTTGTTTGGTTAATGATGAAGCATGCATCCTTGTGTTGAAGAAAAAATCTTGGAAGAGGTTCTTTTGGAATCTAAAGAGGAAGTTGGAGTCTCTCTTGTTTTTCCTCTCCATGATCCTAATCAAAGTGAAGATGATGAATCACGGTATATATTTGAGGACACTTACAAAGAGTTTGAATCTCTTAAGGGGTCTACAACTCCTTTAGAACTAGTTACAAGTGTTGGTAAGAAACATGACATTGTCCAAGATGTCATAGATGAGCAAGATGACATTGTCCAACATGTCATAGGTGAGAAAGAAAAAATTCACAATAGCCTTTGGAGGTAAATACAAACATCTATTGGCCTCCATCATTCAAGGAACAAAAAATCATTCCTTTTGAGATCATGCCTATAAAGAGGATGAAAGTTGACTATGAGAAAGAAAGTGGGTAGAAATATGAGGTATGTGTATAAGGTCAAGAGGAATATGCATCATTAGAGACCTATTTGAGAAAAATTCAAGTGAAGTGCCAAGGAATAGGTCTAGTCCATCAAGTTTTCAATCTAAATAGCAACATGATTGGCATTCTCATCCATCTCATGCAAAAAAATATTCAAGAAACTTTCCTTTTGATCTTATAAAGGGAGGTATGTTTGGTTATTAGTTTTACATAATAGTTTATTCTCTATTTACCCTAAGTTATTTGAGAACATGTGTATGTTTGTGTCTCATTAGTTTGTTTTCTTTGGTGTATGTGTTTTTCTTTATGTGGTAGAGGTAGTCATTAGTGCCTTGTCTTGATCAAAGGTTTGTGGTCAATGGTAAAAGTTTTATTTTTTGTCTTAGTCCTTAGATGACTCCATAATCCCAATGTACTGATAAGGCTATTGGTCTAGTTAGTATAGTAGTCATACTACCCTTATGAGTCACCAATTTGTTGACCAAATTTGACTTTTAGCTCAAATTGGGGCACCCCTAGCTAAAAACTTGACCTTTATGTGTTTTATGGGTCTAATATCATGTCATGAGGTGTTTTATAGGTCATTTGGTGCTATTCAATGTTATAGTATCCTCAGTCACTCATTTCATTAGTCTCTCATCTCATTTTGGGTCATTTTAAGGGTCAAAATAGTATATTTAATGATTTTTATGGGTTTATTAGGAAACATGAATATGTAAAAATGTTATTTAATTTACCATGTGTATTTATAAGTCTTAGGTAACTAAAAAAACTAAAAGGTGGTAGGTTATGTAGAAGAAATGGCATTTTTCTTAAAGAAAAGGAAGAATTTGGCACTTGTATGGACTCTTTGGGAAGTGTGCCATGTGGAATAGGGTCAAGAGATTTAATTTAAGATTAATTATCTCAAATACATGTTTTTAATGATCTGAAAATTCCATTTCTAATCCAAAACTGCTCTACTCCATTTTCACTTTTCTTGGCAAGCTGAAGTAACCTTCAATTTTTTGCTTAATATGGCCATTTGAAAGAGTTTTAGGTAAAAATACTTGGGGAGGTTGTAGTACATTAAAAAAAAATTATTTACATATAATTATATTTAATATTTATCAATTTTGCTTCATGAACCATCACTAACAAGTTGACTATGCAAATATGCTTACTAACATGTGCACCTAACAAGTTTCGGTCTTGTTTGGGAAATTTCATGTAAATTAGATGTTTATATTGGTTAAAGAGGATGGTGAATCTCCCATATAATTTTTTCCATGTTTTTTTTCAATTTGGAGTTTTTTTATGAGTCAAGTATGTGAAAATTGTAAGGGGATCATCTTACTGTGTTGTGGGTAGTTTTCCACCATTTCTAGATCTCCATGCCATGATCATAGTTGAAAAGGATTATTTTAATGTGTGTTCCATGTTTTCAATTTTATTTTATCCCCTCCACCCTAAAAATTAATTCTCCAAAGTATACCTCATGATATTACATTCACAAGGATCATGTTGTTTGTCTAACCTATAACTATCACACAATTAGTCTTGGGAAATCATATGTTTGAAACCTTTATGCCATTATCACAGGATTATTTTTAATATTTGAGGTCATGTGTGTCCTCCAACATCATATAGTGGTGAATCATACCTTAAAAGTGATTTCAAAAAAGAGGGACTGAGCAGTCACATAAGACGCCCTCACATAATCACCATGAATATGCACCTACATGTGTTATGGAGTTCAAACTCACATTGTAGAAAAGGTTTTGGCATTTATTTTTACATGATTTATAATTAATAATGCATATTGAGGTATAATTATAATTTATAATCCATATAAGTCATAATTTTATGCTATTTCACTAGTCCTACTAATGGTTTGCTTGCTTTCAATTCAAAATATGCACCTATAGGTGGTGCTAACAAAGCATAGAAGTGCCTTATGGGACATTGAGTTAAGTTTAAACTCTTATTTGAGATCCTAGTAAGCTAAAGGATCATGTAAAACCAAAATTTGAAGGACCAAACTGAAATAACAAGTGGAGAATCAACTTCAAACACAATTTAACTATTTAGGATTGTCTTCCCTTAAAAAAGCAAAACAGAGATCTGAGACCTTTTTACCAAAGTCATACAATGAGTCTACCAACACTTTGGTGCATTAGAGTGACTTTTTTTTAGATCCATATCATAATAAAATATTCCTAGCAATTTTTAAAGGATAATTAATAGTGTAGGAGGATATTTTCAAGGTCTAAAATGGCCCTAAAAACACTGAATTCTTTCAATGTTGTCTACAGGTCTCAGACCAAATAGGGACCTTTTTTCATTCAAGTTACAAAGAAGGACTATGACTATATAAGTATGGATCTAAATGATTCAAATTAAATTACATGGAATAAATTCCATTTGAAAGAGGAGGACATGATGCTGTTTACCAGCTCATGGACATTCCCAGTCCGTACACAAGTTGCCAAAAGTCACTTACAATAGGGTATGATGTAATGACCTAGAAATTGATACACATAGTAGTGTTTTTATATTTTAAAATATAATTAATATTTAAAAATACACCTTTTAACCTAAATATATTCATAAAGGCCTCTAAATACCATGACCAAGCTTAGTACAAACATATAACACCTATAATAGGGGTCAAATAAGTAGACATCTCAGTCAACAAATAGTGACCTAGAGAATTGTTTTTAAAAGGGTATCTTGATATATTAAAAGGATATTATTGATACAAGTAAATACATGATAACCTATAATGGTAAGTTAATATCCTTTCACATAATGTTTGAGCCAAGTTGAAGCCCATAACACCCTTATAACAGGGTATCTTAGTGAGCTAATAGTGGGGAACTTAGTTGTTACTAAAGGTGCTTATAATGAAGTAAAAAGAGTTTGGGTGATATAAAAAAAATTAAATAATATAAATAAAGGTTATATTTACTTCATAAAATACAAACAATGTAGAAATAACTTACATAGACCTCTCAAAAGAAACCCAACATACTCCTACAGTCAAACATAGGGTAGAGACTCAGTCTTGTTATCAAGTGCTCGCAAAGAGGATAAAGGGAGGTTTATATTATTTATAATTCCTATATCACCTTAATTATTATAATTTTGATCTAAATACACTCTCATAGGTGAATTTCCATCAAAATAAGGAGCCCAAGCAGGTAGCTCATAGCCCTTATAGAAACCATGTACATACAGTTTGCCTTTAAAGGAGTTTGGCTTAGATCTTGAGGAGGTTAAGGGGTATATTGACATATCCAAGATTTTAATTTTTGTATGGGAGGTATTAATTAATTTAATAAAGTATTTAAATACTTTTTTTTCTTGATATAATAGGGGAAGTACCCCTATTTTATCTCAAATAAGGGGTACTTTCCCCATACAAGAACCCTAACAGTTTTGAAGAAAGATGGTTGATGGATAGATAAGGAGTTGGATGGAATTTTAATAAATTTTTGAAGTTTTATGACACATATTTAAATCATGTAAACTAAGCTAGAAAGGGTGAGGTTTAGCAGAATGGTCTGGACACCAAGAGTTGTAGTCAGGGCTTAAGGGTAGAGTTAGGCTTAAAGTTCAAATGAGATGTCACTTCCACCTCTAGCTCTTAGTAAGCCTTATAACTCATTTATAAAAAAATTTGGTTTGTATACATAGGTTTTGGAGGTATTTTAAGGTAGATAAAAAGTTAAAAAATCCATTTTGAGTTTAAGATGCAAGCAGACCTAGTACGCAAAGATAAGGCCTATAAGCCAAATAGAGAGTCAATCCCATTTGTAACATGAATTAGGTTCTATAATCAATAGATACATATTTAAGAGGCAATTATATATGTTTTTAATAATTTGGAGAGAAAAGAGGTTTTAGGGGAACCCAATTTTGTCCTAGAACCAATATTTGGCTTATGCAAGTGGAAGGAAGATCTTGATAGAGCAACTTTCAGAGCTCACATATCTTTAAAGGTTTTGAATGGAAGTCCAAGACATTTTTAGATGTTAATAAGGTTACCCAAGATAAAATTTCTGGAATTTTTCTACAATTTGGATGCCCAACTTTGATAAAAAAAATCTTAAGAGGTCAGACTACTATAAAACCCTTAAAGGAACCAGTTTGGAGAAATGGAGATGGATAGCTATCAAAATGGAATATTTTGTCTAGAATTATGATTTTAGGTTATATATTACTTCCTCAAGATATTTCACACCAATATGAGTTATATGGACTTATACGGATGGGGATATAATCAAGTTTTTCTCACTATTTTATGTGTTTTAGAAGTTGTAGAAGGTTTCAAAAGATGAAATTCATATGTATGGAAATATTAATACTTAATATAACTCCAAATATCACTCCCATGACTTGAAATATCTTCTAATTTTCTCAACTAAGTGATTCATTTTAGCCAATCAAATCTGGCATATTGGACAAGCTAGTCAAAAAGATGAAAAAATTCAAGTGAGATCATTTTAAGGTGTCCTTAATGATTATAAGGCCATGGAGGGTCTTTAAAATTTTCATCTATTACCTCCCATGGATTTTAATGGATAATTGATGCGCTTGTGGAATATAAATGTGCAGGGTGCATGAGAGTTCTTTTTGGACTATAGATGATGATGACTCCTTTCCAATTGATTCTAGAAGGCAAATCATGCAACTAATGCATGGATAGGAATGTATGATATTACTTTCCTAAATTTCAATCATCATACCTGTCTATATTAGTTATGGGATGTTCAAATAAAGGTAATCATGAAGGTAGTTTTTCTATGCAAAATGAGGAGTTTTATGCCATTTTTCATGAAGTTTATGCCTTAAATTAACACTTGTGAATCCTAACCTTGCATGGTTTTTCCCAGATCCTCTTCACATGAATAATTAACTCTAAAGATCATCTTGACAAGTGTCCTTGTGACCCTTGGAATTCTCTTCTCTCTCTCTCAAATTTTATAAGAATTAGCCATTGTGGCCATTGTATGGGATGATCCACTTGAGTATGGTCAATCCATGATCATTTGTATACTTTTTGATTATATAAATGTTTAATTTTTACCTCTTCCATGACTTTTCATAGTGTTCTTTACTTTAATGTTGAATTTGTTAAGTGAAGACTATGGATTCCTTAGCAAGTTGTCACATTCTCTCACCTATTTGTAACTTATTCTTGTAGGGAATGTGATGTGTTCTAGGAAATGTCAACTTTTAAGTGAGTTAGCATCTTCATTAAATCCATTCAAGGCCTATTTTATAGTCCTCCTTGCTTTGCACATTAATTCATAACCCCACAATGTAACATTGATGCAAGAAGACATAGATTGGAGAGTGTATGTTTAGTTTATCCTATGATTTCAAGTGTAATATGCATATGGTTGTATGTAATCAATATATTTTTGTATCACCTCACTTAGTTTAGTTTTATTTTAGTTATATATCTCCCTTTTCACTCCCCAAAGTTAGTAGTAGTTGAAATCCTAAGTGGTACATCAAGGGAACTAGCCTTATTTAGAGACTAACCTCATTCCTTAGGCTCCCCACAAGCATAGAGGTGATTAAATTATTCCAATTAGACGAAGATATATTTTCATCTCCAAAAAAGGTGTAAATCCAAGTGACAACAATTAGTTCAGGAGAAACTGTATGAGAGTATAGAACTATTTCATGTAATGTAATAAGTCTTTATAGGCATGTGTGAGTGTGTTTGTGTGTTTTATATTTTTAATTTATTCTATTTTAATGTTTTTAATATTAATGAAATGAATATGTATTAGGTGCATTAATTTTGAATAAGTGTTAATGTGTGACCATAAGTGAATGTCTAGGCCTAATAACATAGAGATAAATTCAAACCTTAATTGGTCACCCTCTCTTGTGTTTTCACCAATTTACCACCCTTCAAACCTCTTGGAAGTATTTTTTAGCTTTTACACATAATCTATACTACATAAGATCACTTGGTGTAATTATATGACCTTCGACCTTTTTGTGTTACTTTTAGTTATTCACAATATTATGAATCCCTTGTGACTTCCCTGTGACACTTGGACTTCTTCAGAACTATTAGAAATATTTTTCACCTTCTGCATGTTATTTTTATTATTGTGTGTCATGTGGACCACATAGAAACTATTGTAAGTCCTTAATGTCATATTTACCTATCTCCATATCGTGGCAACATTTGCACACCTTGGTAGCACCTCACAACTAGTCATGGATTTTTAATTTCTTAGTAGTGGTCACATATCTTTGTGTATTATTAGAATATTTAGACATAGTTTTGATATTTGGACTAATTTGTAGCATTTCATGGTGGTTCATGACACTTTTTAGTATCTCTAACACTTTACACATATTCACAGCACTTCATAGTGGCTCACAAAATTTTATAGCCTTTGCAACATTGTCAACTTCCTAAGGAATATGTATGTTCATATATCCAAAATAGAAGGGTGTGAAAATATTCCATGACATAACTAAACACACCATGAAAATGAAAATAAATGAAAAAAATATTAAATTATTTTATGTTAGTATCCATAGCATCTAATCTAATGATCATCATCACTTAAGGTGGATTTAGTAGGGAGGAATATTTTATTTTGATCTCCTTGGTGCACTCTTACTTTTATGATTTGTATGCATGATTAGAGTTGTAACAACTCTACCATCATGGAAATGAGTGGGAAATTATGCCTTCTGATCTATAAATAAAATTTTAAAACATTATAAAATGGGTCAATTAGTTCACTCACCTAGAGGGAGTCAATTTTTTTTATCCAACTCATTCACTAGATTGCTTGTTAATTATCCCAAAAAGTGAGTTTGATGAAAATACAAGGGAGAACTTAGAATTTATATGTAACACTCAAGATATTTTATTTGTTTTCTCTATTCTTTCTTCTTTCCCATTTTCATACTAATCTAGATCATGTTCTAGAATTATAAGTAATTACTTTATGGATTTACATGTTTTATTGAGTATATTTTAATGTGCAATCTTAGTTATTATAATCATCCTATAATGAAATTACATGGAAAATTTGCAACAATGTAATAATATATCACATAAATAAGAACATAATAAGCATATCCATAACATTAATCAGTGAAAGAAGAGAATATTTGAATATCATGACTGAGCCACTTTGAGGGGCTAACCTCCACAATAATGCAATAAGAAAAAAAATCACAATATGATTATAAAAGACTAACCACTTCCTCCTACATATACTCTAATTAGCCATGGTTATTCCATAGTCCAACCATAATAATAACATAAAGAAATGAAATAAGAAAATATGAAGGCATGTAAGCCACAAGTCGGCCACACATATCCTTAGATGCACTATAGGTTAAGGGCATAACATGCACCTCCCCTTCAAAATTGTCCTCAACACTGAAACAAACCAAGATGTTTTGTAAGAACACTTCATACTCCAATGGTTCATATTTATAATGTAGATTATTCCATTTGATAAAATACTCCTTAATCTCTCTAGTCTGTAGTTACTTAGTGCACATGTGAAGGATATCTTCAAGCTCTAAAATGACTCAGCCTTTTTCATCCAATTTAGGTAAATAAGTTTGAGTGGAAAACTTGTTGATAATTACCTTATTTAATCAAGATACATAGAATACTAGATGTATGTAAGTGGATGGGGGAAATTATAAGTTATAAGACACTACTAATTTTTTTCAAGATTTGATAAGGGCCATAATATTTAGGTGATAGTTTATTATTCTTTTTATGTGGCTTCAAAGATATCTACTTATATGGATACAAATTCACAAATACCCAATCACTTTTTTAAAATGTCATTCATTGTAGTGTTTATTTTCTTGTTGTTTCATTCTATTTTGTGACTTTTCTAAATTCTCTCACAAACTAACTAGTACCTCCTATTGATGTTGAATGTGTTCCTCATTAGATCAAACCTTGAGATGCACCATCAAAGTTATTTTTATGGATGGGGGTCACACCCATACAATTCCAAAAAATGATACATTTTGGAATAAGTGTGAAAAGAAGTGGTATACCACCATTTAGAAAGTGGCAACCAATGAACCCATTTGTCTTATTTGTTAGAAACAAAATAATGAAGATACCCTTCTAGACATTTGTTGACTACATCTATTTATCCATCAAATTTAGGATAATACTATGAGATATGAGCCAACTAGGTGGCCAAACATACAAATAATTTAGTTTAAAAAATTACTAGTAAATATGGGTTCTTTGTCACTTACAATGATCTTTAGAGTACCATGTAATTTTTGAATTATATTGAGAAAAGAAAAAGTTATTGTACTATAAATAAATAGTTATGATAAGGAATAAAATGATCATACTTAGTGAGTCGATCCACAAGTACCATAATAAATTTTTTATTCATATATCACAATAACCCAATAATTAAATCCATGGAAACATCCTCTTAATGCTAGTTAGGGATGGATAAAGGCTATAAAAAACCTATGGTCTTAATGGTTTCACCTTTGTTATATTGACATACCATGTATTCAACCACATATTTATAGACACACCCCTTGAGTCTTTCCCAAAATAAATCTTGATTAATTCTATGATATGTTTTAAAAAATACAGAGTGACCTCTAAGTGGAAAGACATGAAGTTCCTAAAGAATTTTATGTTTGAGGAGAAAATGCTTATAGAGGTATAATCTATCTTTATACCATAATGTGTTCCTTTTCCATGTAATTTTTTTAGATTTGTTAGAACTCTGCTGAATATTCTGAACAATTATTTGGTATCACTATCATTCTCCCATTTTGATCTTGCTTCATATAATCAATATGTTTACCACATGGTCATGGTGCATAAGAATTCCTCAATTGATTCATCTTATCATGAAAGAGCATCTTCCACCACATTATCTTTTCATTTTTTATATACTATTTCAAAATAATAGCCTAAAATTTTAGTCACTCATTTTTCTATTCTTCATATGACAATCATTTTTACAAAATTTATTTAATTAGTCTTTACCTAAAAGTGACAACCCATCGGGTAATGCCTCCATTACTTTATTTCATGTAGAATAGCCACCATATCTTTCTCATAGATTGGTTTAAACCTATTTTTTCCCTTGATTTGATGACTTTCAAATGCCAATAGTCTACCTTCTTACATGACTACAACCCTTATGACATATCTTAATGTGTCACACTACACAACATTTTTATAAAAAAAAATCAGGAGTAGCCAAAAATGGAGTTTTGCACATAGCTATTTTCAACTATTCAAACACCTTGGTAGTTGAAACAATACAATGGAAGGATTATTTCTTTAACAAATAGGTGAGTAGGGATACAATGCTACCATAATTTTTAACAAACCTATGATAGTAACTAGTTAGCCCCAAAAATTCTTGGGGGTTCTTGAGGGTCTTGGGAACCTACCACTCCATCATCACTTGGATTTTTTTAGGATCAAATTTCACTCCATGTAAAATAAGATGACCCAAGTAATCCACCTCCTAGACACCAAAAAAAACATTTGGAAGTTTTGGCATAAATTTGATGCTATTCTATGACTGAAAGTATATGTTTCACATGCTTTAAATGGTTTTCCCAACATTTTTTGTAGATGAGGATCATCAAAAATATAAATACAAACTTTCTCAAAAATGTCCTAAAATAGTATTCATCAAACTCTAAAATGTAGATGGTGAATTTATGAACCCAAAAGGCATGAGCATAAATTCATAATGCCTTCATGAGTTCTAAAAGTTTTTTAAGGTATTTACTCATTGTATATTTGACTATGATGATACCTAGAGTGAAGGTCTAACTTGGTAAATTAAACAACACCATGCAATTCATCTAGTAAATCATCAATTACTAGAATAGGAAACTTATCTTTGATGGTGTACTTGTTGATTTTTTAATAGTTTGGGCACACCCTCAAAGTTTCATGCTTCTTCCACACCATAACCATAAGGGAGGAATATTCACTTTAACTATGTTATATGATTCTTGCCTCCAATATCTCATGTACCATCTTTTTAGTTTCACTCTTCTTGGCATAGGGATACCTATAGTGTCTGATGTTCAGTGGTATATTTCCTAAAATGAGCTTGATTGCATGATCATGCTCATGGATTAGAGTATATCCTTTTGAAATGTCATAAAAAAAATTGAATGGTCATCTAACACACTTTAAATCAGGATGCGTAGAATCCTTGGTTGGTTTATCTTTATGTAAAATAAGCATGCCACAAATCCATCGACACCTTTTATGATAATCTTCATCATCTAATGGGAACTAACCAGTTGTGGAGATTTAGCCTATGATCCATGTAGATCAATGGTCCTACCTTCTATATAGAACCTCATGAATAGTTCCTATAAATTCATCTCAATATTTACCAAAGTGGTGAGCCACTACACTCCCAAATTAATGTCATTTCCTCCCATGGGAATAAAAATAATAGGGGAATATAACAAGTAGTCTCCCATAACAAGCTTAATATTATGGCATTTTCTAAAATAGTTGACAATACCACCATCTACAAATAGTTTAAATGTGTAGCCAACTTACTTTTGATGAAGTTATGTTTATTCCTAGATTCAATTAACACATTCAACTTTTGTTTAATCAAGAAACCCACCATCTTAAGACTTAGAGGAGTAATAATGCCTAAAAGTGCAGGATAGGAGATAGTAGGTTCAGAATATTTGAATTCATCCTCGAGTTATTCTAAACCTTCCCCTTAATATTGATCATCTTCTTCCTCCTCATTGGTGCATTCAATGTAAAAAAACTTATTTTCATCACATCAATGTCCTTTTCTCCATTTGCTATCACAACCAAAACATAAACATTTTTCACACTTTTATTCAATTTGTTGATGTGTCAATTAGGTAGGTTGTGGAAATTATGGTGTTGGGAAGGTGTATTCATGAACATTAGTGAAAGTTATTTATTTGATCATCTATTTTTCCTCATCCATGCATGCCCTTGGTATGGATTTAAATACATTACTAGGATGAAACATGTGAACTTACAATTGGATGCTATCTTTAAGGCCACATAAAAAAAGGTCAGTTAGATTTTCCTTGGTGATGTCTACCATACGTAAGGGGAGATTCTAAAATTGATGAATGTAATCCCTCATAGTCCCAATTTGGTATAACTTGGATAGTTAGTTGAATTAATTTTTAGAGACATTATTTCAATAGTGGAGCTATAACTCCTCATAAAATACTGACCATGAAACTAGAAAACCCTTATTTTTTATCACACAACCAGTGATACCAAATGAACTACTCAAGTTATAGATATAGAGAATCCATTACCACATTTTATAAATAGGGAGTTTGATGTAAATCAAATACATTTTAAATTTGATTTATCTATGTGAGTGGATCATTACCATAAAAATTACCTAGGTCCACTTTTGGTAATAGTGGATTTATACCAGGATTAGCATTGTGAATATTTGAAGGAGAACTAAACTAGAGTGGTGAGGGGTTATTTCACAATGGTTGAGATATAAATTTGGCCAATTGCCTAGATATTTATTATAATTAATCCCATAATCCATTCAGTTCTCTTCTCATCCCCATGAGGTCCCATTTAATTACATCAATATCATATTTTTGCACCATGTATTACAACTTTGACTTAAGTTTTTAAACTGAATTTGAAATACTTAGATCAAAATTTTATAACTCCATGTCATCCTTGTGAGTTTTAGGTGTTTATTTTCCTTTCCCACATCCAAGAGTGTTATGCCCAGCCATGCACAAACCTTAGAAGGGTTATAAACCTAAAAAAAATTTATCAAAATATGATACCATTCTAATTACCTCACTAAGATAAATCCTATTGTTCACTCCAATCTAATCCTTACCATAAATGCCCATGATATTAGGCATTCCTTAAAAAGGGGAAAGTGGGAACAACTATAGAATTTTATCCTTTATTTTAGGATTGACCTAAGATCAACCTAGGGCATGGATATGGGTATTAGACTTCAAAATTGAGTTTGCATTAACAATCTCCAAGAGATTCACTATTACCACTACAAGTTCAATACACTATACTTCACACAAGCTAAATACAGTTGTGAATACTTTGAATTTTGGGTTTGTTCTTTCTAAACACAAGGGAAAATGGAACTTTAGAAAAACTAAATAATCACAAAAGAGAGGGAAAGGTAAGGTATAAAATGGAAGCCTCCAAGTCTAAAATGAGATCAATGTAATGGTCATTGAACCAAGTGACTCTACCATAGTTATACCACTATAGATTGAGTTTCATTAAAGTTATACCTCCAAAAACATACAATGGGGAGAGTCTAAGGAAATTGAGAGTATGCCTTTAATGTGAATTCCTACGAAATATTATTACTACAAGTTTATTTTTGAAGACACATAAATTCCATACGAAAAGTTACAACTAGGCACACAAATTACTAGCACTTACCAAAATAGAAATGAAGAAACTCATATAGATAATATAATAGCTAAACACATCATATGCATGACATACATAAGTGAAAAAGTGTTGATCCAATTAACCTAGGATTATTGATCATTTAAATATGAATATGAAATAAAATTGAACATAAAAGAGACCCTTTTATACAAATAGAAATTATATTCATTAAAAGAGTGAGAGACTGCTATAATAATCAATTTGGGTCATTATTATAGTCTAGAGTGTAGAAGAAAACACATGTGAAATCTTGGAAATAATCTAACAAAACTTTCAAACATATTTTGGTTGACCTTAAAATATAATCTAGCTCTTCTATAAATAGATTAGGATTAGGGCTCACCTCAGAAAAGCATGAGGATCCCATCCTGGGCCATGATGGCCACTCATTGTAGATATAACCATATTTAAAAATTTGAACCAAAAGAAACCCAAAAAAACCTAGAATAATTTTTTTCAATAATAATAGTAAACATGCAAAGGTGGATAAGAGGTGTCAACTCCTGTAGACACCTAAAACTAGGCACTAATGGCTTCATACTAGACTTCAAACTGATTCTTACCAATCATTGCAAATTAATCCTAACAATCACTAAATGTCCCAAATTTTATTTTGTGTCATTCATCAAAGCTTAGAATCCCATTGAGACATCCCTAATTGGGGTGTCCTACCATAAACAATAAAAATATCTCACATATTCATCTCCAATCAACCTATGACATCATAACATGTAATTTGGCCTATGGACCTATTAAGTGAGGCACACTTACACATAAAATCAAATATTGAAAATTATAAAATACCTAATCATAATTAATTAAAATTCTAAATAAAATTAAGATATTATTTGAATTATCCATGTGAAATTAATGAATTTTTTGAAAAAAGAATTTTAAAAATCAAGAATATCTTAGCTTTTCATCATGACATTTGTGAGTTGTCAAGCCTTTGAAAATATCTAAAAATGTTTCACCCATGCCTATTCATTAAAAATCATGAGCTTTTGAAAAAATTTAAGTCTACTGGGGTTAATTAACTCACTTAGTTTAGGTTTAAAACCAATCCATGTTTAAACTACACTTTAACTCACCTTGAGTTGGGGTTAGTTCTATTTACTATAAATACAAGCCTAAACCTCTTCACAAAAGAGCTTGGAGCATAGTAAAGTTATAATGTAAGTTTTGGTGCATGATTAAAATCTATAGTGTTATCTTGCCAAAATCAAAATCCAAAGCCAACATCAAACATAATCCAAACCACAAGCCAATGGTTCCAAGGAGAGAAGGAGGTAGCCAAACTCCATTATTAAAGACTCTTTGAGCACAAGCCAAGCAAGCCACAAATGAATCACATAGAGCTCTCAAAGAAGGTAAGGAATTTGTCATTATTTACATTGTATTTGTGATTTCATATGTATTTTATTCACTAAGCTGCCCCTATTATCTAGGATTAGAGATTTTAATATTGTTAGTGTGTTTATTTCATTTTTTATGAAAACTAATACTTGATCTAACCTCCTCTTTATTATCAAATTCCTTGATCACAAATGGCAAACCCAGTGGTATCATAAGCACCCCACATACCAAGGAGACCAAGATTCAACTCATGAATCTTTGAATTAATGCTTGAATATCATTAAAATTGAAGTTTTAACTATATTTATTCCATATTTATTTTCATGCTAACTCAAATATACATAAATACTGACATTGATTCTTCCTAACCATCATCAGTTCTACCTAACCAAGATTGGTTCTATGTGACTATCATTGGTTAGGGTGTAGGGGAAAACATGATTTTAAAAAATTGGCATTTTGAATCTTCATACAACTTCTACTAGTTATTTCTTGGTTTGATTGGTCTTTATATTATCTGCCTAATCATCTCATTACAGGTTTTGAGTTTTTATCTAACTTTGAGATAACTAACATTTTTTTATCTTATGTTGTATTTGCCTTTGGGTTCATAGGTAATCGATATCATTCCTTATCGACCATTATCAATTATTAGAAGCCAACATTAGTTCCCTGGTAACTAGTATCAATCATAGGTGATCGATATCAATCTCTATGTTTTTAAATTAGGAAACTCGAGAGCTATGTTTTGAAAGTTTGTTTTCTCATCATTGAAAGTGCTTCAAAGTAGGGGGAAACTATCTAACCATTGCAAACCCAAAGTAGGAATAGATCATGAATTTTCAAGTTTAGACTCTTGAACATTTCATTTTGGGTGTTTAAAATGAATTTAGCTAACTTGTGAACACTTCATTTTGGTGCTAAAAGAATGATTAAATATTGAACATTTGATTTTTGGGCTTAAAAGGAACGTAGATTGGCTAAGTCTTGAACACTTAAATTTGGTGCCTAAAACAAATTTTTTAAGTCTTGAACACTTCATTTTTAGTGCTTAAAATGAACATAAGTGTTTTTACTTAAGTTGTTTTTTGCAAATTCTTACAAGTTTTTCAATCTAAGCCAAGGGGCCAAGTAAAGTACTTAATCAAACATTTCAATTTATGCACAAAATAAATATTCACTTAGATTTCAAATTCATTAAAGTGTTTATTGTTTTTTTTTGTACAAAATGAAGAGTGTGTGTATGGTCTCCCCTATCCCCTATAGGGAACTTGGGTGACCAAAAGTACCTTTCTACTTACCATTTATGCCTAGTTTAAGGCATGGAAAGAATGTTGTCTAATCTCTCCCAAAAATCCATATGATTTGGGATCTTAAAAGCAACCTCTATAGTCTTTCCACTTATTCATTTATTTCATGCAATTTAGCTTGTGAAGGGGAGTTCATAGCTACTTCAAAAATTATTTATGGGTGATTTAACCTAGAAATTCATCTCCTCACATCATGCCAAACCCACTCCATGGTGGGGTATACAAATCAGGGTAAGCATACTACGAGATCTAGGAGGTTGAGAAACTAACCTCTCCTTTCATAATGAAGGCCCAAGTCAGGTCTAGTTATCCAAGGGAATCCACTAAGAAATCCATGGATGAAATTGATATGCAAAGGAATACACCCTTGTATAGTAAGTTAGTCAGTATGAACTTAATTGACATGATGCTTCTCTCATGTTAATTACACTTGAGATCAATCTAAATGTTTTAAAATTATGGTTTATCTAACCCCATTTGACCAATCTGGTCAATTTAGGTCTTAGGATGATTTACTTAGTTGTATTTGGTCTTTTTCCTTTATTACTTGGTTTTTTAGTCTAAAACTTTGTTTGTTTATACCACATTTAAATGAGTTAATTGTCCACACTATTCCATTATTTGAGGAGGTGTTATGTTGTCCATTTGACATTGTGTTTTATGCCTTATAATTTATGTCAAAAACATTATGTGTGTCACTTGATTGAAATGGGTAATGTTATGTTGCCCAAATCAATTCAAGTTTGTATTTTAGAGTCTTTGAAACCAACCATTTCTCACATATTTTGAGTGATAATGTTGTTATGTTACTCAAATTGTTCCATAAACTTGTCTTTTCTTGAATCCAAGTTTCACATTTGAAACCAAATCCATTTATGTATTTGTGGTCTTTGTCTAGTGATGTTATGTCATTCAAAATTATCTAGCTTGTTTGTTCAAAAATCCTAGTTTTTCCTAAGTTGAGTTTTTAATTAACCTTGACAAGTTCGACTTTAAATATTGATTGATTTCTATTTAGGACTTGTATAATTAGGGCTTAGATATCAATTTTTATATTTTGGGTTGCATAACTTAGGTTAACTATTTACCCAAATTTGAAAACTATGTGTTTATAACATTATTTGGGAGAAAACAATCTATCCCCAAGTGCCTTTTGTTTCATGCCTCATACCAATTTGATCAATTTTATGTCTATAATCAAGTACCTATTTTATTTCAAAGTGTTTCAAGTTTGTTATATTAAATAAAACTTTATTTTA
Source organism: Torreya grandis (assembly GCA_037957365.1). Classification (NCBI taxonomy): domain Eukaryota; kingdom Viridiplantae; phylum Streptophyta; class Pinopsida; order Cupressales; family Taxaceae; genus Torreya; species Torreya grandis. Next base: position 606,398 of record JARHVA010004341.1, read on the forward strand.
AGTCTATATTTGGATGCTACACTTGGCCAAAAGTCCTAGCACATGCCTTTATTTATGCCTAGCTTTTGATGATACATTTGGCCAAAATACCTAATAGCCTTTCTTTTCCTAGTTTAGACCTATTTAGAGCACTTTATCCCTAGATTTTGGTATTTTTTTTAGTTCATCCACTTGACCTTGTTTTTATGAGACATTTAACATTAGACATTTGACATTGGATTTTTGTTTACCAAGTTCTATCACAAATCATTTTGGAGATACTACTTCATGCCTTTGATCAAGTTAGACCTAATTTTAACCTTTTATCTATTTTTAGACATTTTTTTAATATTTTTTAGAAATATAACCCCTCTTATCACAAATCATTCACCATTTATTTGACCATGTCTCACTATACATGTAGTAGTGTCATGCATAATCTAGGATATGAAAATGTGGTTGCACAACATGACTTTATTTAAGACCCTTATGGAGATGATGTTTTTGTGATATGGATCCTTATCCAGCTTACAACACTCAAATAAGGGAATAGAATTGAGAACCTTTGGCCCATTATTTGGCTCACACACTTCCATACTTGGAGTAAGACAAATAATAAATGGCATAATAGCTATCTGGTGTAACTTAGGTTGCACAACAAGTCCAATAGCAACCTTATTATGTTACAATGCCATCAGCCTATAACCCTTATCTATTTTATCATCACTTGATTACAAATAAGGAAAAATTCTTAATTAGATCTGTAGAGGTAAGGGATAAGTTTTTGGTATACTTTCCCCATGAAAACTTGCCAAGTCTAGTAAGAGGACCTTTAAATTTATCTTATAATCATAACAAAAAACAAGCCTCTTCTATAAATCCTAACATTATAGTGTTGATTCTATATCAGGATCCTTGTATTCTTATCATAAGAAAGGTCTTCATAGAGGATAATTTCATTTATATGTAGACATCATGCCAAACATACATAAACCTAGTGTGTACTTTCAACAATATGACCATGTCAAATGCACTTATTATAGAGTTATCTCCTTCAATAGGAGTTTTAATTGAATTAATAAGCCAAAAAAATTAGGGTATAGACCCATTCACACAAATCACTTTGATAAAAAAAACACGTTTAATAACCCAACTATCAAATAAGTGTATTCTACTTCAACATAATATAGTGAGCCAAACATAGTGGATAATATACAAGTAATGTCCAATTTAAACCAAAGTGGTGTAAACACACAAACAACTAGTCAACAACAAAATGTGCCTTTAATTAACACCATAAGTGGTTCAAAAATTTATGGGGAAGGAACTTCTACCTCCCAACCATAAATTACTACCTCTAATCATCAACTAGTTACTTCTTCAAGGACACAAGATCAAGGATTAAGTAGTCAAGCAATAACTAATACCACACCTCCAAAAAATGTGATGAATTTTACTCCATCAGAACATATGATGAATAACATTCCACAATAATAGGCACCTTTCAACATACCCACATAACAAAGTCAAAAAATCTTGACACCTCAACAAGGGGTAATCAATGCTCTACATTACTAGGTAGCAATGAACATAACTCTTTAGTTGTAGACTAATATGCTAATGTAAAAAAAATGAAGTTTAATTAATAAGCACAAGTATTTGTTAATGACAAATATCAAACCTTCAACATGCATCTACTTCCTAATAATTATTCACCTAGCCAAGAGGTTCTAATGTTCCATAAGTACCAATTAGGTAGTAATTGCCTTTTTTAACAAATGTGACACAAATTCAATGATAGGGTCTTGTTTCATAATTTCCCCTCAATTATAAAGTTTTGACTAGTCAATAGCATGTCCCTATTCAAACCTCAATAGGCACAGTATAGCCATATCCCTTCATCTCAATCATAATTTCCCTAAATCCATGCCCATATACCCAACCCTAATGATAATATTGCAAAACCATGCATGAAATTTCAATATTCACATCATAATCCATGTATTCATATTCTTGGTCAATTCCCTATCCAAACCAACATTACCCAATAAATACCTCTATTATACCTAGGTCAAAGTAACCCACTTGTGACTGCCCATCCTCTACCTCAGGCCAATGTTCCCATTAGTTTCCTCACCCATAAATTGCAATAAATTAAGGTTGTAATTGCATTCATTCAAGACAAAATTTAAACCAATAAGTTTAAGTTGGATGACATGTGTTCTTACCCTTTCAACATGGAGTATCTGTAGATACCATTTCCTCCAAGGTACAAACCACCAAAATTTGACAAATACAAGGGGAAAGGTGATCCCAAGACCCATTTTATGGAATTATTTATTAAATGCCAACCAGTGGCCTATAGTGACATATACCTCTTATTTTTGTTTCTAAGGATTCTATTAGGACAAGCATTGCAGTGGTTCTTGTAATTGCCCAAGAATTTAGTTTTTGATTTTGACTATATTTCAAAAAAAATTGTGTAACACTTTTATAATCTTGAGCATGATATTTCATTGGTAGATTTGACACAAGATAAATATAAATTTGGTGAAATTTTAAAAATTTATTTTCAATTTTAGAGAGTCCTTACAAGATGATTCATCCATAGTGTACCAGATAAGAAACTAGCTATTGTGTTTACCAATAATTTACATAGTGAGATATATTACCATCTAGAGTTGTAGTGTGTACATACCTTCAAGGAGATCATTAATAAAGGTTTATTTATTGAAATTTCCCTTATTGATAAAGGGATAATTAAGCTTACCTCATCAAATTAGAGCCAAAACCAAAACCAAAACAATGGCCAAAATCAGAACCAAATACAAATGCAAGCATCATAACTAGCCCAGGCCAAGAATTATGATAAAATCAAGATGTTCAATTGTAACAAGAATGTTGTGGGAAAAAGAGTAACTAATTTTCAAATTTTCTAAATAGTTTAAACACCATCTAATTAGCCTACATCACATATAAAAATTACTCCTAACCAATAACCTCTTCAAAAAACATATAAGCACAGCAAGGACAAAATCTTAAACCAATGCAACAAACACAACCACCTATGCCTTTACAAAACACTCATCTAAGGAGAACTATGCCTAATCAACTTATATTTATTGACCATAGAGAACCCATTGAAGTTGTGTTTCTCAAGATGGCCATAACTAATCTAATTAATTAGCATATTTTGAAGCACTATCGTGTGAGCATTAACTATTCAGATTAGTATAAGACAAATGAATTCTACAAGTATCATTGGTTTAATGGCCATAATTTGCATCTTTATCTAAAAATTAAACATGTGATTGAGAATATGTTGGAAAATGGAGAGATAACATTAGAAAATAGAGATTTCACATATAATTAGAATTTGGGAATCTATCAAAACCGCTTTTTGCAACATAACAACTAATAATAACAAAGTCCAATACAATAACAACGATATCAATAGCCAAGGCAAAATCAAAAAAATTAACAATAGAACCACAACATCAATAAAATGGATATAACCAAGGATAAAAATATGCCAAAAACCAACAGACCTACCATGTAATGACACATGATTATAACAAGGTTGTAATCCATATTGAAGGAGGTCATGTTAACACCATTTCCATTAATACAAGACAAAATGCCAATGAAAGAAGGCCATTGTTAATCATTCCCAACCAACTAACCCATGTCAACTATCCTTATTTGACTTAAGACCACATAAAAGTTTACCAAAAATTTGGATTACTACTTTTAAATCCCATACTAATAAGTCATCATTGACCTATGACCATGCATAAGTGTACTAGCAATTGAGACTTATCTTATCTAGTCCCCATTCACCATCATTTGTTAGAAATAATGGTATTGTATCTAATCCCAATTGTGAAATAATAACTTGATGGTTAAATATTACCATCTTAGGCCCATAACCATTTGCCACTTCACCCATCCAACCAACTATTATGGCCAGGAACAAGTCATTTACAGTTTTCCAAGAAAAGATGTATGATATTGTAGAACAATTACAGAAGATGACTGCACAAATTTCCATTTTGGATTTATTATGTACATCTACAATCCATAAGAACATCTTGACTGAGTTCATTGGCCAATCCCAAGTTCTTAATGACATATATCTAGACAAATTTCAAGCTTTGGTTGGACACCTAGCTCTAGGCTAACATTTAAACTTTGACCAAAGTGATATGTCATCCCTTGGCCTTTTCCATAATAATCCATTAAACATTGAAGTCATCATAATGTGGCACAAAGTCAAATGTGTCCTCATAGACAATAGATTAGGCCTAATTATTATGTCTTTAAATCTCATCAAGATCCTTGGGTACACTACAACCAATTTACATCCAGAGATGATCATCATCAAGGTATGTGATAATGAAGAGAGATAATTAGAAGGCACCATCAACTTGTTATTTATCATTGGTCCCTTGACCCAAGATACACTATGTCATGTGTTAGACCTCAATTTGTCATATAATATGCTTTTGGGAAGACATTGGATACATGATATTCATGTAATCCCTTTGACATTACACCAGTGTATCAAGCTCCCCTATTTAGGAATGGAGGTTATTTTCCATAGATATTTGTAGCCATACAAACATTGCAATCATTTAGAGGCTGAGTACAAAAGTTATAACTACCATTTTATCTTGAATCCAACTCTTAAGAATGACAAATGGAAAGAAATACTTGTTGATTCACCATAGGCCAATTGTACTAATCTTGATACCCTTGATTCCCTTTCCCACATACCACCTCCTAAATTATCTAATCATTATACCATCTCGACTAATGGCTCAGGAGAATATTCGACCCATGATACATTCCACATTTCCAAGCTTCCATAGAACCCCAAGTCCTATGGAAGACCTAAATCTAAACCACCTTACATGAAAAGGCATAGAAAGGGAAAATCCAAACTACATAGTCTAGTACCTATCATTTTCATACCAACCTCTGACCAAGAACAAGACCCTCTTATAGGTGATTAATCATGGTTATATAATGATAAACTAGATGATTGTTACATAAATTCCAAGTATCTTATTTCATGAAAAATCATGGAAAATCACACCTATTAAGGAGGAGGCCTTGGGTTGAATCAACAAAGTTTTCTTGAGCCAATTTCTACTACTCAATACAAATGAACCTATGGACTTGGATTTAAACAGGCTAGGGGTGACCCCATGTATATTGTTCATGTTCCATCACTGATGACTAGTGATGATGATATATACAATAAAGTAGAGTCTAATCATAGCCCTTTCAATGACCTATCCCATATCAATTTATTTGATACTCATGCCATTTGTACCCTTTAATTAGTTATTCACCATAATCTTCGTCTATTATATTAACCTCAACTGATAGACTAGGGAAAACAAGAATCAATAGTGTCAGTTGATGAGTTTTAAAATGATGAAGCCTTCTACAATTTTATAGGCCTTAGGGACAATATTCCATTGGGAGACCACAAACAAGGGTTCTCAATCAAGCTAGATCCTACAAACTATTCTAGAGAATGGGTGAAAACCCTTAGCCATAAATAATTAAATAAAACATTGAGGTTCTAAAGTGAAAACCTAATCAAGGCACTTTTAGACTAGGGAAATAGTAAAGAGAAAGGCTAGTCTAGTGGTGAAAACCTATTTTAGATGCCATAGATGGGGGTGTTCAACCTTCCTCAAACATAACTTAGGATACCACCAATGATGAACTTGTCTATGGGTCTAATTTTAGTTTTGAAGAATAAAAATATTTTGATTGAATCATCCAAGAATTCCCAAAATTATTTATCACATGGCCATCCCTACCCTTGGGGGATTCTGATTCATCATGCCTAAGAGAACTTGAAAAGCTCATCTTAATAGAGGACTCTACCATTGTAGTCCAGTTCAAATCTTTGCCAATCATTTTATAAGATGGTTCAACCCTTCTAGTGGAAGACATAATAGAATTTAACATCAAAACACTATATGACCCAAAATGGATCAAATTAGGTGTGTCCTTCACTGAGGAGGAATGTGAAGTTTTTACACCCCTTTTAAATATATTTATTGATATATTTGTATGGGCCTACTCAGACATGCTTGGTTTGGACCCCACCTTAGTTTTACACCACCTTGTGGTACATCTTTATGCCAAACCTATCCAAAAAAAATTATGCAAGATGCATCCTTGCATTGCTATATTAGTTAAGAAAGAGCTAGAAAAATTCTTAGAAGTGAAATGTATTAGGCCAATTGACTATTCTAAATAGATCTCCAATGTTTTGCTAGTAAGCAAGAATATATAAAGGATCAAAATATGAACTGATTTCCAAGACATAAATAAGGCTTTCCTTAAAGATGACTTTCTTCTACCAAACATTGACATGATTATCGACTCCATAGCAGGTTATGAAATGTTTTCACTGATGGACAAATTCTTAGGCTACAACCAAATCTAAATTTCACCAAAATACCAACATAAAACAATGTTCATATATATATGGGGAACATTCTATCATCAAATTATGCCATTTGGTCTCAAAAACACTAATCCACCTACCAGAGAGCCATGACCATCATATTTCACTATATGATGCATGATATTGTTGAAGATGATGTCAATGACATACTAGGTAAATCAAAGACTAGGGCCAATAATCTAGAAACACTAAGGATTATATTTGAGATATTACATGAATATAAAGCTAGGATTAACCCTAAGAAGTATATTTTTCAAGTTACTTTAAGCAAATTTCTTGGCTTCATTGTGTCTCACTAAGGCATTGAAGTCAATCTAGCCAAAGTATGATCCATGATAGAGATGCCACCATCAACCAATTTGAAGTATCTCTATAGTTTTTAGGGAAAAATATAATCCATTAGATTCTTCATATCTTAGTTGTAAAATAAGTGCCACCCATTGACACATCTATTGAAGAAAGGGGTAAAATTTCATTGGGACATTGAATGCCAAAAATATTTTTAGCAATTGAAGGACTATCTAGCAAATCCACCTATTTTATTACCTCCTATGCTAGGAAAGTCATTCCTTAAATACCTATCAGCCATAAATAAAAACTTGAGGTCACTACTAACTCAACATGATGATAATGGAAAGGATCATGTTGTGTACTATCTAAGTTGTACACTAGTCACATATGAACATAATTATACACCCATTGAAAAATCTTATTTATCTATCATCTTCATAACTCAAAAATTGCACCATTACATGTTAAACAACAAGACCATAGTCATTTCCAAAGTAGATCCACTCAAGTATCTACTATATAAAATAGATGTAAAAGGCCACAGGGCCAAATGGATTATGCTTCTCAGTGAATTTGAGGTAGAATATTAAAACCAAAAATCAATCAAGGGATAAGTTGTTAGGAATAAATCAAAAATTGATGTAGAACAAATTTCTCAGAATGGTAATGATAAGATCTATAAATAGAGATACATAAAGAACAAAAATAAAAATTAACAACAAGAAGACTAGATTTAACATGGTTCACCCAATGTGGGCTACATCCACCAATAAACACTTGCTCAAATTTTATTAAAAGCCACAAGAGTACAATCTACTCTCAGATTTATCTTCTCACAATTATAATGCACAAATATTATTTGGAGCTATGATCTAAAAACTCTCTTTAATTCATACCTAAATTCACACATTCTATTCTTCCTTCTCAAAACCTTGTTCTCATTATATATTACCTACTAAATATCCATCTATACATATTACATCAACATAGTATTTTTACAAAACAATGGGTACCAAAACCATGGGCAAAGTCAAGCCAAAATGGTTTTCATTAAGTGGGTCCAAAAAAAAATTTGGGGGCTACCAACCCTGATCCCTGATGAGAATACATAAAGAGTGTATAGTACATTTTAAATGTATAGTATTTGAAAAACATTGTAATTTAGAAATAGGCTCCACAATATATCAAAATTACTTATAGATTAGCTTGTTTAAGCACCCCTTATAGATATAAAACCACTAACATTACAATTCCCAAATGAATCCATTATGACCATCATGGAAACACCTCTTGAGGATAAACATTATAAGTTGTATTTTGATGGGTCATTCACAGCACATGGAGTAAGGGTAGGCCTTTTATTCATTACACCATAAGGGGATCTAATTCTTAAATCATTTAAGATCATCTTTCCTTATACCAACAACATGGTTGAATATAAAACACTTGTTACAAGGCTTTGACAGGAGGTAAAATGGAACATAAAACATCTAAAGGTTTATGGTAATTCTCATTTAATCATCAATCAAGTTATAGACTATTTTTAAACCAAGGATGATAATTTGGTGCCATATAAGGCCATGGTTGACACTCTTAAATATTAGATGGATATTATCTAATTTGAACATATACCAAGGGCCATTAATAGAATAAAAAATGCCATAAATACCATTGGATCATTGATTTGACATACAAATATGGCCAGAGAATACTAGTTTTTCATTTAAAATATGCTAGTGTCAACTCATGAACCTTCAACTGTTGCAATGATCTATAATATTTTTGGTCCCAACTCTTTTTTCTATTCATACCTATATACCTATCTTCATTACCAAGTTATGCCACCAAACCTATCCTGTAAATAATCAAAATTCTTTATGCACAATGTTGTATGATATACCTTACTCAAACCAACCTTATATTACATAATTTTTATGGAAATATACTTCATTGTTTAATTTCATCAAAATCTACATTAGCATTATGGGAAGTTCACAAAGGAGTATGCAGATCCCACACTAGTGGGGCCATCCTATCAAAAATCTCTTACGTATTGGGTACTCTTGGCCAATGATGGACATAGATGTATCTACCTATGTGAAAAAGTGTGATAAATGTCAATGGCATGCCAATCTAATTCATGTCCTAGACAAGATTCTGAAGCCAATGCTAACACCATGGCCATTTGCTACATGGGTCCTCAATCTCATTGGGAATATAAAATCCACCTCATTTGAGGGCCGTAAACATACCCTTACCACCACAAAATATTTCATTAAGTGGGTTGAAGCTATACCCCACTTATGTGACTAGAAAGAAAATTTCCAAATTCATATTTAACCATCTCATTTGCCACTATGGTATCCCCTCTGACATTATATTTGATAATGGTTGATCATTTAAAAATAAAGATGTCAAAGCATTATGTGTCAAATACAAGATTAAGCAACATTTTTCCATGACATATTTTCCATAAGGTAATGACCATGTAGAAACATATAATAGACCATTATCAATGTCCTTAAAAATATTATCAATGATTCCATCTATGATTGTCACCTCCAAATATTCCATGCCCTCTGGGCATACCATACCAATCACCATACTCTAATATGATCCACTCCATATTCACTTGTTTATGGCACTGAAGCCATTCTTCAGGTTGAGTTATCTTCTTTAATTATCTCTGTAAAGCATGTCCTAGATGATGAAGACTATCAAGTAGCTCACCTTCCTACAAGAGATGGAGTTATTTGATGAGAAATGCTTGAACACAATAAATAATCTACAAGCATATTAGAATAAACTCCATGGCCACTACAATCAGCATGTTATACACAAAGAATTTGAGCTTGGTGATTTTATTCTTAAATAAAACCAAAAGAATACCACAACCAAGAAGAAACATAAAGGAAAGTTCATACCCAACTGGGTAGGTCATTTCATCATTTTTGTAAACTATGGCACTAGTGCATATAGGCTCACTACACTAGACAAGGATGAACTTAATGAGCCAATGAACATTATACACCTCAAACATTACTTCACTTAAGATACTTGGTATATTACCTATGAGGCCCATTTCAAATTATACCATAATATCAACTTTCTTCTTTGTACCATACCATTCTATCATTTTACCGTTCCACCATTCTAATCTACCACACCTTTTCTATCAACCAAGTTATTTTTTACCTACTTATCAAGCCCATTAGACCTTGGTTCCATTCCATTAGTTTAACAACCACTTTTAGCATGAAGATTCTGATAAATTTAAATTGTTTTTTCAAGTATTTTAGATAGGCATTGTATTTTAGAGAAGTATGACAATGGTTTGGCAATTATATCCTTGATTTATTATTGTGTTCTATACCAAGTGGCCCTAATTATAACTACCTTTGGGAAAATTAGTGCCCCACTATCTTTCTAATAACTATAACCACCCATGGGAAAATTAGTATCATTAAACTATGCCATTATTTCCTAGTTATAACTATCTATGGGAAAACTAGGGGCAACACTTGTTTATCATGCTTTAAAGTACCACCTTATCATGACTATGTCATATTATTCTATTTTATAACTTTACCTATTTTTTTTATTTGGCTACTACACAAGTCAGATTCCTCCACTATAAGGTAAAACTATAGTGACTTGAGGTCCTATCCTGGGACTATGTAGGTAGTGCTCAATTCACATTGAGGTCATCTTAGTCACCCTAAGCCATGCTCTCTCTATTTTTCAAGCAACCTAAGCCACACTCTCACCATTTTTATAAAAATTTAAGTTTAATTCTCTTTTTGTTTTACAAGATTAGACCATTTAGTATCATTCTCCATTGAGTTGAGATACATAGAAAATTATAAAAATATTTATGAAAACTGCTTTTAGAAATTCCAAAAACATTGACCACTTTTTTACCTTAATAATTATGGGTACCCTCATTAAGTTACAATAACCCACTTGTCATTTAGTTTCCCTATCCTTTTTGGCCTTGCATCCCACACTCTCACCATTTTGTGAGTCTATTCCCACATTCTTCTATTCCACTCATCTTTTTTTCTTCTCACCATTTTCTTCTATCCCATTTCCTGGGAGAACTACATTTAACCTAAAGTTTTTATTAGATATCATGTACATGGAACTATGTAGGTAACATCCACTTGCCTAGTGCATCTCGAAACAACTCCACCACCCCCTTCTATTTCTTCTATTCCCACATTTTATTTGTTTATAGCATTGTGTCCTCTAGTCTAGGGGCACTTATCATCATATTTTTTGTGTCACATTATTTGTACTAATATTATGATTAACCAATATTTTTTTTTTGTTTCTCTTTTTTTTTTGGTTTCTTTCTTTTCTTGATGTTTTCTTTGTTTCTTTCTATGTTTCTTTGCCTGTTTATTTGCTTTATTATTGTTCCTTGATTCAATTTATTAGTGTTCATTGGGTGATTCCATGTACATTATTCTTGAATCCATCCATATTTAGGTGTCCACATTTTCATCATGGGTTTTATTATTGGTGTATTATTTTCACTTGATTATTAGATCATGTGTTAGTCCTTATGCATATTTAAGCAAGTCCTCAAGGTGCTTTATCATGATACCTACCATCATGTGCTAAATAAAAAATCAACTTCAAGGAGTCTACATGGAAATGTAGCAATGATATATCTCCTTGGTACCAATATAATTCTTGATCCAATCCAAATCATATCCCAAACAGAGTAATTAAATAATGAAATAATTTTCTTTCTTTACTAGTTTGAACAAGCATCTCTCTACTAGTAGGTTTCCCAAATTTATCTTTATCCTCAGTAACAATTTTCCATCATCTTACACATCATGTTTTCCATAATTAGGATACCAATTATTATAACTAACTCTAGGTAAATCATTGTATACCATCCCACTTTCATTATCAATGATTGTAACCACCTTTGGGCAAATCATTATGCTTTCCATAAATTTAAAGGTTAATGATTATAACCACCTATGGGTAAATCATTCTCTTTTTTATACCCAACTGCGGCACATTTTCGTCGGGGTATAATGATTATAACCACTTCTAGGCAAATCATTGTATACCATCTCACCTTGCATTACCAATGATTCTAACTACCTTTGGGAAAATCATTATGTTTTCATCTATTTGAAGGTTGATGATTATAACCACCTATTAGAAAAACATTCTCTTCTTATGCCCAAATGGGGCATGTTTTCATTGTGATAATGCTTATAACCACCTTTGGTTAAACCATTATCCTTATCTTCCCAAATAGGTCATGTTTTTATCTAGCCAAGGATTATTATCGCCTATGGGCAAATAATTATTTTCCCTTTTGATGATTATAACCACCTTTGGGAAAATCATCCTCTTGTTACCCTAAGCCTTTTTTTGATGATTATAACCATTTTTGGGAAAATCATTACCTTTTTCATCCCACTTATGTTGATGATTATAAATACTTATAGGAAAATCATCCTATTTGTCTACCCTAACTAGGGTAAATCTATATGCCACTGATTATAACTATCTTTGGGAAAATCAATCCCTTCTACCCCATTTCATCATTTTGGTCCACTTGTTTCTTACTTTCTAGGGACCATTTTCTAACCCTTTTCCAACCACTCCTTTGAGAAGGCACCTATAGTTCATCCATTACTATTGAATTCATAAGCATACATGACCTTTTCATTCTTTAAGAATATGTTACTATGCTTATGGCTTGCAATGCCTTTCCAAATAGGGGCAAACTATAGACACCTAAAATTGGCCACCAATGGCTTCAAACTAATTCTTACCAACCATTTCAAATTAATCCTAAGAATCACTAAACATCCCAAATTTACTTATGCATCATTCATCAGATCTTAGAATCCCATTGAGACATCCCTAATTAGGGTATCCTACCATAAAAAAAACTAAAATCTCTCATGATTTCATCTCCAATCAACTTACAACATCACAATATTTAATTTGGCCTATGGACCTATTAAGTGGGGCACATTCACACATAAAATTAAATATTAAAAATGATAATAATCCTAATCAAAATTAATTAAAATTCTAAATCAAATTAAGAGCCTAGTTGAATTAACATGTGTAAGTAATGAATTATGAAAAAAGGAAATTCAAGAATCAAGAATATCCTAGATTTTCATCATGACATTTGTGATTTGTCAAGCCTTTGAAAATATCTAAGAATATCTCACCCATGCCTATTCATCACAAATCATGATATTTTGACACCTTTTAACTCTACTAGGGTTAATTAACTCTCTTATGTTAGGTTTGAAATCATTCCATGTTTAAACTACACTTTAACTCACTTTGAGTTGGGGTTAGTTCTATTTTCTATAAATACAAGCCTGGACCTCTTCACAAAAGATATTGGAACCTAGTAAAGTTATAATGTAAGTTTTGGTGCATGATTCAAATCTATAGTGCTATAATACCAAAATCACAAGCCAAAGACAACATCAAGCATAAATCAAGACACAAGAAAATTGTGCCAATGAGATAAGGAGGTAGCCAAAATCCATTGCTAAAGACTCTTTGAGAACAAGCTAAGCAAGCCATAAATGAATCACTTGGAGATCTCAAAGAAGGTAAGGAATTTATCATTCTTTGAATTTTATTTATGCTTAGATATGTTAAGATTTTTAGTGTGTTTATTTAATTATTTTATGAAAACTAACTCTTGATCTAACCTCCTCTCTATTATCAAATTTATTGATCATAGATCCCAATTGCTCTGATTGGGTGTTCCCAGATTCTAGATGACTACCATGAAGTCAAACTCCTTGTCCAACTTGGCTAATTTTAATGGAGGCTCCCTGAATATCACCTATACTTGAGTTACCAATCTCTGAGAGATAGAAAACTACTTTAATAGAGGCTTGGACTTTGAAGACTCATTTGATGCTCATAGTGGACTGAGTTGATAGGTCCATCACCACTTAGGCTCCTTCTTAATTCACCTTGGCCACTTTATCCCTCATAACTTGGTTGAATTAACCTAGGTGGACTCAAAATTCCCCTTAGTTGAGTAGAGTGTCATCTAGGTGGAATATCATAGAGCTATTAACCTCCTCTAATTAGGTAAATATCTTCTTATTTCCCTCTTATAAGGGTTTTGTTATAGTGAAAATAAATACTAACCATTCCCCCATCGTCACTCTCATATTCCTGGCATAAGTTTGGTACAACCTAAAATCTGATGTTGGTATTAGTTGAGATATGGTAACATCCCATTGTTGACCACTACTTATAAATTTTAGCACTTCTTATTGATTTATGTGATCCTCTATAGGTAGGCCCACATCAATTGTATAACTACATCGATCTTGGCTTGATTCCCTACTACTCTCCCATGGTTTGAGAAAAGTAGTAGGAGGGCATCTTTAACTTTCCTAATTCGTATAAATATGAACATATTATTCACTTGGGCCTTAAAATCTTTAACTTGGCTCTACATGTCCTCAAAGAGACTCTCAAAAATTTCATGGGTAGCCTAGAGGATGGATAGTGGGTCCTTGTCCATATTCTATTCTCTAATATCAATCCTCACCATAGTGAGGTAAAATATATCCTAATGGGTTTACCATATCACCAGGTTCCCCTCCTAGGTGAATCTCTGAGTAAGCTTCCTCTTCATTCTACTGGAGGTTCTATCAAAACTTCATTATAAATCTATATCACCCTGGGTATCCATATATGGTGCATGTGATCCCAATACCATCCCTCAGTTACTTGGGCTGTAGTAGGTGTGGTTGAGCTACTGGTGAAGGGTAGAGGATGAGGTGGAGAGGACATGGGGGAAGTAGAAGGAGTGAAAGAGGAAAGGAGTGGAGAAGGGGGAACATGAGGTGAAAGGAGGGAGATCAAAATGGGAGGCACATGGGAACATTTGAGATCATCATTATTCTTAGGTGAAGTTCACTTGAGGTGGGATCACCTTTAGGAATTAATTATATAATAATAAGAATGAGATAGGTTGGCTAAAGGTGAAGCTAGTGGGGAATTGGGTAAGGGATGGGTGAAGGGAGCCAATCATCAGGTTATTGCTACTAGGGTGGAGGAGTCATCAAGACCTATATAGGAGGTGAAGCTAGAACTAAAGGCCTTCTAACTAAAGATTAAGGATGGGTTTCCTTTTATTTCTTCTTTTACCTCTTTCCCAAGTTAGCTCTTGGGGCTATAGTGGACAGTCCAAACATGATGGTGGGGGATGTAGGGGATGATAGTGAAGGACTTGGAGCCATAGAGGGGAACATTAGGAAAAATAGAGTGGGTACTAAGAGGGTCCCTACTAGAGGTGGAATGTTTTCAAAGGTTGTATTCACACTTTATATTGAGGTTTTTCCTAAGGGAGGCATTAGGAGGACTCTAGGCTATGAAATGGGTGGATCATAAAGTAATAGGGAAGTGAGGATGTTTAAAAGGACCAATAGCAAGGGTACTATTATCTCTCTAAATTGTACCCTAAGAAGAATTTTTTAGGCCTACATCTAATATTGGGGTAACATGGAAATAACCCAAGGCTTTGGGTCACCTATGGTTGGGCTAAACCTCTATATTATGGGGCTAGCTCCCCTAGTGCATCTATTTGGGATCAATTCACTAATACCTATTGATTTAGGGTGAAAAGGGATATAGAATGCATAAAAGGAAACCTATTCTAAGGATGGTGATGCACCAATATAGTTTTTCCACATAAATTGACCTATATCAATGCCAATAATCAAGATGAGTGACTAAACATTCTAACTCTAAGGAATATTATACAAAAGTGTTTCATATAGAGGTTGCACTAAGTGGTAAAAACATGAGGGTGATGATGGAAAGGTTTGGATCAAGGCACTTACCAGTCAAAATTCCACTCTAAAATCAACCACTCATCACTCAAACACACTATGTGACCTGCATAAGACCATATACTAGCAACTAGGTGAGACTAGGACCTGCCAAGGGATACAAACCTACCACATGTATAAATCAAACAAGTATCACACACTAAACTAGTATCAAAGAGTCTAAAAATAGTAATTTAGGTTAACTTAAGAGGTTACAAGGTGAAAATATAGGTAGAGTTTCCTCATTAACAATAAATGACCATAGCCCACTCCATCATTAGTTACAATAGTCACCATGTTCCCTCCATGCATTGCCCTCTTAATTGGTGGTCTTCAATGAACACTCTAGGCATTAAGGTGGAGTGTTAGAGGCTGGGTCAGTCTAGTTTGACTTTTATAAGAGCATGAAAATTCCATTATATGATCAAGTACCCATTTTTTCTGGTAGTTACAACATTAAATTATCTCAATTAAGTTCTCATGGAAGTATCTAGCAGCCCATCTTCTCTTGCATGTTGATTAGGCCAAGGAAAATTGATCCCATTTTTCATAATAACCATGAGATGATTTTATCATCTTTAATCATTAGTTACATCGATATAATGACCCTGTATTGATCTCTAAGAAGGTATACAAATTTCTAAACCACCCCTTCCAATGGTTACCAAACTTACAAATAATTCTTTACCTTTTAAACATCATAAAACCTTGTAAAAACTTGATTTTCATGAGGTTCATACACTTGTACCTACAAATAATTACAATAGATGGTATCATCTCTAAGTTTACTAGGTGTTTCAAGTGTTTATTAGGTTAAATTAGGGTGTTTGAGTGTTAAAATCTTTATTTTTTCCAAGTTGGGCTTATCTTAAGATTTAAGCATAGTTTTGGACGTCCACCATCTTAACAATGGTTCATATAGTATGGACCTCCAAACAAAAACTTATTTATATGAATTTATATTCCATAACCCATTCATCTCTCCTAAACATCTTTGGGTCACATGCAAATTGTGTGTGGAGATACGAGCATAAGATGGTGTGCTTCAAGATCTATGTCAAGAAATTTATCTGGGTTACCTTCTTAACATTCATTCATAAATTTGGGTTCCATAACCTCACTTAGTCATTTATGTATTTTTATTCCATATGGGTGTCTAACTTCCCCTAAAATATCTATGCCTCATTCCCTTTGTGGTGAGAGATATAAGCACTTGAAAGTATATCTCAGGTTGGTAGACTAGGACTATGTAACTCGAGAAGGGTATTAAGACCAGTTTGATCATATTTATTCTTTCATATGATTGAATAATTATCCATAGGTCATGTAATATCTTTATATAGTTGTTAAATGTCTTATGTCTACTTTAGGGGATCTGACATGTCACAAGGTGGAGATGGGGTTTCTAGGCCTTAAGAATAGCTTTAGGTCTTATATGCTCAAATTATGTGTTAAAACCTTCACCAACCTATAGGTACCTATATAGCTACAATGTTTTTATAGTATCACCCTTATTCCAATCTAAAATTTGTGTACTTTTTCTTACCTACTTAGACCATCTCACCAACCAATCTCTTTTAGGCTTGGCCTCAAGTCTTACTGTGGCCAAGCCTGAGTACTTGGTAATAGGTGTTAGAGACTTGTATGGTCTCATCTCCCTTATACCATTTTTATGGAGTTATGAATCATATAATATTCCCTCATAATTGGTTTTAATTCTTTATATTTAGCCTTCTTTTAGCCTTTCACACTCCTCATATAATCAGGCCTAGGGTTTATAGGAGGTTATGCCTAGATGGCCCTAAGGGCTGGGTTTGAGTGTATTTCTACCTCACCTTGAGGTTTTTGTCACATATAAAATTTATGAATCTCTCTTTATGATTACCAACACTAAAAACTTCCTCAATCATGTATTCATCTCTATCTTCTAATCACAGGCCTGTTTGGGCCTTTTTAGGCCTAATAGGCTTGTATTGGACATTAAGATCTCATTGCCCCTAAGGGATAAATAAATTTAATGGAGAGACTAAAAAATTAATACAAAAAATACACACATATTTATAATCTCTTAATATTAAATTTAATGTAAGATTCAATGTTCACTTTCTTTCCTAAAGGGACCTACCTATAGGTGACAACTAGGACCTTGACTATGTTATAGGTGTAAGTGGTAAGTATTTCCTTAATGAAATTGAAGTATTCATATTAATTTAAAAAAATTATTCTATATTCACCTCTTAAATGTGTCTTCAAACTTCAAAAAACCACTTAACACATGTGTATGCCATAAACCCTTGTGCATAGCCCTGTACATATTCATTTTAGCCCTAATGGGCCAAGTAGGCCAACAGGCTCTTTTGTCTATCTAAGTGAATAATAAATTTAAAATGAGCATTTATATCATAAATAATATAACATACATGTCCTATATTTATTTATACCTTTCACCTCTCTACAAGGTTTTAGAACTTCACCTCTTTCTTGCTCATAACCTTATGTGTAGGTGGTGAGTGAGGTATATTTGACTATGTGTGGCCATTGAGGAGGTAAGTGTAATGATCCATTTTTTTCCTTAGGTAAACTTATCATGTTTTTTTTCTCTTACTTATATTATCCAAAATTTTAAACTCTTCAAAAATTCATTATACTATCAGATTTCCCCTAACCCTCAGTCACAACCAATGTGTGCTTAAAAGGAGTCTTGACTGAGTCACTCTATTAGGGAAATTTGAGATGATGTTGAAACTATTTAACACTAATAATTTTGTTTCCATACCTTTTCACATGTTATATGAATCCATAAGGGTTTTCAACACCTTCTGCATCTCAAACCATTAATGACCACCCTACTTGCTTAATCTTCCTTGAAAGGCCTGTAATGGCTGTGAGGATGCATATCTCTCAAAGGTCTAAAGATGAAGATTTGATATTTGTTGAACTTTTATTCCCATATCCAGACCTAATTTATATGATACTATGACCCTCATTGATATCTCTCAACCTTTTACACCCCACCCCAATAGCCAAACCCTCATTGGTTTGGTCTGTACTTTAAGCTACTATAGTCAAGCTTGTGAGAGTTTGCCTTTCTAGGGTCAAAGATGAGAATAGCCTTTTAGGTATAGGTAAGTGAGTAAGAATTAATTAGGATAAAATAATATGGAGTGACTATAACATTAATGAGATTTTGTTCATCTTTAACACCACCAAAAAACCCTTTGCAACTACTTTATCCTCACTCTGTAAATGAAATCACATCCACTCAAGACAATCACATTGAAGATAAGACCTTGATGGGGATACTTGATTATATATTGGATTATTTTATTTTATAAGGTATATAAGGATTTAAAATATTTAATGAAACCATAATAAAATCTAAAACATCATAAAAACTTTGATCTTATGCACCAAAGATTATATAACATGAGAAATTCCATATGCAGTCTGCAAATAAGGAAAACATGAGGATTTGCTTGTTCCCACACCCTCACACATGTGAAATAGGGGTGTAGATTGATTTATATATACCTTGAGGTCTCTTATAATCACCATCAAACATTTATTTTAAAAAACACTTCAAGGATGCACCAAAACCATTACACTTATGACCTCTTGCATAGATGAAGAAGACCATTTGACTATCTAGGTTGTAGTGTTTGTTCATAGAGCATAGTATATTAATGTGAAGAAAAATTCCATGAATGATAATTTCAAGATACCCCCTTCCTCTTCCCAAAGTCTCAAATCTTATTTTTTTCTCTCATGTATGGAACGACTAAAAACTTGAAAGTTTGTTTGGACTACCAAGGAGCTCGATGGAGAAAGAGAAGCAATTTTGGGCTTATTTTGCATCTTTTTGACATGAAAATATTCTAATACATCTATCATGAACCCACATGCAATATATGACCCCCCTCCATATGGACTTGACCATAAAAAAACCTTGAAAACATTCTCTTTTCTATATTTTCTTCAAGTTTCTAACCTTGGGATGCCATTAGAGGGTAGAGGGAGGGAAAACATAAGTAAAATGACATTTCAAACTTCATGGTACATTTGGAGGAAGTTTAAGGGTCATAATTTGCCATGTTTGGGACCCATTTGGTAAGTGTGGAGTGAATTTGAGTTCTAAAATGGGCCTTTATGGACATGAAACCACTTAATAAGTGACAATATGATTAAATTGGGACTCTTTGGGACCCCTATAGGAAAATTTACATTGAGTTACTCCCAATTTTTTTTAAAAATAAGGAAAATAAACTCATGTGGTATGTTTGAGGGTATTGAAAGGGCTAATCAAGGTTTGAGATAGACTCAAATAGAAATACCATGGAAAATGGCTTTGAACACCTCAATAGGCTTCACATTAGAACCCAAACATAGATTAGACACCTTTCACATTGTTTAGAAAAGTCTCTCTACCAAGGTTTGGCTTGAAATAAGCACATATACCATAATAACCAATAACCTTAAAATATCCAAACTACCTTAAATATTGTTAAAGATCCTTAATCTTATCAAACATGGTTAAGACCATCTATTAAACTTCACAAGACATGAAAACTCTTCCACTCACTCAATGACCACTATGAACACCAAGTGAATCAACCAAATACTTAAGACATCCATGAAATATGATGATCTCTATAGTAGGTTCTAACACAACATGAAACCTTAATTAATGCTAACAAGGTTCAAAATGGGACCAAATAAGACATCACCATGCAGGAAGATCACTATGTGTAAGCTTGGGTCGATGTCATGGGGAAGTTTTTGGTTGTAGGGGTTAAAATTTAGCCTAGGAGGCCAAATTGTTAACATTTTTTGGTGACTCATAGGGGTCGACCAGCCTACTGGTCAAGGGAAACCACTTACTCTTCATGACAATTATAGACTTGAAACATGACATCATGACTTGGTTGACTATCTTCTTGGACTATAAAATAAATTATCACTTTATGACACCTCTTAGGACTCCAAAAAATCAAAACACACAATAAATTAAACTAAATAAATAAAACCTAACACCTAATAACTAATAACAAAGACACCAAAACAACTAAGGCAATTAACTACAGACTTGTGTATGACACACTTATTTAAACAAGATAACAAACTATTAGGAATAACTTACTAAAACACACCTCCTTTCTCCTCTAGGATCAAAATGGAATTTCCTTTGATCAATTTGGATCCATGAGGTCAGATTTTCACATGATGAATAGAGTCTAATCAAGTATTGTTCACTAAATGATGGTTCCCACTTATAATTGAAGGCATCTACATGTTCATAGCCTCTTAGGAGAGCATCTAGACCTTTTTGATCCACTTTAAAGTACATGGATTAGCTAGATGATTCAAGCAAATAGTCATATTCATCCCATATCTATCTTTATTGTATGATCAATGTCAATTCTACCTCACCTATAGGCTATTCATGAGCATGTTGAATGGTATGAGGTTGCTCTTACAACATGCTTGGAGATTTGACTTCAAGGAGAGGTTAATCTTGTTTTATGGTATATTGAGATAAACAAATTTAAGTTTCATCCTTCAAGAGTGGAGAGGCATATTCAAGTGGAAAGAAGAGTTGATATCCTTGTTTTCATACCTCAAATAAATCACCTTCAAGTGGGACAACTCCCTATAATGGCATGTTTAGAGGGTTGTCTTCTTATTTTATGGGAATATTATTATCAATATGAATTGAATCATCTTCAAGGAAAGAGTAGATTGATTTTATGATCTCAAACAAGTCCATTAATTGGTTCTCACTTAGCACAATTGTGTTTAAAGTCTCTTCAAATTGAATAGTAGTATATGTTGGAGTAGGCATATCATAGTTTGAAGTGTCACCTTCTTGATCATGGCCATGGGGATGAAAGTCATTTTCTTGTTCATCATCTTCATTTTTTGGTCTACACCTTTCTTCTATAAATTTTAAAAGTTCTTAGGGTTGTCATGATGAAGGGCAACTACCATGTCATCAAGGAGGTCTGATAAGTCATCTTATTCTTAATCAATAGGTATGCATGCTTCTCATGACCCAACAATACTCTTATACATCCTTGAAAGGTGAATGGTGTCTCTCCTCACTAAGATTTGTACTAATTATAACCTCTTCCTCTATCTCACTTAAGTCACCTTGATTAGCTACCACCACAAATTGGCCTTCTTCACTCACCTCATCAAGGATAGGGACTTTTTCAAGGAGTGGAATCGAAGATTTTTGAAAGAAATCTAGAGGAGATGTTAAGTCTATATTTGTTGTATATGCTTCATTCTACTTATTCATATTCCCATCTTTGACAGTCAACACTTCCTCTTTCTTTTGCACATTATCTTGAATAGATTTCCATGATGGAAACACCTTGTGTTCTTAAGAAGGGAGGGGTGGGATCTAAATGCTTTCTAATTTTCTTAAAATTAAACACTATGGATCATGCTTGAGTCATATTCTCTTTCCCTTGGATTTAATTATTGTTTCCAAGTTGGAAACTTGGATTCAAGAGCTTCTTTCACATGTGTTACAACCTTGGGCATGAATGAGGGTATCTTCAGCTAGAATGGAATTATTTTTGTTGCTACCCCTAATTGAGATAGATGTTTGTTTGAAATCTCAACTTGTAAATAAAGGTAAGAATCAAAGTCAAATATTGTTTAATCACTAATCTCTTCAAACTAATTGGAAGGTGAATGACCCTACACTCCCTCTTGAACTAATTTCAAGGAAGGAAATGTTAAAAGGACTTTTGAGGGGATTGGAAGGTTTTGACATACATTTTTTTTATAATTTTGAGGGGTGATGGGTAGCTCAATATAATAATTTTAAGGGGTTGAGTAGGGGATATAAGGCTAATGGTGATGAAATTGTTATCCCTCATATATTATTGACCTTTCTTCTATGCTCAAAACTAGATGACCTATATCCAACAGATCACTACTAAGCCCTAAATGACCCTCTCTTATGATAAATTTCCACTCTTTGTTAGATTACTATAATGAAGTTATCATGCTCTTAATCATATGCCTAAGCATTTTTTGGTCATAACACTTTTGTGTGTCAATCCCTACCATGTGTCTTTCATATCTCTATAACGTCTATTTAAGGCTTGATATGAACTGGTTTGGGACATGGTTGGGCTAAATATAAGCATCATGATGGTACCATGAGTGATTAGGATGATAAGTAAGATTATAAGGAGATGAATGAGTTTCACAATGATGTTGATAATATTGGTAGTAAAGAGTCTCATTATAGGGCTAATGGGGGTTATTATAAGGTTGATATGGATCATAATGAGCTGATATGGGTCATAGGGATGTTTATAAGGAAGTGTATGATAGAATTTTTCTATATATTCAACCTTAACTCATCATAAGACACATGAATAATAATGTAAACTATGAATAAGAACTACTCTTACCCCTGAGATGATGACCTTATGATGACCCTTATCATGAAATTCTAACTAAAAACTTGGCATGTGAGTGCTTGAAGCTACCTAAGATGACCAAGATGCTTCTAGGGAATGCTCCAATTCCTAAACATGGTCCCATTGGGCATTCTAAAACTATTATCTCTCCATCCTGCACCCTAAGAGGAGGTTGTTTAAGCCTACCTCCAAGGTTAGGGCAACATGGGAATAGCCCAAGGCTATGGGTAACCTATGACTTGGCTAGACCACTATATATGGGGATATCTCCCTTAGTGCATCTATTTGGGCTTAATTCACTAATACCTACTGATTTGGGGTGAAAAGGGATAGAGAATGCATAAAAGGAAACATAATCCAAGGATGGTGATGCACTAGTATATCTTGTCCACTCAAATTGACCTTGATCAACACTAATAATCAATATAAGTGATTAAATATTCTAAATCTAAGGACTCCTATAAAAAAGTGTTCCATATAGAGGTTTCACTAAGTGGTCAAAACATTAGGTTAATGATGATAAGTTATGGATCAAGGTGTGTACCAGTCAAACTTCCAATTTAATATCAGTCACTTATCACTCAAACACACTATGTGACTTACATAAGACAATATACTAGCAAATAGGTGAGACTAAGAGCTCCCAAGAGATAAAAACTTGCCACATGTACAAATCAAACAAGTATAACACACTAAACTAGCATCAAATATTTTGAAAATAGTCATTTTCATTATTTTAAGAGCTTATAAGGTGTAAATCTAAGCAAAGTTTCCTCATACCCAGGTGAGGGATATAAATAAAGGCCTTAAAGCATAAAAAAATAAAATAATGAGAAATTAAAGAGAGGGATAATGGCATGGATATGATATGTATAGGTCATAATTACTAGATCTCATTCCATCATTAGTTACAACAGTCACCATGTTCTTTTCATGTGTTTCCCTCTTGATTGGTGGTCTTTAATGAGCCCTCTAAACATTAAAGTAGAGTGGTGGAGGTTGGTTAAGACCTATTTGACATTTTTATATCATTATCATTCCATTACCTGATCAATTACCTCCTTTTCCTATTAGTTAAAACATTAGAGTATCTCAATTAAGTTCCCATTGAAGCATCTAGTAGCCCATCTTCTCTTGCATGTTGATTAGGCCAAGGAAAACTACTCCCATCTTTCATAATTAGCATGAGATTAATTAATAAACCTTAATAATTCATTAAATTAGTATAATTACCATGCATTTATCTCTTATCAACCCTTGTATTCCAACCTACCTTCTCTTTGCTAACCAAGTAGATCAACTAGGCAATTTAAGCCTAGTGGCTTGACTAATTATTGATGGATGATCATAGACATAAATAGAAACATTAGAGTATGTGAATAGTATTGTTTAAAGTTTGAAAAAAAAATTATACCATGATCTATTATTTTTCAAGCAACACACATCTACAATTTTGGCAAACTAGGTGACTAGGTCACCTTCCATTAGCCTTCATGGACTGTTTATTTGGGGTAGACTTGCAAAAGTGTTTCCAAGGAGTGTTAGTAATTTATGATATGATAAGATATAAAAATTTCCAAACCACCCATTATAATTTTTATAAACCTTCCAAACAATTATTCACCTTGCAAACATCACAAATCCATGAAAAACTTACTTTTTAAGAGGTTCATACACCTATTTATACAACTAAGTACCATGGATGGAATCTTCTCTGAGTGTACTAGGTGTTTCAAGTGTTTATTATGTTAAACCATGGTATTTGAGTGAAAAAATATCTATTTTTACCAAATTAAGTCTATCTTAGGGTTTAATTAGGGTTTTGAAGGTCCACCATCTTAACGATGGTTTATATAGTTGTTATAGAAAAGGGGTCAAATATCTAGTCAAACACTCATTTGATTGTATAATTTGATTATGGACTCATGAAAACCAAGTGAAAATTAGGTATATTACTCTAGCACTCAACATTTTACACTCAACTGCACTATCATCAATTCACATAAGGCACAAGCCTTATGTACTCATTCAAAGCATAGCATAGAAATAATTGGGGCTCACATTCGGCTAGTTGTGCTATGATAGGTATCAGTTATAAGACTTGGTTAGTTTAGGAAAATGATTAAGTATATCTATAGGAATAAGCCTTTTGATGGACTAGTTTTGGTCATAGGAGCACCAACCTTTATTAACTAAGTCTAGTGTCATATAGGTGATAGATGGGTCAAGGGGATGCTTTAAATTGAATGTTAATTTTAAAATCATTCTTCTATAAAAGGATATAAATGATTGACATGGGATAATTTTATACTTAGGATATTCTTAAAATATGTGATAACATCATCACTTAACATAGCGATGACATTAACGACCTCGACCTGAAGCTTGTAAACAACATTCTTAAAATACATGAATTAAAATTACAAAATTATAACTATTGAATTTATTACATATTCAAATGGCATTACCAAGACACATAAACTATATTGAGCTTAATTCGATGCAACATCCATCTTCATTAATCAAGGTCTAAATAAAATAGAGTACATTATACTAAAAATAGAGCATATACTTCACTAAAGCTATAGAACTACCCTAAGGTTCACAAGTGAGCTTGGGAATATAAAAATGGATCCTTAATTGTGTTTAAGATAGTACTAACACTAATGGTGGCCATTATATGCAAAACCATTTATTCAAAGCTTGATTGCATTTAATTTACATCCTTTTACTCATTGGTTTGAGCTCATTTTTATATTTCTTCATGAGAATCCCTATTAGGATAGAGCTATGCATGTTGGGTGTCAAAATAGAGCCCAAGTAATCATTACATTAGCTCCATCACATTTAACCCTTTGTTCTACACTCACCATGTGTTTCCACTCCTAAAATATGCCTTAAAAATCTAGGTTCCAATTAACCACCTACCAACTGGTGTAAGATGTGTGTTGATTCCTCTAGCTAGCACTAAGATTTCAAAATAGTAATCATTTCAAATGATCACCTCATGTCGAGGTGTTGTTGATGCCTGTAAGTGTATCACAAGGTGGTATAGATTATTTAAGAAACACTACTCATTTTTGAATTTAGATAATTCAATGCATGAGTTGTAGGTTATGATATTCTAGATATCTATTATCGAATAATTGTAGAAAAAATGAATTGTTTCAAAAAATATATAAAGTTTGGTTGTTGGGAGCAACTATGGCCTAATATCTAACTTTTTGAAAATTAAGTAATATTGACTAATGAAGTGAATTATGCTCAAATTCTATGCTAAAATCTAAAATAAGATGAATATTCACAATGAAAACTAATATAAAGTGAATTAACAAAAAAATCAAAAGAAAGGGTAGGGTAGAGAAGGAACATTTTAATGTTGTTGATATTTGACACAAATATTATGATAAATTTCAAATATCAGCCAAATATGCACTTAAAACCAATGTATGGCATGAAATAACATAATTCAAATCCTACCACACATAAGATAAACACATAAAGAAATGAAATGATGAAAAAGAACTTGATTCACTTTAAATATTTACCCCTACAAGTAAATAGCATAAGCACATCCACAAGAAGAGAAAAGAAAATGAATTGAACCTAAGAACTTTTTGTCAATCTATCATTGGCATAGATTAAAAACACTGAATTAGAAAACTACACATCAATAATTCATAAGAACCATTCAAATATGAATTCTAAATTAGACAAGTGAGAGAGTATCCATAATGATAATTCACACATACAAATGAGATAAACTTTCATAATTCTTTGATTACATTAATTGCTCCAAAATTAGAACAAGTTTTCTTGCTCAAAACTCCCTCTTATTTTACAATTGACAATACCCCTTTTATATAATTATAAGGAGGTATGTTGATCAATCATGTCAAATTAAAAGTGTACAAGTGTCAGGGACAATTTTTCCTTCTACAATGTTCTATAACTATGAAATTTCCTAAATAAACTAACCTATAAACAATAAGCTTTACAAATTTGCACATGCTTTTACAAAAGAATATTCTTTTTCAAAATACATACAAGTTTAATTACAAAAATAATATTCTTTAATCAACAAATTTAACTTTAAGGCCCTCCTGCTACTGCAGTCCCCTATTTTTATTGAAGGATCTTCATTTCCCTTTCATGTTGATCATCAATTAACTTTAGATGGACAACAAGCTCCATGAAGAGTTCATCCTCTTGATCTACTAGGCTTTTGATATCTTTGTCATCTCTCTATAAGGATTTCTTGATACTCCTATCTTCACTAATATTTTCCTATGCAGTCAAAATCATGTCCATGATCTTACTATTTTTTACCCCAATATTTCTTTGGATTTTGTTTCTTACTTCTTACATGACCTAGGTAGCCCTAAGATTGAATTTTAATTATTTATTATACCCATAGGTTTGAGTGAAGTTGTATTAGTGATCATGCTCCCAAGTATATATTATATCTAGCTTTCTAGCTATTGGACCATGTTCTCAAGCTTTTGATCTTGTCTGCCAATAATCCCATGGAAGTATTCAAATGATCCAAGCTGATTATTTTGAAATCAAGAATTTGATCCTCTACCAAGATGTTGAACAAATCCTTTACTTTGTTACTTTAATTTTGACATTAATGAACTAGGATCATGGACACTGTACTCTGATGGCTCATCACACTCTATCTAGACTTTATTAACTTCAAAGGTTAAAACATGTCAAATATAGTCCAACATTTTGATCATTGCCTCTGGAATTGAAAATACAAATTGCTCTTCCTACTTCTTCTTTTTCTACTATATACCTTTGATGATATCTTGTAATTATTTAGTTTGAGCTTGGGCTAGCTCTAATTGGTCCTCTTAAAATATAGGATTTTCTCTAGGCTTCTATGTTCCTACTTGGGTCAAACTAGCCAAAGGTTCCACCTTTTGATAGGTCATTTATTCACCACCCGAGATAGTCCTTTTCTCAATCACCTTTATCAAGCCAGTAGTCTTTGGGTCAAACTTAACCCCAACTAAAGATGTATTCACTTGAGTAGTTGGTATCTCTACTTATGTTCCACTTGATTGACCCAAAGTATCCAATCTTCCTTCATCTTCCTTTTGTAAAACCATAATCCATGGCTTGAGCTCTTCATGCATAGGGATGTTGATGGCTTGCATCATATCCCAAAGATGATGTCTAGTAGGGAATTTATATAATCTAGGTCCATATATGAACCACTCAAGAATAGATGGACCATATATCAAGTTTTATTCACTAAATATATTGACTTCACTCAAAGGAGGAGTAATAGTCACTCTGGGTTTCTTGGCTCTTGGAATATTGGCCAGTTTAATTTTCCTCTTTGGTGGATTGACAACCCCCAAGTCTAGGACTTTATCCTTTCATTTTCCTTCCTTTTCCTCTTTAACCTCTATTTCTTCATCATCAAATTCTAACTCATAAGCCATTGATAGCATTTTTAGTACATCCTCTATAGTCTGATTAGGGTCCAATGTTATCATGTGTACCTCTTCCTAAGGTAATTCTTACTATACATCCTCTACAATCTCATTAGGGTCTAATGGTATCATTTGTACCTCTTCCTAAGGTAATTCTTACTCTCTTAACTTTGATGACTTAAGGATTGATGAAGAAGAATTTATCTCATTAGGTCTTATTTCTTTTGGTCTTTGCTCAATTTATGCCTCATGTTTGTGCTCTACTAGTGGTTGAGATAATGGGGGTCGAGTAGGTACACTACTTAATAAATGACACTACCTAGGCCCTAGTTTCCATCTATCATCCCATTTCTAGTTCCTTTTCAGTCTTGGCTTAGGTCTAAGGTTATGCTCCTTCAACCTTCTTATGAACTCAAAGTAATTGGATGCCTTGGTATAAATAGGATCATAATGACTAGGATGATGATCATAAGACACACTTAAGAATATTTTTGACCCTTTTATAAGGGTCCCATTATTTCAGTTCATCTATTTGTAGAATAAAATAAGTCCTATGTTTGGATGTTGCCTCAATATTATCCCATTTATTTAAAATGGTCTTTCGAATTATTATGGGGAAGTTATAGAGGAGGCCTTTTCTTTTAGTCTTGTAAAGACCATCGATACCATGAAATAGCTAATATGCCACCTCTTTCTCCACTAGTTTATCTGACACATAGATAGGTAGCTTGAGATGAATACATTGGGTTTCCTCAATCTTGATTACTATATAATCCAGATATAACTAGATATCTCCCATAGTTTCAATATACTTATTGATTAGTGGGATGACTCTCTCCATGGGATTACTAGTTATGGCTTCACTAAGGGCTAGATAGACATAATCATAGATGAATTGAATGTGATTCCTATACTTGAATATTTGAATCTTGGATTAATATTTTGAAATATTTTGTGTTCCACTTGGTGACCACTCCCTTTGATTTTGGATCTTGGTAGTAGCACAAAGATCATCCAAGAGGCATGACATCATAAAGAATTGGGTTTTCTTCCTCTATTTAATTACATAAATTTGTGTACTCAAAAAAATTCTAATGATCTCACTTAGAGGAGGGTTAATATACTTTTCAACCATGAAATATAAAATTGGTACCCAGATAGGATCAACATAGGCTATGGTGTCATTTACATATAGTTTATTCAACATTGTCATAATCATCCTTATTCCTAGTCTGAATTGGATAATTAGGATGTTCTTACTAAAGCCTAAAAAGACTTGGTTCCTAGAATATATCCACATGGAAAATATGTCCTTTAAATCATTCTCTTTAGCCCAAGTATTGATAGAAGATAGGTCAATTTGTAATTTGTTCAGTTTGCAATAGTTTTCAAAAACTACAATAGAGATATATGTTACCTTTTTTTGAGTGTGTCCATTAATTAAAATGTCTTTATTTTAGAATTCCTAAAAATTGAAGAAATTTTTTTGATACAATGGAGTACCTTAGGTTTATCTACTGCATAATGAAGACCTATCATCTTGATGACAACTATATCATAGTAAAGCCTCTTGGTAAACACATTCTTCTCCTCCTCTCTAGTAATGGCCTATTGGTTCTCAATTATCCAAAACAAATTTGACCAGTTATTGTCTCTGGTGTTCAAAGTATTGGCAAAAAATTATGTGTCTATAAAAACCCTTCCTTCTACAACTGTGGTCAAAATCCTCTTTTAAGACACCCTTCTGAGCTACCATGGCTGTAATTTGTCAAATTGCTCACTAGTGGGTTGTAATTCAGCATCTAATTGAATTATCCTTGCATAAATGATAGTTTAATTATTATTTTTACTTGATTACAATGATCACATATTCAAATTAGGGATTTTGTATTTCCTAAGTTTTTTAGAGGTTTTCATAGAACTTTAATGGTGGTAATATATTTGAATTATGTGAGATTTGTGACTTAGATTTCTTCTAGATCTCATATTTATACCTTTGCCTTTTTGGGTCTATGAGATATCTTAATTTGACTTGGTGATTATGTGGCTCTGTCATGTCACACAACTCATTAATAAGTAAAATGTGACCATTTGTCCTTTAAGATACATATCAACACCTTATGGGGTCCAGGTTCATTTAAATTTCTACCTTAACTTGCATCATTGATTTAGATCCAAGAAGTTAAATGTTATTGGTTTAATTTTATGCTTGGCACCTGAGATTATGCCTTGTGTTTCTTGTGCAAGCCTTCTCTATGCCTCTAGTTTTCATTTTCATCTCGACCAATGCCTTTTCACCATGTGATATCTTCATATTCATCCTGGGTTTTTTGAAAAAATAATTTTGAATTCATACCATTGGATCTTGGTTGCATGGATCAACATGTGCCATTGATCTCAATCCTCTGGGTTATGTCATTTTCTTTGCACGTCATTAAATTTTTGACTTGGTCTCCATGATGGTGACACTTGTCACCTTATCTCTCTTCTTAGATTCTTTAAAGTTTTGAGTTAATGCTCACCATTGATCAAAATGTGTATGCATGGCTACACACATCGATCTTTGGGATAATGCTTGAGATTTAATCTATGACATGTGGGCATGATACTTATCATATCCATTCTTGCTTGTAAGGATTTTTAATTTTCAACTTCCATCTCACACCATTAAATATCCTTTACTTGACCAAATATTCTCCATTATATTTTGATATGTGAAGCTAAACATGATTGGTTCTTGTAGAAAATATAATAAATAAGTGCTTGGGGAACATATAGAACCTAGGATAAATTCATTAACCTAAGGTCTTTATCATGTTAATAAATATGATTAAGGACCTTAGGATAATATTTTATACTAAGTATGGAATATAATAAAAGTGACCCTGCATTTAATTAGTCCATGTGAATAACAAAAGAACTAAGGGGCCTCAAGATATAAACAATTTAGCATAGAATTTTAGACTAGGGTTTTAGTCATGTAAATAAACATGATTAAGAAATAAGGATAAAGAATAAGCTAAGTTTTAAACAAATATAAAGTGTTCCCACACAATTTTAAATAAAGTAAACCTGCATAAATTTGAATTCAAATCAAAACACTTAGGCTAAAAAGAATTAAAACTAGGGTTTTTAGATGTTCAAGCATGAATCCAATTAAATAATTGAGAACCAATGATTAATAAAAGGGTTAATTTATCACTAAAGCCCAAAACCCTACACATTATTCACAATATTAAGACTCCAATAATCTTGCAACCTAAAAATACAAAAAGAAACCATTAACAACCTTAGGCAAAATAGGATAAGGATTAAATAGAGACATGTTAGTTAACCTAAATGAGAACTAGGTTTGGATGATCTTCAAATAAATAACTCTAATCAAGTGGAATTTTCATTTTAAATCACATATTTAAAAAAAATTGAAACAAGGGTCCCCATTTTTAGAAATAGGGGGTGTTGACCTCAACAAATGGTGACTTCTGGGGGAAACATTTCCAAATGTTAGAAATTAGATCCTCTGGTTTGAACTAATAGCTAAATTACTCATTCCATATGATCAAGTACCATTATTAAGACCAAATCAATATCAAAAAAAGTTTCACACATGTAGAATTAGGTCCAAAGCACCCAAACTTGGTCATGTTGTGTTGTGATATGATTCCTTAACTGATTGCCATGGGGTTTAGAGAACAACTTCATACTTCATGACCTTGATCATTGACACTAACTTATAGCATGTTTAAATTTTCATTAAGGATCATGATTTATAAATAGGAAATCCTTGGGCCTTGCTCTACTACTAGCCAAGTGTCCATAGCCCTGATAGAGATACCTTTGGCTCCACTCTAGGCTTTGCTCCATTGCTAGCTAGGCATCCATAGCCCTAGTGAAGCTTACCCAAATCACCTTTGCTTAGAAATATTTTGAATCTTTAATAAATCTCTTATTTTTCATATTTTTTAGATATTTTTTCTTTCCAACAAAGGTTGGGAACCAAAATTAGCTAGTTTTTGGGAATTATGTCAAATGTTTGATCTTTAGTCAATCATCTTTGATCATAAACGTCCTCCCAGGCAATATTGTTCTTTAAGTGTTAACATGACTTTGTCTCAATAATTAAAAATTTTACTCAACATGTGAAATCCTTATTAGAACTAGATTTAAATTAGAATAAGGCTTAAGATTTTAAGTAATAATTGATCTAGATACCAATCCTTACCACTTTATCCAAATCATCTTTGATCATAAACGTCCTCCTAGGCAATATTGTTCTTTAAGTGTTAACATGACTTTGTCTCAATAATTAAAAATTTTACTCAACATGTGCAATCCTTATTAGAACTAGATTTAAATCAAAATAAGGCTTAAGATTTTAAGTAACAATTATCTAGATACCAATCCTTACCACTTTATCCAAATCATAACATCAAACTCACATTTATAAAATCCATGATCAACCATTGGTTAAGGTACATACCTACAATCTTGATTTGTTGACCTTTAATAAACTACATGCATTAGAGCTTGAGGACTATCTTAAAAAGACTTATTAAAAACAGAGGACCAAAATAAAGCAAAGGAAACACAAAATAAGTACACAAATAAGAAACAAGTAAACAAATATTTGCATGCACTATGTACAAACAAGGAATAAAAAAACAAATTACCCTAATCCTACCTAATCTAACTCAAACTATTCTTACAAGTTACTCCATATGGACTTGGGGTGGAGCAGTAGAGAATTAGTGCTTGAGATAATACCCATTTGTTGGCAATGTGAACTCTACTCCTCAAATTTCCTTGAGATTGAAGTTGTTGTCTCCTAGTATCTCAATAATCTGATAGAGACCAATCCATAAAGGTGTGAATTTTCCATGATTTCCTTTAGGTTTAGATGTTTTATCCTAGAGAAGAACCAGGTCTCCTTGTCTAAACACCTTAACTTTGGAATGTTTATCAAACCATCTCTTCACCATGGTTTGATGCCTACTAAAATTGGAAAAACTTTCCTCTCTTACATCCTCCATTTGAATAATTTCAAGTAACTTAGAACTTAAAAACTCTTAATCTTCTCCTTCCATGTAATCTTGCATAAACTTGTATGTTGGAAGCTTGAGTGTGATGAGGAATATAGGTTCTTGATCATATACAAGAAGAAATTGTGATATTTTTAGAGCTTGCTTGACTCTTATTCTATCATCACAAAGGGCATACATGATTAATTTATGGTAGTTTCTTGGTTTGATAGCATTAGACTTCCTGATAGCCTTCATCAAAATTTTGTTGGTCAATTCAAAAATATCATTCCCTTGAGGGTAATGATTTGATGAAAACTTGAGAATAATATTATTGTCATATGCCCACTTAATTATCTCAATGTATATAAAAGTAGATCCATTATCATAAACTAGAGATACTAGTGTTCCAAGTATAGCACAAATATTCTCTTCCAAGAACTTTATCACATCTTCAGTCTTTCATTGCTTGGTTTCCACTACTTTTATCCACCTTGTGCAGTAGTCAGTAGCAGTGAGAAAATACTTATGCTCTTTTAGAGAATTGGGGTTAATAACCCCCAAAACATTTAATCCCCATTGAGCAAAGGGTTTATCAATCATCACTAGATTCATTGGCATGGCTAATTTAGGCTCTTTGGTATTTAAAATTTGGCACTGATGACATTATCTCATATGTTTTTGAGCATCTTTAAAGATAATATGCCAATAATAACCAACCATAAGGATCATATGTGTTGTTGTCCTTTCTGATAGTTGTCCACTTCCAATATTTTCATGGAAATTACTTAGGATATTTGATGCTTCCTCTTTATAAACACATCTTAGGTATATTCCTTCCTAATTCTTCCTAACAACTACTCCATATTTGATCATGAAATGAGTTGCCTTGAGCCTTAAATCTCTCCATTGATCCCTAGTCAACCCTATAGGGCAAGTTGCATTAATTAGTAAATGAAAAATAGAGTTATACCAACCATTGGGTTGAAAAATTTTCTACTCTAATTGCATGACACTTAACTTAGGATTAGTATTGGAAATTAACTAAATTATTCCTTGACACCTTACTAGTTTAGCAGTCTTAATTTCTAGATCATACTATTGAAGTACTAACATCCATTTTTATCTTCTTTCCCCTAATTCACATTGGTTAATCATGAGCTTAGTGGTAGGATCTAGTAAGATTGCATGTACCTTATCACTAAGGATACAATGCCTAAATTTTTGTATTGCCTTTACTAAAGCACATGTCTACTTGTCAATTAGTGAATAGTTTAACTTAGTATTTTTAAAATTATTAATCATGAAACTGATAGGATGATCACATCCATATATTTCCTAAGTTACTATAGCAATAATTGTATAATTATAAGTAAAGTAATAAATATAAAAATCCTTTTAAAAATCGGGACTTACCAATACTAGTGCCTGCACTATTATTTCTTTTATGTCCTTAAAGGTTTTCTTTGTCTCTTCATTCCAAGTGGTCTTGGATTCCTTATTCAACATATCATTTAATGGTATTATAATATCTACAAAAATAGAAATAAACTTTCTCACAAATTTGAACTTCCCAAAGAAAGACTGCAATTCTTTTCTACTATTGAAGGGTTATATCTTTGATATAGAATTTACTCTATTAGGGTCTATATAAATCCCCTCTCTAATTATAACATGTCCTAATAATTTTCCATCAATAACATTTAAAAATCTCTTCTCTAGATTGAGATAACTTCCATAACTCCTACATCTTTAAAATACTTTCTATAAGTACATGATATGGTCCTCCTTATTTATTAAAAATATAGTCAAGTCATCCATGTAAATGTAATTCACTTACTTATCGGCCCCTAAAAAGTGTGGTCCATTTATTTTTGGAAATTTATACCTGTATTTATCATCCCAAAGGGCATTCTCTTGTAGGCAAAATTAATCCACTTATTAGTGAATGCATTATTTAATATGTCTTCCTTGTTCACAATTACTTGGTTATATCCTAAAAAACCATCAAGAAAAGACATCATTATATAACCATGAACAATTTGGATAGCTTGATTAAGAGAAGGCAAAGGGTAATTGTCATTTTCAAAATCCCTATTTAGATTTTTAAATTCCATACACAATCTTAGTTCCATATTTTTCTTCTTGACTAGTACTAAGTTAGATACACAAGTGGAGTGTCTAATGGGAAACACTATCTTTGCATCTATCAGCTTCTTGACCTCCTTGTATATCAAAGTTTCTAGGATAAATTTGACAGGCCTTTGATTTTGCCTAAAAGGCTTGCAAGCTTATTTTAGAGGAATGGTATCGGTTATGAATTTAGGATCAAAGATCTTCAAGTCTTCATATGACCATGCTATAACATCTTTATATTGGGATAACAACTCTTTGGCTTTTCTCAACTCTTCAACAATGCATGTTATACTAATATTGGCTAGCAGGGGTTGATCTTGTGTTCTTAGGCCAACTACATTATAATCCTTATAATTTAATTTAGGAGATTTGATAGTCTTAGCTAGTTTATCTATATCAAAAAATCTTTCTAGGGAAATCATGTCCTTAGGAATTTCATTATCACTTAATTGCACAATTTTTTCATCAATGTTGTCTTTAGCAAGATCATTTTCATTAGAATCATCAATTATGTGAGCCTTAAATACTCTTGACCTATTCATGACATCTAAAATTTATTGGTCATAACTAAATACTTACAAATGGTTAACATTATCAGGGACTGAGGGACATGAAATCAATTCAACACTAAGGTTTTTAAGTTTAGAGTCTTGGTTTGGCATAGGATTAGCTATAGCTAAGGCTAGCTCATATGCAAGCTTGTTTTCATTCCTAAGAATTGAGATAATGTTGAAATCATCAAAATATTTTATTATATCCCAAAATCTAAACTTATATTTATTAAGATATGACAACCTATGTTGGTACTTACTTTTCACTTGATTGACTACTACTTCTGAGTCACCATGAACCAACAGTTCAAAAATTATAGTCCTAATAATAGAGCCTCATACTTTTATAGATTATTAGTGCATTAAAATTAAAATCTATAAGAATTACTAAATTCTTTTCCAATGGGATTAATCAAAACAATGCCTACTCCAAATCTATACTTACATTTAGCACAATCAAAGTATAGTTTCCACATTCCTTGTATAACATGAGTATCTTTTGAGTCACATACCTTAGATATTTCAAGAGTATAAACTCCTAACTCATACTTGACCATGTTAAGCCTTTAATTTATAGCATTGTATTAGATGATCCTATGCTTCATCTTGGGTTATCTTTCAATGTGAATCTAGTTTGGAACTCCCTTCCATGGAAGCCACATATGGCAATAATCAGTGGACACGCAACCATTTAAGAGCTTTATCCAATCTTTACTTAGTAGCATCCCATAATCATTAGATATATCCACCACTTAGATGTGAATGAATGGTTTTATCCTTGGTTTAGTTATAATTTGCGTGTGAACATTCAACAATTCTCCAATTACTTTCACCGTAGATTTATCTAATTGAGTAATAACCCTATTAGATTTTATTGGAATCAAACCAAGTTTCTCATAAATACCTTTAGGCATTATGTTAGCAGATGTACCTAAATATAGTAAATAATTATGTATATTCTTACTAAAAATTCTAACTATAAGCAAGAAAAGGGGGACATCTACCTTGTTCATGTACATAACAACATTAGCATTTGCAACATTGGGTGACTTACCAAGATTATTAGATATAGATTCAAGTAGAAAGTCTCTCTACTCAGTAATTTGAGTTAGTTCATGCAAGGTGATGTTAGCCTTAATCTTCTTCATGTCATCCACTATATTGTACCCACCCCTAGTATAAGTATTATATGAATCAACATTATGATTAGAAATAATTCCCTTGGGAGGCTTAGGATTATTGTTAGTTGCAAGATCTTAGGGAGTGTCAAAATTATTTGGTGGAGTTAAAGTAGTTAAGGGATACTTATGTTCCCTATTCCTCAAATGATAGATCTTATTCAAATAATATTTAGAAGCATGGAATTCTTCAAGAGTATCCTTAGGTTCATTCTCTTCTTGAAAAGGGAAATCAAAGGTCTCTGCCATCAGGGTTATATTAGAAGAATTAGATGACCTTAAATATCTAGATGTACCTATAAAATTGTCTCTATTAGGTGCATATTTATATTATTTAATTTATCCTAAAATAATTCAAAATCATTACAAAATTCAATACAATCTAACTCACCATGCTTTGAATTGTTGTGAAACTTGTAATATTAGTTAGAGAAACATCACAAATATTAATCTTAAGGTTATTCTTGCTCAATGATGACTCATTATTGTTATTATTGATAATGTTACCATTGTGAAACTAGTTATTTAGTCTATTGAACCTTTGATAAGCATAAATCCTATTGGAGTTTTACCTAGTATTACCTACTTGTTTTTGTAATTAAAGAAAGTCAGTACTTAGATTTCAAGCCATCTTAAGAATGGAATCATTCTCATTCTTTGGTGCCTCTAAATTATGAAATTGAGTTTTAGTATTGGTTGTGGGCACCAAGGATTCTTGGGGATAAAACCCATTTGTATTGTTATTCAAGAATCCTATGTTTTAGCCAGGATGTGCATGAGTCAAGGGTAGATGGTTTAAGACTAGTGTCTAATGTAAAGAAAGCACATTATAATTGGAATTAGGAATTATATTCAAGGTAGGTAAATTATGATTGACATTTGGGATGGAATATGCTAGCTAACCTTGAGGTTGAATTTTGTCATTGATTATTATAGCTTCAGCATAAACCAAGGCCAAGGTATTAATAACTCTAGAATTTTTTTTGAGAAACATAGAAATAATGGGGTCCAAAGAATCCTTGTATATTTCTAAAGCCAAGGCATCATTAGGTCTATAAGGTAATATGGTTCTATCGAACATCTTTATAATCTAACATTAAAGGCTCGAATGGTCTCATTTAAATCTCTCTTTATAGTGGCAAATTATTTGTAAAGAATGTAAGGACTAATGATTTTACCATATTGATCAATAAAGATCCTATTAAAATCATTATAACTAGTGATATAATTATATGTAAGGTTTATAAAATATTCATATGAAGTATCTTTGAAAGGGAAAGGAAACAATCTACATGTTACATCTTCATGAATTAGATTTAACAATCTCAAAGTAGCTTTGAAAGATTTAATATGTTCTTTAACTGTGAGAACACCATTTGGACTAAAAGAAGGCAAATAATTTTTAGGGTTCCTAGGTAAGTCATTTACTAGTCCATGCACATTAATTAAAGATGCACCTAACTAGGCCATAACTTGATAAGGGTTGAATACAAGAGAATCATGAATATGGGAAGTAGGTTCAGATTTAGAAACCCTTTGCTTACCTTTGTCTACTCTAGCTTTCCTATGAACTTCTAGTGAAAGGAGAAATAATCTTGATTCTAACCTTGACCTAGTCTTGATTCTACTTAGTTTTAACTTGTAAACCTTGAGTCCTGTTCAAAATATGATGTGTAAAAATTATCTTTATAAATAATAATGATCAAACTTGTACATTAGGCCAATTTTATAAAAATTTAAACAAAGAACAAATATATTTAAAAAAATTAGTTCAAATATGTGTCTAAATGGATGAATATGAATGATATTTATACTCCTAAGTTAAAATAAACTCAAATGTGCAAAGAATCAATTGATTCTTTAAACAAAAAAATTATTACTAACCTTGAATGTGGAAATCTTACAAAGCTTGAGCTACCTTTGCAAGAATTTAATGTGAACCCTTAAAGAATGTCAATCTTCAACTAAAGGAGCCTAAAGATTGGTTTGAAACCATGTATATCAGTGATCTTTACATAATTAAGAAAATAATAACACAAGTATTCAAAGAATTCGCTAAAATTATCAAATAAACTACAAATTTACAAAGATTAAACTAAGTCCCTCCTTCTAGCACCAGTGAAATGCACCCTCTTGTTGATGTCTAAAAGTGTATAATATGGTGGTAGAGAGTGTTTAAAAATCACTACTCATTTCTAAATTTAGATAATTAAATGCATGAATTGTAGTTTGTAATATTCTAGATTTATATGGTATAACAAGGGTAGAACAAGTAAACTATTTCATAAAATT
Source organism: Torreya grandis (assembly GCA_037957365.1). Lineage (NCBI taxonomy): Eukaryota > Viridiplantae > Streptophyta > Pinopsida > Cupressales > Taxaceae > Torreya > Torreya grandis. The sequence continues at coordinate 646,083 of JARHVA010004341.1, forward strand.
TATAAATTTTGGTTGTTGTGAGTAACCATGGCCTAATAGCTAACTTTGTAAAAATGAAGTAATCTTGACTAAGTGAAGTGAATTATGCTCAAATTCTAAGCTAAAATCTAAAATAAGATGGATATTCATAATAAAAACTAATCTAAATTTAATTAATCAAAGAAAATGCAAAAGGAAGGGTAGGGCAAAGAAGGAACATTTTAATGATGTTGATCTTTAACACATATATTATGGCAAAGTTTAAATATCATCTAAATATGCACTAAAAACCAATATATGGCATGAAACAACATAATCTCAAATCCTACCACACATCAAGCAAACACCTAAGGAAATGAAATAATGCAAATAAGAACTTGTGTCACTTTAAATATTTACCCCTGCAAGTAAAGAGCATAAACACATCCATAAGAACAGAAAATAAAACAAAATGAACCTAAGAAATTTTAGTCAATATATAATTGGCACAAATTAACAAATCTACATTATAAAAGTGCACATCAAAATTTCATAAGAACCATTCAAATCTACATTCTAAACTAGACAAGTGATAGAGTAACCATAATGACAATTCACACTAATAAATGAGATAAACATTTCAGAATTCTCTACTTGTATTAATTGCTCCAAAATTAACATAAGTTTTCTTACTTAAAACTCCATCTTATTTTACAATTGACAATACCCCTTTTATAGAATGCTAAGGAGGTATGTTAGTAAATCATGTCAAATTACAAGTGTACAAGTGTCAAGGATAGTTGTCCCTTCTACAATGTTCTAGAACTATGACCTTTCCTAAATAGACTAACCTATAAGCAATGTTCTTTACAAAGTTACATATGAGTTTATAGAATAATGTTATTTTTCAAAATACATACATGTTTAGTTACAAAAATAATATGATTTAATCAACAAATTCAACTTTGAGGCCTTCTTTCTACTATAGTCCCCTATTTTTTTTTAAGGATCTTCATTGCCCTTTCATGTTGATCATAAATTAACTTCAAACCAATAACAGGCTCCATGAAGATTTAATCATCTTGATCTACTAGGCTTTCGAGATCTTTGTCATCTCTCTCTAAGGCTTCCTTGATGTTCTTAGCTTCACTAATATTTTCTTGTACAGTTAGAATCATGTTCATGATCCTACTATTATCTACCCCAGTCTTTCCTTGGTTTTGGTTTTTTACTTCTTGCTTGACCTAGGTATCCCTAAGCTTGAATTCTTCATCAATAATTAGGCCTATAGGGCTGAGTGAAGTTAGATTAGTGATCATGCTCCCAAGTATATATTATATCCTACTTTCCAACTATTGGCCATCCTTAAAAGACTTTTTAGGATCTTGGACCATGTGATCAATCTTTTGATCTTATCCACTAATAATCCCATGGCCATATTCAGATGAACCAAGCTGATTCTTTTGAAATCAAGAATTTGATCCTCTACAAAGATGATGACCAAATACTTAACCTTGTTACTTAAACTTTGCCATAGATGAGCTAGCTTCATGACCACTATACTCTGTTATCTCATCACACTCTATTTGGACTTTATTTACTTCAAAGATTTAAACATGTCAAATAAAGTCTCTTCAAACATTTTTATCATTGCCTCTAGAACTAACAATATAGCTTGCTCTTCCCAGTTATTATTTTAATGTTGTATACCTTTGATGATAGCTTGTAATTATTCATTTTGAGCTTGGGCTAGCTCTAATGGGTCATATTCTAATATAGGATTTTATCTAGGCTACTATGCTCTTATTTGGGTTAAACTAGCCAAAGGTTTCACCTTTTGATAGGTCATTTCTTCACCACCTTGGATGATCCTTTTCTCAGCCACCCTTATCAAGCCAATAGTCATTGGGTTAAACTTGACCCCAATTATATATTGAGACACTTGAGGAACTAGGATCTCTACTTGTGCTCCATTTAGTTGACTTAGAGCAGCCAATATTATTTCATCTTCATTTTTTAGAACCACAATCCATGGCTTGAGCTCTTCATGCATAGGGATGTTGATGGCTTGCATCATATCCCAAGGATGATGTCTAATAGGTAATTTCTATAATCTAGGTCCATAAATGAACAACTCTAGAATAGTTGGATCATACATCAATTTTTATTCATAAAATAGATTGACTTCACTTAAAGGAGGATTAAGAGTCACTTTAGGTTTCTTGGCTCTTAGAATAATGGCTAGTTTAATTTTCCTCTTTGTTGGATCAACAACCACCAAATATAAGACTTTAACCTTTCCTTTGTCTTCCTTTTCCTCTTCAAATTTTGTTTCTTCATCTGATTCTGACTCATAAGCCATTGATATCATTTTGAGTTTATCCTCTACAATCTCATTAGGGTCCAATGCTATCATGTGTACCTCATCCTAAGGTGATTATTGATCTCCTACCTTTGATGACTTAGGAATTGATGAAGAAGTTATCTCATCAGATCTCCTTTCTTTTGGTCTTTTCTCAATATGTGCCTTAGGTTTGTGCTCTACTTGTGGTTGAGCTGATGGGGGTCTAGTAGGTGTTTCTAACTATTTTTGCTTTTCTACATTCAAAAGATGAAAGAAACTAAGATAATGGTCAGGGGTTTGTACGTACCCAGATGAAGTTTTTCACACCATTATCCAGACATTTTTGGGGACTCCTCTTTGGCTGTGGAGGATGACACCTGTAGAGAGAAAGACTTAAACAAAGAGATTGTTAGATGGAGATAAGGTGGACTGCCAAGCAAAAGCTCGGTCCCAGAAGTGCAAAGACTCCCTTATGGGATGAAAGTCCATTAGTTGATAAAAATAATGTTAGATAAAGAGAAATAATGAAAGACTTAAAGAAATAGAAATAGATAATGCATACCTAATTCCTTGCAATCTATCTTCCACAGTCGCTGATGCCGGTTAGTCTGCCATTGTCAGTTGATAAATGTGCCGATGCCGGTTAGTCTACCGTTGTCAGTTGGTAAATGTGCTGATGTCAATTATGCTACTGACATTAGTAGGGGCAGTGGAATTTTGGATGAGTTTTAGGTTGAGTCTGTGGTTGATAGAATGGTCTGAGAGGTAAAAGGGTTTGTGCAGGGTTGTAGGGAGACTGATAAGGTCTGCAGAGGGTCAGAGGGAGAGGATAAGTTGTCAAAAAGTAGTAAGAGTATGAAGAAGGCTTCTTAGCCTTTCTAGGAAGAAGTTAGGTCAGGTCTAGTTGATCACTAAGTTTGGTTGATAATACTTAGAAGTAATGAAAAGAAGCTAATTGCTTATCCATTCTAAATACATTCTAAATTACTGAAGGGCAGAAGAATACTTACCTCCTGCTTGGTGCAGATCCAGAGGTGTTTGAGACGCTTGTCCCTGTTGTGTCTATAGCTAGACGAGCATTGGTTGAAGTCTGATGATTGGTTTTAGAGAGTTCCTATTGATGTCTAGGTCTGAGATCTGAGAGAGGAAGAGAGGTCAAATTCTAGGTCTGTGATTCAGCGTCCAGTGCTGTGATTTTAGCGTCCCAGCTTGATTTAGCATCCCCAAGTGTGATTTAGCATTCCAAGGGAAGAGAATTCACCTTCGAGTTGCTTTAATTGACTGATGTTAGTGATCCCACTGGCGTCGACTGACTGGGAACTGACGTCGGTGGCTAGAAGATGGGGAAAAGGCTTAAAATTAGCCTTTTGTCCATTCCTCTGTCTTCCAGGGTTAATGGTCATTGGAAAATAGTTAAAGGTGGGTTTAAATGAGCGTGGGGATTAGTGAGAGAGTTGGAATAGGTCATAAATTGGTCATAGGGTGATGGGAGGCATCTAAGGGGAGGTATCCAAGGCGGGGTGTGTCTAAGGGTGAGGTGTCAAGGGAGGTGTTATTAGTTTAAAATAAGTTATTATTTTAAATTAATAAGTGTGTGGGTTAGGAATGTGTAAAAGTGGACCAAGGGGACCAAGGGGGAGAGTCGACCAAGGAGTAGACATGATTTTGGTGTCTAAATTTGCCCCTTTTTGTCTTATTGGTTGTTTTGGATGAACTGCAAGACAAAAATAGGAGTAAGTTTCCCCAGGTATAGGATGAGGTCTTTTTTGTCTTGTTGGTTGTTCTAATGAACTGCAAGACAAAAATGAATGTTGGTTGCCTCGATTATGGGATGAGGTATTCCCCCTCAAAGTGGGAGTCAAGGGAAGGGAACCTAAAATTAGGTGCTAATTTGATAGATAGATGATGGATATGGTGAATTTTAAGTGTGAATGTTGTAATAGTTGAGATTGCATGCATACCACTTCACGAGATGGTCAGGTCAAATTGTCACAGGTCAAGGGTCAAGGAGTGCTAAAATCAAAATAACTAGGCCCTAGCATTTAGTCATAGCTGATTGGGTTGTTTGATCTAAGCTGTAGCTCCAATGGTCATCATGTTCTAAGTATCCTAGGCTCAGGAAGTGCTCCTAAAAAACATGAAAATGTCACAAGTAGTGGGGATTAACTTGCTCATGATCCAATACTTGTGAGGGTCGAAATATGGGTTGCAGACAATTTTGCTAACCATTCGTGAGGTAGCATACATGTAATCAAAATAACCAAGGCAGGGTTGTCTCGGGAGTGGTTGTGGTCGGAGGAGATAGGCGTGATCTCCAAGGTGGTTGGTCATGATTTAGAGGTAATATGGTTTGTCCATTAGATAGATGAACAAACGGATGTGGCCAAGCTAACCCTAGAAGATGTCATGTCATCTGAGTGCTACCTACATAGCCCTTATTTGTGGGTCCTCAGACCAATGTAGTTCAAGCGAGGAGTCAAAGTTGGTTGATGATTGGTTTGGTCATGATAAAAGGTAATATGGTTTGCCCATCAGATAGATAAACAAATGGATGTGGCTGAGCTAACCCTAAAAGACGTCATGTCATTTGAGTGCTGCCTACATAGCCCTTATTGGAAGGGCCTCAAACCAATGTAGTTTAGATGAGGAGTCAAAGTTGGTTGATGATTGGTTTGGTCATGATAAAAGGTAATATGGTTTGCCCATTAGATAGACAAACAAATAAATGTGGCCGAGCTAACCCCAAAAGACGTCATGTCATCTGAATGCTACCTACATAGCCCTTATTGGAAGGGCCTCAGACCAATGTAGTTCAAACTAGGAGTCAAAGTGGTTGATAGTTGGTTTGGACTAGGTTAAGTCATGGTCAAAGGTAATATGGTTTTTCCATCAAATAGATGAACAAACGGATGTGGCCGAGCTAACCCCAGAAGATGTCATGTAATTTGAGTGCTGCCTACATAGCCCTTGTTGGAAGGGCCTCAGGCCAATGTAGTTCTCCCTAAAAGGGAAGAAAAGGGTCGGTTGTGGTGGGGTCAGACTAGGTTAAGTCATGGTCAAAGGTAAGATAGTTTGTCCATCAGGTAGATGAACAAACAGATGTGGCCGAGCTAACCCTAGAAGATGTCATGTTAGCTAAGTGCTACCTACATAGCCCCTATTGGAAGGGCCTCAAACCAATGTAGTTTAGGCTGGGAGTCAAAGTGGTTGATGATTGGTTGATGATTGGTTTGGAATAGGTTAAGTCATGGTTAGAGGGTAATATGTTTTGTCCATTAGATAAATGAACAAACAGATGTGGCCGAGCTAACCCCAGAAGATGGCATGTAATCTGAGTGTTGCCTACATAGCCCCTGTTGGAAGGGCCTTAGACCAATGTAGTTTAGGCTAGGAGTTAAAGTGGTTGATGATTGGTTGATGATTATTTTGGACTAGGTTAAGTCATGGTTAGAGGGTAATATGGTTTGTCCATCATATAGATGAACAAATGGATGTGGCCGAGCTAACCCCAGAAGACGACATGTAATCTGAGTGTTGCCTACATAGCCCCTACTGGAAGGGCCTCAGACCAATGTAATTCAAGTGAGGGGTCAAAGTTGGTTGATGATTGGTTGATGATTGGTGTGGTCATGATAAAGGTTTAGCACTTCCCATATGTCTGAGGGTATGTGCTTGAAATGATGAGGGTAAGATGATGTTACAGCCTTTTCCATATTGTGTGATGGTGTATTTTTTAACATTGGCTATGTTGTTTTTCATCCCTAGAAAGTTTCCATATTAGTGATGGATGGATGCTAAAAATGAAATGAGATTATTTATGCTTCAGCAAGTAATGGTTTATGCTTGACATAAATTATGTGGTCGATAGTTTCCATGTGTATTGTTGTCCATAGAAACTATGTGAAATGGACTATGTCATGTTGGTGGTCTGAAAATGTTTGGTTTTATTTGGTTGGGTTGAGAAATGATTTGGTTGAATGTGACCAAAGGTATGTAGGAAGTGAAAGGCATTGTGCCCTTTCATTAACATGGACCATAATGATAGCATAGGTAGGGGGTTTTAGAAACAAAAGCCCCATTCATGCATTATGTCATTGACCACTGGTTGTGTTAGAGAGGTAATCGAATCACTTTGACATTAAAATGAGCTTGAAATCCCTTAAATAGGTGATGTGATATGTGATGGATAGGGTAACCCCTTTTAGTAGGGATAACTTTGCCCCTTTTCATAGGAGACCCTGAGAACGACTATAAGTCAAGTCCATGACACTTTTTTTTTTTTTGGGGTAGACTGATCAATGAGGGAAGTCTTCATGGGGTTGTCATTTTGTTTTTTGGTCATTTGTGAAGTTAATCGATGTGGGAAGCTTCTAAGAGAGTGTTATTTGTAGCAAGATTTTAGGCATAGCCATCCTTTGAGGGAGTGGTCTATATTTTTGCTTTATACATTTTTGAGGGCTTTGAATAGCTGTCCTTCGAGGGAGCAGTCTATTAGCTATAGCAATGATGATGTAGCTATCCTTTGAGGGAGTAGTCTGCATTTATAATTTTATGACCTTTTGATATTTTGACATCTCAATTTATTATTATTTTGTTTTTGACTAAATTTTTAGTCATGGACAAGACTATAAGAGTTCGAGGGCTCCCTTTTATTGGGACAAAGCATTCATACTTTATAAAAGGGTTATATAGGGTTTGCTTTAGGGAAATAGGGTTGAAAGAAATAAGGATTGAAATGACAGGGATTGCTTAAAGGGTGAGCTCAAGTTAAATGTCAAGTGAGTGAGTACTTGATTAATAGTAGAACGGTCGTAGATATAAGGCATTAAAGAGCTCAAGTTCTAGTCAGCCTTCAAGAGAAGATAGATGATAAGTCTCTGATCCATACTTGTGCATTATGATGTAAGGTCCGAGCCAATTAGGAGCAAACTTGCCTCATTTGCTTCTCTCCATATTGGTCATGTGTTAAAGATGATTAAAAAGTTGGTTGATGTTGGACATGAAGTTGGTTGATATGTTGTTGGCATGTTTGGTTGGATGATGTTTGGTCAAGGTTTGGTTGGTTGATGTTTGGTCATGTTTGGTTGGTTGATGCTTGATCGAGGCTTGGTCGGTTGATGTTTGGTTGATGCTTGGTCGAGGCTTGGTTGGTTGATATTTGGTTGAGGTTGTGATAGTTAGAATAAATTCAAATTCCCCCAGTCACTTATGTGACAGAGAGAATGTCTGACAGACTTAGTTTGAGAGGGCAAGATCCTGATCTTCCATGTTGGAGGTTAGAATCTCAGAATGACTAAAAGTGATGGAGGCAATGGTAGGTAATGATGTGACCAAAGCAGCCAGTGATTGGGGGTCATCGAGTTGGACATTCACTACCTATAAGGCTTTGATTAAGGCTTGATGATGTTGTGGAGAGCTTTGAATGAGGTCATATAAAGATGTCTTCATAGAGGTTTGGTGAAGGTGTTTCACCATGGGGTCATGAATTGGTTTTGAAAAAGTTAGTCGAGATGCACCCAAGATTAGAGTCTTGGGTTTTGGTTGTGGTGAGGGCTTGACAAATGGATATGTTTGGGGGAGAGAAACCTTCTCTTTCCCTTTATCCTGCATGATTTGTGGCCTAGTGGCCACATTGATGGTGTTGATTTCAAATAATGGGGTTGAAGGTGATCGAGGGACCACAGTCTGATGATGGGCTCTAGATTTAGGTGAAGAGGTTTGAGAGGTATATGATGGTGTCAGTGGTTTGTTCAAAGGATGGTCAAAAGGATCCTTAATGGAAGAGGTGTCCTTTTTGAAGTGTTGATGAATGATAGCTTTAAGAGTGCAACAACACTCAGTGTCATGTCTAAGTGTGTGATGATATGCACAAAATTTAGTGTCGTCGAACCAAGATGGCCTTAATTGAGAGTTGATGAGTGTGATGGTGAAAATGTTTGGGAGACATGAGACGGTGTTGGAGATTTGTTGACAGTATCCTCAACAAGAGGGGTGTTTTTCTCCATGAATTAGTGGATGGTAACCTTAAGGGCACAATAATTTTTAGTGTCATGCCTAGGTGTGCGATGATATTGGCAAATTTTAGTGTCATCGAACCAAGACGATTTTGGTCTGAGAGGTTGAAATGGTTTGATAGGCAGAAGAGTGTGTTAGAGGATTGCAAAAGTTAGTGTAACAGCAAGGTGTAAGAACCTGCTAATGGGTCTGCACATTGTGTTGTAATAAAAGTTGACAACTTCTATTTAGAAGCTATTGAGGGAGTGTTTCATATCATCCTTTTGTTTGGCAGTGTGGCTAGATGCGTAGATGACACTTTCATGGTAAGAGGCATTGGATGTTTTGAAGGAGGTATGTTTTTGTTAGGTGTTGGTCGTAATGGAGGTGATTTGTTTTGGTTAGGGGTTGGAGTAGGGAGTACTCATATTATGGTAGAAGGATGAGGGCTCAAAATGGAGGGTAATGATGATGGTGGGAGAAAAGTTTTCCGATGGGTTTTAGTAGCCTTCTTTGGTTGAGTGTGAGGCATACTATTACGGGGGGTAAGGTTCAAGTCTACCCTCACTGAGTCTTCTTCAACTGAAGTAGGTGAGGTGGTGAGTTCCTCTCTCGGTGGAGAAGGGATTGGAGATTTTGGCTCTTTAATTGGATAGAGCATAGGGATGATGATGGCTTCGACATGTGGTCGAGTAGTGGGGAAGGTATGATCCCCCATTGATGATAGGAAGGATGAGGGTGAGGCTACCGACGCTGATATGGTCAAAGCATCCTCCAATATAAGAGAGGTTGATGGAGAACTAACAGGAGAAGATGGTTCATCCACCTATGGAAGATGAATGGGAAAAGAAGATTCGTCCACCTGTGAAGGACTAATAAGTGGACTAACCTCTTAAGATTGTGAGAGAGGTTGGTCAGGCATAAGAGGAGAGACCATGTTGATTGTGCATATATTACGCTCTTGGGAGTAATCGGTCATGGTCTGCATGTTGTTTTGATTAGGAGAATGGTTAGGGAAAGGTTGTCTAAAGATGTCTAAGTTTTAGTTAGGTGGCACGTTTGGGTTATCCAAAACAAGATCACCTTTATCTATCATGTCTTGGACAATGTTTTTAAAGGTTTTACAGTTGTTTATGTCATGGCCTTGGACATGGTGATAATGACAAAAGTCCTTTTCCCTATACCATGTAGGGATGGATTTTGGGGGGTCAAATTGAGGTGGTCAAATTTGAGGGAGATTGAGGACCCCCTGCCTGACAAGTTTATCCAACACAGATGCATATGATTCTCCTATTGGAGTGTATTGATGTTGTATATACCATTGTTAAAATTGTTTGGTGATGCTTTGAGATGTGGAAGGTTAAGATTGGTTGGTTGTTGTTGAAGATGATGACCTAAGGACCATAGCATTTTCCAATCCCTTGGACTTGGAATATGAAGAAGGTTTAGAGGAAGGGTCATTAGACTTGGTGTTGGGGATTTTACTCTACAATTTGACTTTGTTTTCCTCGACGGCACATAGTTCAAGCTTCCTAGCCATCGTGAAAGCTTCGTCAAAGGTGCAGAATGTTTAGACCCACAAAGTAGAGGAAATATTCTTGGCACATGCCTATGAAAAGAGCTTGATGAGCTTGTGTTGAGGTGAAGAAAAGGAGATTTTGTTGATTAAACCTCTCCAATGGGCAACAAAATCAGCTATGGATTCATTGTCAAATTATTTGATAGAGTATAGGTCCGTGATTGAGACCTTTTTGGTGATATTGATAAAAAAGTGGTCAAGAAAAAGTTGAGCCAATTGGGTGAATGTGAAAAGGGAGTGACTGGTAAGGGAGCTATACCAATCGAGGACAGCACCAGAAAGTGACATGGGGAATGTGCGTAGCAATAACGCATCATCATGTGCTATGAGATAACAAGCATGTCTGAATGCTTGTAGATGTTGTTGTGGGTCTTCCTTACTCTGGAAGTGAGTAAACTTGGGAAGTTCCCACTGACTGGGATACGATCGAATTGGGACTGAGGGATGAATGGGTTCATTACAAATTTGTTCATATGAGAGAACATTGCTTGAACCAGAAATGGAGGTCTCAAGATTAGACATTTTGTCTATTAACCTTTTGATTAGATCAGTTGATAGATTTGTAGGTGGGGTGCCCCCTAGGTTGTAAGGTGCTTGGAAGGTATTAGGAGGGGCGTATGACGTAGTTGGTTGCACTTGTATAGGTGCAACATATTGATGACTAGTCATAGGGACAGAAGTGGAAGCCAAGGGTGGTTGTGTCATAAAGGTAGAAGGCACGACTAGGCTTGATGTTGCCAGAGGTGGTTGGATGGTGGTGACATTAGCCAAAGGATGAGTAGCCACCCTGGTGTTGATGGGGGAAAGAGTAGGTGGGATGGAGACAACTAGGTTTTGGAAAGGGGTAGAACTTTATTGAATAGTCTGCAGTTGATGGGGGGCCGAAGCCCCAATGGAAGTGGGCCCAGAGATAGAAGGAGAAGCCACACTTTGAATATTAGTCATGGGTGGGTTATTAGTTGAGGTGACGGCCTGGGTGTCTATGGGTTAAATTATAGACACTGTTGATATGACTGTCGTCTCAACTAAGGTGGTTGGCATCCCATAAATTGGGTTGCTTAAAGAGTCTCACATTCGACTTCTCACGAGATAATGTTGAAGGGCCTTGACATTGAGGTCAAGGAACCTTTCAAAGTCTTGGTCCCCTTCGGGAACAATAGAGGGTTGAGTAGGGGTTGGTTGGGTAGGAGTTCGTTCAGTCTCTGAATGATACTCCATTAGAGGATTTGTTATGAAAGGCGAAGGTGGAAGTGGTTGTTGCCTTGCATGGACAACAAGAGTCTTGGTTTGACTACGTGTCAAAACCATTTAAGGCAAGAGGGTCAGGCTCTAGAAACTATGTTTTTAGTCTCAAAAAACTAGAATGTGTGTCTAATAGCAAGAAAGTTAGGTTTTAAGTCTGCTGTTTTGAGAAGAAATTTTTTTGACAGTGACCGACGTCGGTGTAAAAACTAATGCCGGTGAAGAAAGGGGCCGATGTCGATCAGATAAATGACGTCAGTGATGAAATTTGTTGATGTTGTTCAGATAACCAATGTTGGTGACTGTGTTTTTCTAGAAACTCAGAGAATTTGAAAGTTTTTGGAAGAAAGAAGAAATGTCCTTACTAGCTCAAAAAACTAGATAGAAACAAAAAATAAGATGAAGACAAACAGACCCTAAATGTTAAATCCTAAGAATAAACTTTTAGAATCTTGTTGGGTTATGCCTTAGAAGAGTGTGTTTGGGAAGTTGGCTTTTAGAATGGGTCCTAAAAGAAGCAGTCTAAGGTTGGTTTCAGGTTAGTTTTGATGCTCAAAGTCTGTATTAGGTTCCATACGTGGCCTAGTGCTAAGGAGCAAGCTCCCCTCACTTCACAAGCCCAGAGATAAGCTAGGTCACTTAGCTAGTATATACTTCCCCTAGAGTTTATACTCTACCAGAGAATAGAGTGGTCTCTCCCCTTGGTAGTGAAGTCTAAGTAGGATTACCAGGAAGGGTAAGGTATCTGTTAGGTGATGAATCCTAGTTAGACCTTGTCTCAGGTATGTTTAGATGTTTGATTCGTGAGAGTGGTCTGGTCGTGTAACATAAGTGCACTAAGATTTATTCATAATGCGGTTTTAAGTTACTAGATGTGAGAGCTAAGTACACATTCAGGCAGAGATGAGATGCAATAGATTTTAAGCCCAAATCAAAATGTGTGTTCGGATGCAGACAAGTGGAGAAAAGGTTGAAGGGTATGAATTTCACTACTCTAAGATGCAAGAAGGAAAGAAAAAGAAGGATTCTTTTTAACTTTGATTATGATGTCTTTTCGAAAGAGATAGAAGAAAAGGATGAAAGAAGAGATCTAATGCACCTATATGAATGTTTGTTTTTAGAAGAAAAAGTATGAACCCAAGGAAAAACTCCTAGGGTCCCACCGGGTGTGCCAGAATGTTTCTAACTATTTTTGCTTTTCTACATTCAAAAGATGAAAGAAACCAAGATAATAGTCAGGGGTTTGTATGTACCCAGATGAAGTTTTGCGCACCATTATCTAGACGTTGTAGGGACTCCTCTTTGGCTATGGAGGATGACACCTATAGAGAGAAAGACTTAAACAAAGACATTGTTAGATGGAGATAAGGTGGACTGCCAAGCAAAAGCTTGGTCCCAGAAGTGCAAAGACTTCCTTGTGGGATGACAGTCCACTAGTTGATAAAAATAATGTTAGATAAAGAGAAATAATGAAAGACTTAAAGAAATAGAAGTAGATAATGCATACCTGATTCCTTATAATTTGTCTTCCATAATCGCTGATGCTAGTTAGTCTACCATCATTGGTTGATAAATGTGTTGATGCCAGTTAGTCTACCATCATCATTTGGTAAATGTGCCAATGTCGATTATGCCACTGACATCAGTAGGGGCAGTGGAATTTTGGACAAGTTTCAAGTTGAGTCTGTGGTTGAAAAAATGGTTTGAGAGGTAAAAGGGTCTGTTCAAGGTTGCAGGGAGACTGATAAGGTCCACAGAGGGTCAGAGGGAGAGGATAAGTTGTCAAAAAGGAGTAAGAGTATGAAGAAGGCTTCTCAGCCTTTCTAGGAAGAAGTTAGGTTGGGTCTGATTGATAGCTGAGTTTGGTTGATAATACTTAGAAGTAATGAAAAGAAGATAATTACTTATACATTCTAAATTACTGAAGGGCAGAAGAATACTTACCTCCTACTTAGTGCAGAGCCAGAGGTGTTTGAGATGCTTGTCCCTATTGTGTCTATAGCTAGAAGAGTGTTGGTTGAAGTTTGATGATTGGTTTCAGAGAGTTCCTGTTGATGTCTAGGTTTGAGAGCTGAGAGAGGAAGAGAGGTCAAATTTTGGGTCTGTGATTCAGCATTTAGTGCTGTGATTTTAGCATCCCAATGTGATTTAGTGTCCCCAAGTGTGATTTAGCATCCCAGGGGAAGAGAATTCACCTTCGAGTTGTTTTAAGTGACTGACATCGGTGATCTTACTGGCATCGGCCGATTGGGAACTGACGTCAGCGGCTAGAAGATGGGAAAAAGGCTTAAAATTAGCCTTTTGCATGTTCATATGTCTGCCAGGGTTAATGGTCATTGGAAAATGGTCGAAGGTGGGTTTAAATGAGCATGGGGATTAGTGAGAGAGTTAGAATAGGTCATAAATTGTTCATAGGGTGATGGGAGGCATCCAAGGGGAGGTATCCAAGGTGGGGTGTGTCCAAGGGTGAGGTGTCATGGATGAGGTGTCAAGGGAGGTGTTATTAGTTTAAAATAAGTTATTATTTTAAATTAATAAGTATGTGGGTTAGGAATGTGTAGAAGTGAACCAAGGGGACCAAGGGGGAGAGTCAACCAAGGAGTAAACATGATTTTGGTGTCTACAGTAAGTGCTTAGGCCCTAGTTTCCATTTATCATCCCCTTTCTAGTTCCTTTCTAGTATGGGCTCAGGTTTAAGGTTATGCTCCTTCAACCTTCTTGTGACCTCAAAGTAATTGGATGCCTTGGTATAAATAGGATCATAAGCACCAGGATAATGATCATAGGGCACACTTAGAATATTTTTGACCCTTAAATGCTCCTTGACCCCTCTATAAGGGTCGCACTATTTCAATTCTTCTATTTATGGATTAAAAGAAATCATGTGTTTAAATGTTGCCTCAATTTTATCCAATTTCTTTAAAATGGTCTTTCCAATTATTATGGAGAATTTATGGAGGAGGCCTTTTCTCTTGGTATTATAGAGACCATCTATACCATGAAATAGTTGATATGATACCTCTTGATTTTCTAGTTTATTTGGCACATGGATAGGTAGATAGAGAAGAGTGCATTAGGCTCCCTCAATCTTGATTACTATATAATCTAAATAAAACTATATATCTCCCATAGTTTCAACATACTTCCTAATTAGTGGGTTGACTCTCTCCATGGGATGACTAGTTATGGCTTCACTAAGGGATGGATAGACACAATCATAGATGAATTGAATGTGATCCCTATACTTGAATATGTGAATCTTGGAGTAATATTATGAAAAGGTTTATGTTCCAATAGGTCACTACTCCCTTTGATATGTGATCTTGGTAGTAGCACAAAGAGCATCCAAGAGGTATGACATCATAAAGAACTGGGTTTTCTTCTTATACTTAATTACATAAATATGCATACTCAAAAAAATGCTAATGATATCACCTAGAAGGAGGGTAATCTACTTTTCAACCATGAAATAGACAATTTTCACCCAGATAGGATTGACATAGGATATGGTGGCATTTTCACATAATTTGTTCAATATTATCATAATCATCCTTATTTTTAGTCTAAATTGGCTAATTAGGATGTTCTTACTGAAGTTTGAAAAGACTTGGTTCCTAGAATATATCCACATGGCAAGTATGTCCTTTAATTTGTTATTTTTGGCCCAGGCATTGATTTAAGATAGGTCAATTTATGTTTTGGGAAGTTTATAATAATTTTCAAAAGCTACAATAGAGATATATGCTACCTTATTTTTAGTATGTCCATTAATTAACATGCCTTTATCTATTTTAGCATCCTTAAAAATTGGAGCCAGAATGTAAATACAATGGAGGACCTTAAGTTTAGCTATTGTGTAATGAAAACTATCATCTAGATGGTACTATATCATAGTAGAGCCTCTTGGCAAACACATTCTTCTACTCCTCCTGGGTAATGGCATGTTGGTTCTCAATGGTCCAAAAAAAATTTGACCAATTGTTGTCTTCAGTGTTCAAAGCATTGGTAATGAATTTTTTGTCTCTGAAAACCCTTCCTTCTATGTTTATGGTCAAATGCATCTCCACATCCTCTTTTGAGACACCCTTATAAGCTTTCATGGTTGTAATTTGTCAAATTGCTCACTAGTGGATTATAATGTAACTCTGGATTGAATTATCATTAAATAGATGATAATTTAATTCCTTTTTTATTCATTAAAATGATCACATAGTCAAATTAGGGATTTTTTACATGTTAGAGTTTTATGGAGGTTTGCATAGAGCTTTAATGGTGGCAAGCTATTCAAATTATGTGAGCTTTGTGACTTAGGTTGCCTTTAGATCTCATATTTCTACCTTTGCATTTTTGGGTCCAAAAAATCTCTTAATCTGACTTGATGCTTGACTCCACTATGTCACACAACTCATTAATATTTTAAAAGTGATTATTTGTCTTTTAATAAATGTGTCAACACCTTATTAGGTCTAGGCTCATTGAAAAGTCTACCTTTCCTTGCACTATTGATTTGGATCTAAGAAGTTGAACACTATTGGTTGACTTTTGTGTTTAGTACCCAAGATTATGCCATGTGTCACTTTTTTGGGCCTTCTTTATGCCTCCAAATATCATTTTCCTCCTAAACAATGCCTTTGCACCATGTGGCAACTCTATATTCATTTAGGTTCTTTGAAAAATCAACTTTTGATTTTCACCATTAGATCTTGGTTGCATGGATCAACGCATGCTATCAATCTTAATCCTCTAGGTTTTGTCCTTTGCTCTACATGTCATTGATTTCTTGACTTGGTTTTTGTGATGATGACACTTGTCACCTTCTCACTCTTCCTAAGGCTTCATTTAAGTTTTCACTTAATGATCATTGTTGATCAGAATGTGTACACTTTATTGTCCAGTGTTGATCTTCAAGATAGTGCTTGAGCTTTAATCGATGAGCCATAGGAATGACACTTATCATCTCCATGCTTGCTCATAGGGTTTTTTAATTTTCAACTTCCATATCACACTATTATATCTCCTTTACCTAATCAAATGTGCTCCATTGGATTTCAATCTATTGTGAAGTTGAATGGGATTGGTTCCTGTGGATAATGCAATAAATAAGTGCATACTTGGGGAACATATAGAACTTAGGATAAATTCATTAACCTAAGGTTTTGATCATGTTAATAAATGTGATTAAGGACCTTAGGATAATATTTTAGACTAGGTTTAGAATATAATAAAAGTGACCCTACATTTAATTAGTCCATGTGAATAACAAATGAACTAAGGGGCCTCATGACATAAAGAACTTAGCATAGAATTTTTGACTAGGTTTTTATTCATGTTAATAAACATGATTAAGACATTAGGATAAAGTATAATGTAAGTTTTAAACAAATATAAAGTGTTCCCATTTAAATTTAACTAAAGTGAACCCACGTAAATTTGAATTCAATTCAAAATACTTAGGCTAAAAAGAATTAGGCCTAATGTTTTTAGATGTTCAAGCATGAATCCAATTAAATAATTAAGAACTAATGATTAATCAAAGGGTCAATTTATCATTAAATCCAAAAACCCTAGACATTGTTCACAATATTGAGACTCCATTAATCCCTCAACTTGAAAACACAAAAAGAAACCATTAACAACATTAGGCAAAATAAGATAAGGACCAAATAGAGACATGTCAGTTAATCTAAATGAGAACTAGGTGTGGATGGTCTTCAAATATATAACTCTAATCAAGTGGCATTTTCAATTCAAAGCACAAATTTGTAAAATTTTGAAACAAGGGTCCCCATTTTCAAAAAATAGGGGGTATGTTGACCTCAATAGGTGTTTGTCATTCTAGCATGAATACCATTCTTAAAAAAATAGGGGCCCAACATTATCCCACACAAAATTACTAATCCACCCTTGAACTACACTTCCAAATCCTTTAGTGCATAGAACTCTAGCATAATCTCCTTCAGCTCAGTGTTGAAGTCCTCAAAGCCCTTAATAGGGAGGTTGATTTCCTCAAAAACATTATCTATTTTAGTGGAGGTGTCACTAAGCATAATCACACCATTATTTTTCATCTCTTTTATAAATGCCTCAATATTTTCTTTAGATTTTGTCACTCCTCCATCCAAGATTTCTCCTTGATCATGAGCTAAGGCATAAAAAGTGATTCTAGGTTATGTTCTTGGTCTTTTATCTAGGTGTTCAATGCATTGACCATCCCCATGATCTTTGCATACTCAAACCTAATTTTAGAGTATTTCTTGAGGTACACATTTATGACTGACACTTGGTTAGAAAATCTCAAGAAGATGTCATCGACTGCACTACACCTTGAATTTTTTCAAAGAGGTCTTCCACCTCTTTGAATTTAGTAGTAATATCCTTCTATATCATGGTATAGGGATATTCTTATTTTTTTACATTAGATTCAGTTTCATCCTTAGGATCATCTGATCTACTAGCAAACATTTTATCAACCTCAGAGAGGTTGGATGTATCTACACTAATTAGGAGGGATGGTTCGACCATTTTTATGTGCTCACATAGCTACTACAGATTAAATTTCATGGCCTATGCTTCATCTATAACATCTTTATATAGTTTCTTCCATTTCTTCTCCCTACCATCATTGATGATATTATTGCACATAAATTTAGTGGCCATTCAAATAAGCACATTCCCAAACTAGACTGGGTTCATGGCATGAGGGTTGATAATAAGGGAGTTATGCCCTTCCTCAAGTTCATCCATGCCCAATATGGCCTTTTAATTCACCTCAAAGTGAGGCTCATAAATTTAGCTATCAAACAAAAATGTGAGTTATTTACATGTCCTAATTATGGTAGCTTTGAGGCGCATGAAGTCAAACATATAGAAGTATTCATATGTCTACCCCTTCTGCACCTTCTCTTGGATTCTTAACTCTATTCCTTCTTCCTCAATGATGGATAGATTAATTTTATCTTCTTATTCCTAATTAGAACCACTACTTTGTTTAATTCTTTCCTTTGAGGATTCATCTTCTTATTCTGCAAGGGGTTCTTCCTCAAACTATTCCCTTTTGTCCACTTCTTCTTCCTAAGGTTTCTCAATGATTACTTACAAGTGTATTGCCTTAGTTCCAACTTTACCTTATTATTATTGGGGTTTCTATGTTCTCTCCTTTTATTTTTCCAAATCACCAGTATCACCTTCTTTTCCTTCACATGCCCCTTCACTACTTGGCTGCTCTTATTTTGCATCTTCATCTACTTTTCTAGTGGGGGCACTACACACCTTCTTATTTTTCTCAAGGGTTGGTTCCACACTTATAAGAACCTAATTTTTCTTAGCCTCCTCTTCCTCAGTCTTAGCCTTCTCAATATCTACCTAACTTAGTCCCATTTCCTTCTAAGCATTCCTCTTTTTTTCTCAAGAACTAACACCATCTCAATTTCTTCCTTGTTGTGGCCCATTTCCTTCCAAAACATTCTCTTATTCTCATCTGTCCATGGAAGTTATGTGGTAGGTTATTATTTGGATGAGGTACTGGCCAACTTCTCTAATTTTTCAAGCACACTAGTTGTGATACTTTGAAGGGCCTTATGTATATCCATGACACTAGGCTCCTCTTCCTTAACCTACATGATATAGGTCCTTGTTCCTTATTCTTCCTCCTTTATATATATGATGGCCTCTACCACCTCCATCTCCTCTAGAGTTATTTTAGGAAGCATAACAGGTCTCTTAGAATTATTATTTTTCTACTTCTTACTATAGGAAGTAGTCTCTACCATGAAGGTTACACACTACTTTGGGGTTGGAGGTGTTGCTTATTCACCAGAGGTGAACCTCAACCTAATGCATTCTTAGATTTCTTCAAGTGTCTCTCCTTGCTTCTTCTATGGAATTTTTTTTTTATGTTATTGGTGTTGGCTTCCCTTATTCACTGATCAACAGTGGGTGATCATCATCTTTCCTAGGGTTGGTGCCCTTCTTCTGTGGCTTCATCTAATAGAATAAATTGAATATGAACCTAGTTATAATTATCCTCTAGAGGTGATCTATATTTATTCAATCGAAGTCATCCTCTTCATCATTTGTAGATTTTTATCCTAGGCATACATACTAACACCTCAACCTACTCTTTTTTTTATCTATAGACTTCACTAAGATATCCATCTATTTTGTATTGGGAATTCTCCTTAGTGCCACTATGAAAAAATTAGCCAAAAATCTATAAGGTAGCTTCAACCAACTAGAGAGGTTTCCATCTATGATTTCCATGTGCACTACATAGAAATGTTACATAAAAATGAAGTTCATTGTGCTTAACATGTGTTAATGGAGATCCTATGGGATGTACCATTAAATCTTGAATGCCTCTATGTACTAGCTTCACCACCCCAATACTCTTGTTTTATACTTTTAGGAGAAGTTGGGTGGGTAAGTAAACTCTTGATATTTTAACACTAGGAAGACCCAAAGATTATCCTCATTACCATTAACAATGCCAATCACCTCCATCACTATCAATATTAGCATAAACCCCCACTAAAAGGTCTCATACATTATGTGGCATTCCAATGAATTACTCACCATATCCTCAATAATAAACTTTGGAATATTGAACTTAACCCCTTATGCCATGTGATGGGTGATGCACAAGTAGGTCTTGCTAATGTCTATCCACCATCTACTGTGGTAAATATCGGAACTCATGAGGCATGCCACTACCCTCATGTTGAGGTCTTGTATGTCTTTAATCAAGATTACAAACCCTACCTTATAATAGCCCAAGAGTTTTATAACCCTCTCTACCTTTGCATTATCTTCCATCATCTGCTAGATTTACATCCTTGTACATAGGATCCCTATGATTCTATTAATGAGGGGAATTAATATTTATATTAACATTCTTGTGATTTAAAAATGATCATCATAAAAATGTGAGATGAGGAATTACACCAATTCCTTGATCGTGTCAAAACTTGGTATCTCATATAGCTAGGTTGTGTTGATGATCACTATTTTATCTCAGATGGAGATGTCAAATAGCATCTTGTCTATCTCCATCTTTGTTCTTATGTCAACCACACGGTCTTGGTTGAGATCATATGCATTTCTTAACATGTGATGGTTGTATTCCTTCAACCTACATATATGAGCAAATGATACCCAAGTCTCCTCCATTATAACCTCAGGGGAAACTATATTTATCTATATGAAAGCTTTGCACTAACTTCTAGGTCAACCACCATGATGCTCACTCATTCTACTAGTTGCACCTTTATCTTTGTAATAGTTATTTCTTATATGTTTATGCCTTCTTGAAATCATTCTACACCTATGTTAGACTTGAACTTAAACTCTTTTTTCCCATATTAAACTAGTTACTATTGAAGCATGGTCAATTGATATTCCTAAAGCCCTTAATCTTTCTTCACACTTCTTCACATTCATGGGGTCTGTAATTGTAACTTTTGCTCTTGAGATTTGTTCACCATTAATGATGGCCTCAACATCACTTAGTATTTTTTTTGTCTAGTTCTCTCATAATTCTCTCTCCAAACACATCTATTCCAATCTCAAATGAAACACAATCTCTTTCCCTATTCAACCATTTTCATTTGGTAGTTGTGGGTGCTTAGGTTTTCACTTGGTAGCATTTTTTAGCTTTGGCTTTGGGTTTTATCTATGTTTGGTTTCAAATTTTCTTAAGTTTTATAACCTATTCTAATCGTCCCTTTGCTCTTTTATACCTTAATTTCAGTTACATTCTTAATTGTAGGTGAGTAATGGCATGGTGGTGCATAGACTTCTTAAAATCTACTAAACCCATGAAATCCATGAAAATCCACCACCACATTTGTATTTATTGTATATATTTATGCCTTCACCATCACCACATTAAATTATGTTAATGTTGTATTTTATGAAGTGACTGGTGATTCAAATTGTTACTTTTTGCCTACTATTGGTGGATGCTAGCTTGTCTTGATGATCTTCCTCCTACACTTCATTCACCTTGGCATGACCTTCTCTCTTATTATGTTAACCTGGGTGTAGCACTTCACATGTTCATGATTCAAGATCCTTGATTACATCTCCTTTTATATTTGTGCTTCATTTCAAGTGCACTTCCATTCCTTGGTCAATTTCTTTGTGATTTCAGCTTGCCTTGTCCTACCCTACCCCATACAAACTCCTGTACTGATCCTCTAGCACTTCATTATCCAAGTTTTTCTTGATCTTTTATGCATGATAATCTTGTGTAACTCCATTTTATCTCTTACACACTATCATAATGTACACCTCCCTTTGTCACTTGGTACTTCACATTTTATGAATATGGAAACTTTGTGTTCCTAGAAACTTAGGTGTCTAGCCTCAAGCACTTAGAAACCAAATGTGCTCAACTCACCTAATTGGATTTATGAATGGAAACACAAAATTAGTTCTCTTTTGGGCTTGAAATTTCCTTTCTTATTCACATAACACAAACAACACAAGATATAAGGAACCATTTAACTTGTGTAAAACTTCATTTTGGTTAGCATAACATAACCAACTTATGACTGGAAAGTTGGTGTCTAATGGTGTATATTCCATCCTAATGTCTATAAGGATTAAATTTATTGTTATTGAAATAACAAAGGAAAATTTCACCTATTAGTATGCATATCTTGTATGCACTAGTCTCCAATATGGTATGGATAACATAAGGGCCCATCCACCTAATCTATAGCTTATCGGGGTGCTTGAGGTATTTAGAGGCATATAACAAGACCAATACTCCTTTAGTAAGTACCTTAAACTTAATGTTACTTTCATGCCACAACTTTTAGAATGCCTTTTTTTACCTATTGGCTCCATCTTGTTTGGGTGTGCATCTTATCCAAGCACTTCAAGTCTTCCAAGCATGCACTCAAAGATTCTTGGCCATCTAATTGACTAATATATGTAATTTACAATGAGGGTAATATGAAATCCATCAAAAAAATGGCATCTATGCTCAACACCAATTGGAATGGTGTATCCTTGTTCAAACACTTATAAATCATATGATATGCTAATAATATTGCTAATACATGATCAACCCAATCCTTGCAACCAACATCACATATCTTTGTGAGGCATGTTACTAATATCTTGTTAAATGCCTTAGTAGTGCCATTTACTTGGGGATGGTAATGGGTTATCTCATGGTGTGCCACCATGTATTTATTTAGTATGATGTGCATGATTTCATTGATGAATTGTATGCCTCTGTAGCTATTTAGACTAAGTGGGCACCCATAGTGACTAATAATGTTCTATAAAATGAACCTTTTTATAGTGATAGTTGTGCAATATATCATTGGCACTACCTCATCTCACTTAGTGAAGTAATTGGTGGTTTCCATAATATATCACGTGCCTATGCACCTAATAGAAGTAGTGATTAGCCCAACAAAGTTAATAAACCTTTTTTCAAATGGTGTTTGAGCAAGAATAGGAATGAGTGGCATCTCATCCTTATGGTTTGATTTTCTTGTACGTTGGTAGATATCACATGACTTGGCATAATCTTTTGCATTTTAGAATAGACTTGGCCACCACAAGCCTAATTGTATCACCTTGCATGTCATAGCATCTCTAACACAATGGAATTCAATAATCCCCTCAAGTGCCTATTGGGATATTGAGTCCCTTTCACTCTCTAGGACATAGTGATGTAGAACCTCATCTTAGCTCATTTTGTATAGTTCCCCACTAATGAGATGAAAGGGGGTGATGTAAACTATGAGATACATTTTATCTTTGGTTGTCATAGTCTAAGGTGTAGCTTTAGATGTTAAGAATGTAGTAATATCCACCAAGTCTTCAAGGATGTATTATACTCTATAGAGTTGTGCATCTAGTATATCATCCTCAATAGGTGTTGCCGCATCACTAGATTTGATGTAGGATAAATATCCTAGGCCCAAGTTCTATTTTCTAGGCTTCAAAACAACTGAGAATTAGAATTATTGAAATAAAATTATCCATCTACAAATGTTCTCATGGATAAATGGCTTGTTAACTAGGTAATTAATCACCTTGTGATCAGTTATGAAGATGAATGGGGTTTTCAATAAGTATTACCTAAATTTTTATAGGGTATAGACCATGAAAAGCACCTTGCATTTAGTTTTTATATAATTCTCCTATACCTAGGTTAGTTTCCTAATAGAAAAGGAAATGATATGATCCATTTTACCTTCACCTAGTTTTCAATAAGTATTACCTAAAAAATTTTAGGGCATAGACCATGTAAATCACCTTGTGCTTATTTTTTATATAGTTCTACTCTACCTAGGTTAGTTTCCTACACTCAAAGGAAATGGGATGATTCATTTTACCTTCACCTAGTTGTGCCAGAATGGTTATAATTATAGATCTATATGCATTAATGTGGACATGGAATGGATTTTTCCAGTCAAGAAATTGTAATATCAACACACTAGCTAATTTTAGCTTCAAGGTTTCAAAGGCATCTTCTTGCATTGCACCCCAATGGAATGGCATCCTTGTGTTAGAGGTACAATAACTAAGGTGGGGGTGAATTAGTGAGCTTAGATATGTAACTAATCAACATATATTAACTTTATCAAGTAACATTAACAAGAGAGCTCATTCATTTACTGCATACACAAGATCAAATACATAACACATACTTCCTATGGGAAACCCTCATGGGGAATAAAACCCACTCTTAAGTCTACAACACATGGACTACTATAAATAAGTATTACCTAAATTTTTTTAGGGTGTAGACCATGGCAAGTTCCTCATGCTTAGTTTTTATATAGTTCTATTTTTCTTGGGTTAGTTTTAGTATCAC
This sequence comes from Torreya grandis, assembly GCA_037957365.1. NCBI lineage: Eukaryota > Viridiplantae > Streptophyta > Pinopsida > Cupressales > Taxaceae > Torreya > Torreya grandis. The sequence continues at coordinate 670,038 of JARHVA010004341.1, forward strand.
TTGAATTTCTTCAGGGCCTAGACCATAGCAATCACCTTGTGCTCAATTTTTATATAGTTATACTCTACTTGGGTTAGTTTCCTAATTGTAAAGGAAATGGGATGATCTATTTTACCCACCTATTTGTGCTATAATGGTGCCAATTATAGATCTAGATGTATTAATGTGGATGTGTAATGGAGTTGTTCAATCAAGAAAATGTAATATAGGTGCACTAGCTAATTTTAGATTTAGGGTTTTCAAAGGCATATTCTTGTATTACGCCCCAATAAAATGGGCTTTTCTTATATTATAGGTACAATAAATAAAGGGGGGGTAAATTAGTGAGCCCAAATATTTCAATTTCAATTGCAGTCTTTTAAACTATTAACCAATAAGCATATATTAACTTGATCAAGCAACATTAAGAGAGCTCATTCATTTAATGCATACACAAGATCAAATACATAACACACAGTTCCTTTGGGAAAATTTCATGGGGAATAAAACCCACTCTCACTATTTCAATGCATGGACTATTGTCTTATAATAAATTACAAATAAGAGACTAGTCAACTCCTTTAGACCAAAAAACCTTGATCAGATCCTCCTAACCAAAGGTATTTAGTAAAACACTTATTTCACAAGGATCAACTTCACCTAAGGAAGATCAACTCCTTTAGACCATCCTTTTAACACTTATACCTTAGTATTGATGGATCCATGTTCATATAACACCTACACAAACTCTATCTCTCTCTTAAATAAGCCTCTCACATAGGCATGCCATAATCTCTCTCCTTCATCACTCATTCTGTCCTCATATGCATACTCAAACCTCTTCACATATCCTCAAACTACAAGAGAACTTATCAACATCATAAATATGACCTATATTTCATACACATAGTCATAAATTTTATCTACTCATAAATTCATCAATTGGGCACTCTACCTCTCCTTTGCTCCACAACTCTCACATACACTTTATACTTGTCTCACCAAGTCTTCCACAAACCTCTCTCAACAAGTCTTCAAACTAGCACATTTTATTTCACCATTTATAAAGAAATCATGAATTATCAAGATCAAAATCTTTCCTTATCATTCAAAAAAACATTCCTTCACCCTTGAGGCATCTCACATGGGTCACACTTAAGCACAATCCACTTTCAAATAGGCGTAAGTCACTTTTAGGTCCTATGGAGACCCATTTAGCTCTTTGACACTTATTAGAAAAAAATTAAGAACATAGGTACACTTTAACACTCATTAACCCATGTAAAATTATATATATGTCCTCCTTAAGTTCCTATATCCATCACAGTACCCTTCTTCTTAAGCACAAATTGCTAAAACAACATTTTGTGTACACAGTCACCATGAATGAACACACAGTCAACTTATAAAACTTTATTCATACTACATATGATTTATAAAACCTTTATAATTTACTAAAATTATCCTAATAGAGTATACAACATGATCCAATATCTAATTTAACATGATATATCTAAACAACATCAAAACAAGCTCAAACAATCTTCTTGGGTCACTTGCAGTCCATGCACGAACACATAGTCAACTTTGAACCTTAATATATTTGAATATAAAAACTTTTATATATTAAAATTAAGTTAATTATATTAATAATATATTCCTATTCATATTTTATTTTCACTACATGAGTAAATTCTTCATTGATCAAAAGTTATGGCTAAAAAACAGACACTGGTCTTTCATTTGTTAAATTCAAAAACTTCAATTCAAATGGTCATAGTTAAACATCAAACACCATGCTAACATATCATGTCCTCATTGATTATATTTATCTCACATAATTTATATTATTCAAAATTTAATGAATATATCACCAATTCCCAAATGTTAAACCTTAAACACATTGACCTCATCTCGTGCAATCCAGAAACTTTGACTCAACGTACTTCATCGATCGTTGTGGATCAATCAGGTCTTTATCATGTAGTACATATCATTAGATAAATATGTATGAACACCCACTCACTATTATATCCCTATATTTTAAATTTTATTAGTGTTAAACATTGAACACTTCTTACCATCTCTCTCAACATACGCCATTAGATCATTCTTATATGATCACCCACACACCGTTGGATCTTCATTTGGTCATGATCTTTAAAACTATTAACCAACAGACACTTTAACCTCATTTGAATCAAAATTAAACATTTATATTTATCTATACAAGTTATCATGATCCATTAAATCTTCATTTGGTCCTGATCTTTAACATCGTTCAAAAATAGACTATGGGGACTATTGCTTATCTGTTTAGAAGAACAACTTTGGACTATCATATCTTTTACCTCACTCACTCACATGATATGAAATTTGGACCATATGATCTCATGATATGAAATTTGGACCATATGATCTCCTAAAATATTATAATCTAAAAATGTGTCAAAATTCTCCTCAAACCTATGCACATTATAGATATAATTCCATTAAAATGCTCACTTGGATTTCTTTCTACCATAGAGCCAAGTATGTCAAGAACTGCTTGGAAGGCCAACTTTGCACATGTGTATATTTTGATGCACTTTAGTGCATAATATTAAATTTATAAAAAATAAACTAGGTAGAAAAATAAGCAAACCCCTATGATCACCTTCTCCTAAAACACCCACATGTGTGAGATATTCCATCACAAAATTACTTACTCAGCTCTTTCTTGCCTCATGCAAAGTTGGCTAAGTATGGGAAAACCCTATCAAAATACCTCAGATCCCAAATTTTCACCCAAATATATTTTATTGTTCTTAGGTTCATGAAATAATATTTATAAAATAATAACTAAGGACTAATTTTATCGCAACTATATGACTAATTCCCCTTGACTCATCCACATGTGGTAGTGGTGATGTCAACAAATTGCCTACTTAAATTTTCTATTACTAGACCCAAAATGTCTAGATGAAAACAATGATCAACCAAATGAAATCCACTCGTTAAAAAAATAATTTAAAGATTATAAAACATCCTATATTACCCATTTCACATTCTCAAATCACCATACTCATCTCTAACAATCTCTAACCATGTCAAAATTTAAGATCAACCAAGCCTTCTTCAAGCATACTAGGTCAAGCACATTTCACACTTTGTCATTGTCACTTAGGATATAAAATAACTTCATATACTCATCATGATACCTCCATAACATAACCATGCCATCATTTAAAACTCTCTAATAATCTCCCCTTTTTTCATTGATGTCAACACACATCATACAACTCACCTTCCTTCTCTCTCTTTAAGTGCTCATATAACATGAACTTTCTCCCCCTTTAACACAATGAAAAAGTGGGAACCAAATAATATTAATAACCTAAAAATACTATCAATATGATTATACCATCTTGTAAATATATTAAAAACTCCCCCTTACCTTGATCCTACCTCTTCTTACCTTGAAAACTTCCTCCTGCTCCATGACAATACTCTCTTCAACCAAGCACTACAATCAATGAAGAAAGAACACACAGGAATACTAAAATATTATGAAACATATCAAGAAACATCTAAGAGGGAATCCCCCTAATATTTATAAACCATTGCATCACTTTAGCATCTTCATATCTCTACACACCATGAAGAACCACCATGCCTGCTTATTAGTCTTCTCTCTTAAACCACCTTAAGACCAACTCTGCATCTACACTATAGCTTCTTTATAAACATATAGAGAAATCTCATAAAACTATTGCTCATATTTGACCAAAGACCTATTGATTCATAGAGAAATAAATGACACCCAAGCTTTATCTTAGATACTCAAAAGTAGCTTTTGATAATGGTTTGGTCATAATATTTGTAAGCTTCTCTTTTGTAGGCACATATTCCAACTTAACACTTTTATTATTCACTTTTTCTCTCAAGAAATGATATATAATATGAATGTTCTTAGTTTTTGAGTGAATAATAGGATTATTTGAGATACTAATTACACTAGTGTTGTCATATTAGATAAGACAAGGTCTATTTTGTCTTACCTTATAATCTTCCAAAGTTTATTTTATCCACATGAATTGCATGCAACAATAAGTAACTACTACATATTCAACTTTTGTAGTTGATAGAGACATTGAGGATTTATTCTTACTTATCCAAGGCACCAATTATTCCCTCATGAATAAGACCCCACCACTGGTACTTCACCTATCATCCACACATCCTACCCAATCTACATTAGTATAATATTTCAAAAAGAATTCTTTACTCCTAGGATGTCATAAACCATAATCTATGGTGCCTTTGAGATATCTAAAGATCTTTTGGACTGATTTTAAGTGAGATTATGTAGGGTTAGCTTTAAACCTTCCTAAAAGACCCACTTCTTACATGATATCAGGTCTAGAAGTAGTAGAGTACAAAATACTTCCAATAATGGATCTATACAAAGTTTGATCAACTTTTGGTGAGTCATCTCATTTACATAACTTACACCTATGATCATTAGAGTACCCATTGGATTATAATCCATCATGTCAAAATTCATCAGCATATCCTTGATGTACTTAGTTTTTGAAATGAATATCCCTGCATTACTTTGATTAATCTATAATCCTAAGAAGAAAGATAATTCTCCCAACAGTGACATTTCAAACTCTATATTCATAGTATCTACAAATCCTCTACTCATTTTATCATTTTTAGATCCAAAAACTATGTCATCAACATATATAACAATAATAAATTGATGAGTTCCATTTATCTTAATGTACAAATTACTATCATCTACCCCCTTTTTAAAACATCGACTCAAAAGATACTCATCCAACCTATCATACCAAGTTCTAGGAGCTTGTTTAAGACCATATAGAGCCTTATTTAGTTTACACACAAAATATTTATTACTTAACATGAAGTATCCTTAAGGTAACTCAATGTAGACTTTTTCTAAGTTGCCATTCAAGAATGTAGATTTAACATCCATTTGATATACCATAAAACCCTTGAATCTTTCATATGCCAAAAAGAGTCTAATTACTTCCATTCTTTCCATAAGAGTAAAATTATATTCAAAATATATTACTTCAACTTGAGTATATCTTTTACACACTAATCTAGCCTTGTTCTTTGTGACTTCTCCTTTCTCATTCATCTTGTTTTTGAAAACCCACTTTATACCTATCACATTTTTATCTTTTAGTCTAGGAACTAAGTCCCACGTTTCATTCCTTTCTATTTGATCAATTTCTTCATCCATTGCATCATTCCAACTTTCATCTTTTCTAGATACCATGAATGTGTTGGGTTCAATCATGGATAATAGAGATGATTCTTATTGATTTTGGTTGATTAACATTATCCTTCTAGTCTGCAACCTTGTACCAACATTTTCAATAATCTGAGAGATTAAATGATCTTTATAAATTTTTTTAGATGGAGCTTTAGAATATTATCTTTATTCCTCCTCTTCATCTTCATCATTTATTTGAACAAATAACTCATCATTGTTTACAATAACATTCTAAATTGAGTCACTTACCTGTAATTTTAGCTTCTTAACTCTACTAGTCTCATCTACCCTTACATTTGAAATTTCAAAAATCTTGTTAAGTCTCTTGTTAAATCATATATAGGTAGTATTGATAGAAGAGTAACCTAATAAGATGCCCTCATCAGACCTTTAATCAAATTTACCAAGATTCTCTTCATCACTTTTGATGAAGCACCTACTCCCAAACACACTAAAATGTTTGACATTAGCTTCTCTATTCTTCCATAACTCATATGGAGTTTTATAACCATTTTATTTGATTTGACACATATTTATAATGTAAACTAAATTATTGGATGCCTCTTCCCAATAACCATCTGATATTTTGGAATCTTAAAGCATGGTTCTACTCACCTCTTAAATAGTCCTCTTTTTCCTTTCAATAACACCATTATATTATGGTGTTATAGTAGCAAAATATTATCTCCTTATCCCTTATTTTTCACAAAAATAATCAAATTCATGAGACCAAAACTCATCTCCTCTGTGTGATCTCACACAATTGATCTTTGACCCTTTATCATTTTCTACAAGCACTTTCAATGCCATAAATTTTACAAAAGTTTTTTATTTTTGTTTAAGAAAAAATATCTAAGTAATCCTAATAAAATCATTAATGAGAAGCATGAAGTAGCTATTACCTTGAATAATTTGGGTTTTCATAGGTCCACATAGATCAGTGTGGACCAACTCTAATGGTTTTGTAGTGTAAAACCGGTTAGATTTGTATCTTCTTTTGGTTTGATTCCCATGAAGACATGCCTTGAAAAGAGAATGAAGAATATTAGAAATCTTGGGAATATGCATTACCAACCTCTTTGAAATAATCTTTACCATGTTATCAAAATTTATATGTCCAAGCCTTTTATGCCAAATCTAGCTTTCTTCTAATTGACTCATGAAGCACTCCTTGGATTCATGGAATACATACATGTTATTATCTATTTTATAAACATTTACAACTAGTTTTATAGCCTCTTTTACTTCACAAACATCATCATGAAAAGTTACAACATTTTTTTGCTTACATATTTATCTCACACATAAAATATTATATTTCAAACCTATATATATATATATATATATATATATATATATATATATATATATATATATATATATATAAGACATTAATAGTCCTAGAATGACCATTATCTAAACTTTTAGTAATTTTGCCAACAATGTTAGCAAATTTGTTGTCACCAAATCTCACTAAACCAGGGTTGGTCCTCCTGAGAGAGATAAAATTTCTCTTGTCTCCTATCATATGATTTGAGAATCCACTATCTATGAACCATCTCTTGTTCCCATCTTCTTGAGTATGAAAGGCTACTTGAACAAACATTGACTCTTCCTTTGGTGGATTATTTGAATTCTTCTTCTTTTCTTCTTCAATCTTAGACATAGTCTTCTTGAACCATTTGATGGTATCAATGACTTGTATATATTTTTTTCAAAAAGCTCTTTTATAGTTTTTGGCTATATAACCTTGTTGGTTACAATTGTAGAATATAATATTCCTTTTGATATATGTAGATAAATCTATGACTAAATTGATTGTAAGAGAAGCAGTACCCATTGAAGACATCATTAAATTTGAACTAATTTTCTCTTGATCATTTTTGATCCATGAATTTTCATTCTTGACCTTTTCAATGGAGCTAAAATCCCTTTTGTCCTTAGATAAGAGTGCATCTGAGTAAGTCATGAATTTATTTTCAAATTGTTCCTCCCTTTGGTTGAGACCATTACCCATCATGACCTATAAATTATTGATTGTTGCTTCTAGATCTTTCACATGCATCTTCACAACATACATGCTTGAATTGACCTTTGATAAAGCACATACTACTTTGTCTTGAAGACAAGCCATAGCCTCTTTGTCAACCATTTTACCTTTGATCACCTTCTAGTGGTTAAACTTGAAAGAAAGACATGCTCTGATACCAATTATTAAAGGTATAATTACTAAGAGGGGGGGTGAATCAGTGAACCCAAACATTTCAATTTCAATTACAGTCCTTTAAATTATTAACCAATCAGTATATATAAACTTGATCAAGTAACATTAACAAGAGAAATAATTCATTCAAAGCATATACAAGATCAAATACATAACACATAATTCCTATGGGAAACCTTCATGGGGAATAAAACCCACTCTCAAGTCTACAACACATGGACTACTATCCTATAATAAATTACAAAGAAGAGATTGGTCAACTCCTTTAGACCAAAAAACATTGATCATATCCTCCTGACCAAAGGTATTTAGTGAAACACCTATTTCACAAGGAGCAAATGCCCCTGAAGAAGATAAAATCCTTTCAACCCTCCTTTGAACACTTTCACCTTAGTATTGATGTCTTCAACACCTAATTATGGATCTATATTTATCTAACACCTACACAAACTCTCTCTATCTCAAATAGGCCTCCCACATAGGCATTCCATAATCTCTCTCCTTATTCACTTGATTTATCCTCATATGCACACTCAGACCTATTTTCATATCCTCAAACTATAAGATTACTTATATAAAATTATAAATATGACCTATAGTTCATAGATACAATCATAAATCTTCTCTTCTCATTAATTAATCAACTAGGCACTCTACCTCTCCTTCACTCCAAGACTCTCACATACACTTTGCACTTGTCTCACCAAGTCTTCCACAAGCCTCTCTCAATAAGTGTTGAAACCAACACATTTGATTTCACCATTTATGGAGAAATCATGAATTAACAAGATCACAATCTTTCCTTTTCAGCCATAAAACGTTCCTTCACCCTTAAGTCATCTCACATGGGTCACACTTAAGCATAATCCACTTTCAAATAGACCTAAGTCACTTTTAGGTCCTATGGAGACCCATTTAGCTCCTTGACACTTATCCAAAGAAAATTAAGAACACAAGAACACTTTAAAACTCATGAACCCATGACACATGATCTATAAGTCTTCCTTAAGTTCCCATATCCATCACATTACCCTTCTACTTAAGCATAAATTGCTCAAACAACATTCTATGCACATAGTCACCATGAACAAACACATAGTTGACTAGTAAACCTTTATTCATATTGAATAAAATTTATCAAAAATTCATAATGAACATAAATTAACCTCATGGATTCTATAATATTATCCAATATCTAATTTAACATGAGATATCGAAACAACATCAAAACAAGATCAAATAATATTCTCAGGTCACTTACAGTCCATGCACAAACACATAGTCAAATTTGAACCTTATTATATTTGTTTGTACACACTTTCAGATCTTAAAACTAGGTTAATTAGATTCATCATATAGTCCTCTTCATCTTTTATTTTTTATTTTTTTTTAAAACACCAGGGGTAAAAACTTTATTAAAACTCAAAAAACCATAGTACAAAGTAAAGAAAAAACAAACACCAAAGACAAACCCACACAACCACAACCAGCCAACAACCAACCTCACTCTTATATACCATACCTATCCTCATGTAGTATTCTCTCCATATTTTCCTTAATTTCTGCTGGTAGCGAAGCCTCCTCAACCACCAGCCACTCCTCAGTTCTTTCCAAAGCACACCTCGCCAAATAGTCAGCAGCTCTATTCCATTCTCTTGAAACATGAGCAAAAATCACAGAGTCCATGAGCATACTAACCTATAAAATCTATTGAACAATCAAGGAGAGTTGCCAGCTAACTTTCGACGTCTTACCATCCCAGATCATATTAATCATGATTAGCGAATCAGCCTCACAAACCACTTTGCACCATCCTAGCTCATACGCTTTCCATATCATGAATAAGATGGCTAATCCCTCCATTCAGTTGACCATCTAAACACCCCTGTGGGCTGAAAACATGAAAATCATTGAACTTACAACGTCCCTAGCAACCCCTTTGATACCTGCCAGACTCGGGTTACCTCTAGACGATCTGTCTGTGTTAAATTTCAAAATTCCCGCTTGGGGGGGCATCCACCTCCCTTCTCTCTGAATTCTCTATCTCCCTTCTCCCCTTCTCCTCCCATACGCATCACTGGGAGAGAAAAATTTCAACTCCAATCTTTCTACCAGCTCTGCATCCTTTTTTACCAACGGCAAAGCCGCCTCTCCTTTAGCTTGAACCATTTCCTGAATCATACTTATAATCTGCTTCTAGACTTGGCTAACTTCCATCCTCACCTCTCTAAAAATATGCCTGTTTCATTCTAACCAAACCCGCCAAAGAATGAAAGTGGGCCCAGCGAACCAGACATTCTACATGAAGCACGCCATAGGGGGAGGTTTCTCAATCTTTGAGCAAAATTCACTCAAGGAAGAAATGTGAAGACAGCTACCTCCCCAAACACCCCACCATGCATGCCACAGCCGGCTAGTATACTAGCATTGAAAAAAAATATGGGCAGAGTTCTCCTCCTGGGTGCCACACAGAACACAACAGGATGGTCCAGCAAATCCCCTTCTTTTGATATTATCCCAGGTTAAGCATCAGTTCCATGCAAGAGTCCACATAAAACACTTGCATTTTGGCCAGGAGATGTTGTTCCATATCCATTTCCACCAAGTAATCTCTCTGACCCCCCAAAATTCTACACAATAAGTTCCTAATACCCAGCAAAAACAAAGTACTTACCTTTGGGATGAGGATACTAGGCAACCTCATCTGCTCCCCTAAGGGAATAACAGGTGCGACTAGCCAAAATCTCGTTCAACTCCTCGCATTCCACCTCCATTCCCCTGATTGGCCACTCCACATTTTTCCATCTAGCTTCTAATAGCTGATTCTGTTGTCCAAAAACTTTGAAGTCACTCACTTTACACCATCCAGCCTCACAAAAATTTTGAGCCAAAACCTATAAATGTGGGTACTATGACATAATGGGAGGAAACCCATCCCATGAGTCATACCAAAACTGCACCTCTAGCCCACTTTTGCAAATCCATAACAACCCTTTTTTTATCAAGTCCACCCCTTTCTTTAGCATGTCCCATATCACCGACCCCCTTCCCATCAGCCTGTGTCTAAGAATATCCTTCTGTGAATGCCCCAAAAAATATCTGTGCGACAATATTTTAGCCCAACTCTGCTCTTGCTTAGTGCACCACCTCCAATATAACTTAGCCGCAAGAGCAATACCTGCCAACGTGGATTGTCTCAGTCCCAATCCACTGAGCCTCTTCAAACTGTAAACCACATCCCATTTGATGAGGCTCCACTTGGTTCTCAATAGGTTCCCCACCCATAAGAACTAATGTGCCAGAGTATCTAGCTCCCTAATAAAACCATCTGGCGCCACCTGAAGCATACATCTGTAAAGGGGAAGCACCTGGACCACAGCCTGTATCAGTTGGACCCTACCCGCAAATGATAGCCACCTATGTGTCCAGTGGTTAACCTTAGCCCTAAATTTGTTCATAATCCCCTGCCAAGACTCCTTAGATTATCTTCTTGAAGTGATTGGGATGCCAAGATACATAACCGGTAGACTGCCAATTTGGAATCGGAGAATTTCAGCCACTCTCCTCTGAATAGCAATAGGGGTATTGAAGAAGTAAATTGAAGATTTCTCTTCATTGATAACTTGCCCCAAAGCTGCTAAATAAGCATCCAAGCATCTATGAATATTATTCACCTCCCTTAAGGTATCCATTCCCATCAATGCCACATCATCCACAAACTGAAGGTGAGAAAGAATCGGCAAGCCACCTCCCCACTTCCACCCTTGAATCTCTCCTTCTCTGGTGTATTCTCTAATTTTCTGCCCCAAACCTTCTGCTAGGAGAAGAAACAGATAGGGGGATAGAGGATCCCCTTGCCATATTCCTCTCACAGCCCCAAAAAGGTTGGAGTTTTCTCCATTGACCAACACCGAAAATGAGGTCGAGGTAATACAGCTCATAACCCACTCAATCCAACCCCTCTCGAAACCAAAGGCCACCAACACCTTCTGCAAAAAGGACCACCTAACCCTATCATACACCTTAGACATGTCCAAATTTACAAAAATTGCCTTATCTTTGGAATTGTACATTGAATGTACCACTTCCATCGCTATCACAATGCCATCCAAAATTTGCCTACCTTCCACAAAATCGCTTTGCTCTTTCGAAATCAGCTCCTTCAAGCACCTCTTTAACCTCTCAGCGATCAGCTTCAAGAGGATTTTGTAAATAACATTATAGAGTGAAATGGGTCAATATTGACTTAAGTGATCAGCCCTTTCCCCCTTAGTAATGAGGGCCAAGTAAGTGGAATTCAGTGCCCTTAGCATTTGTTTGCTGTCCTGGGATTCCTGAACCACAGCAAAGACATCTTCTTTGATAATTTCTCCTGGTAAAACTCTATCAAGAAGCCATTTGATCTAGGAGCTTTACCCTTCATCATCTAAAAAATAACTCTCCTTAGTTCCTCCTCCATTATAGGGCTCCTCAATTTTTCCTTCATGTCCTGAGACACCAAAGAAGGAATACAAGCCAGGATCGAGTCCTCCACACCCTCCATACGCTACCCATCCTCTTGGAAGAGGGCACTAAAATACTGATCTACCTCCCAACACATATCTCTAGTTGAAGACAGAACCTCACCTCTCTCCGTGACCAATGAACTTATGACATTACCATGACGCCTAGCTTTGACCATGTTAAAGAAGAAAGCAGTATTTTTGTCTCCTTCCTGCAACCAATCGATCTTGGCTTTCTACTTCCAGAAGATCTCTTCCCTCAATTCCCACTCCTCCAAAGTTTTGGCAGCCCTTGCTTCCTCTTACAATAGTGACTTAGTTAGGCCTTCCTCCCTGATCACTCTGGTAATGTCATTTCGTTCCTCCTACGCCCTCTTCTTCTCCTGGAAGATATTCCCGAAGTTGTGCCTATTCCATCTTTGGAGCCAATATTTCACATGTTGGAGAAGCTTAGTGAAAACATACATTGTTGTCCCATTCTCTGGCCATCCTTCTCTCCACCATTCCGTAATAAAGCCAAACAGGTCCTGATCCCATAGTAACATAGTCTGGAATCTGAATGATGACTTCTTATGCCTAAAAGCAGATGAGATGTTTAGCTTGATTAGCCAGTGGTCCGAACACCTCCAGTCCAAAATCTCAAACCTGAGTGTCCACCTACCACCCACCCAATAACAAGACGTCAAAAATCTATCTATTTGTTCTGCTATGAAATTGTCACCCAGTCTTCTGTTATTCCAAGTGAATCTACCATTACTCAGCTTGATGTCCACTAAATTCAATTCCAAGATCTTATCTCTAAGCAGAATGTAGAAGGCTCCATTCTTGTGTTTCCTCCCATTTTTTTTGATAATTCTAGGATTGCATTAAAATCTCTTGCTAGAATCCATGGCATATAAGGAAATTCATTACGAACCACCTTAATATTATTGCAGACCAAAATCTTACCTTGAAAATCATTAGGAGTGTATACATTCAATAGAAGTACATACTCCCCTGAGTCCGTATAAAGGGCGATCACTGATAATGATGACTTGAATGCCATCCAAACAATTGGTTTAACCTTGCTCAGATTCCAAAAGCATGCCAATCCTCCTACTGTCCCCTGGGCCCCAATGCATTGGCATGATCCTTGACCCCATGTCCTCGGTGCTATATCCATCATGTACTCCACTGCCACTTTTATCTCTTGTAGAAAAAGTATATCAGGATGTTGACTCCTTACTAATTCATGAATAGCCTTTTGTCTGGGGGTGCTGTTCAATCCCCTCACATTCCATGATAACACAATCATTTAGAGGGTGGCAAAAAATGTGCATCTAGGGTTCTCACAGCCCTTGATTCCACCAAATTCTCTCTGATCATCTTCATTTTGTCTATGTCCTTCCTTCTTCCCACCTTGACACTTATTTCTGAAGGACCCTTCTTGCTATTTTTTTAAAGAATCCCCAGGGTGGGTTGTCCTTTCCCTTGTTGTTCCACCCCTTCTCTCCCTTCCCTTACTACCTTCTCCACAGCCCCAGTGCCTTGATCTCCTACCTCCACTTCCCCAGCATGAATCACTCCTCTCCCCTACCCGTCCAGGTGCATAGGCAAGGCTGCTGCTGTTGTTTGCCCTGAAGAATTTAGTGCTACATTTACAGCTCCCTCATCCTCCTCCATTCTCACCTCTTCAATAACAAGACCCAGATTCACCTCTTACTGTCCTAGTTCCTCCAACACTTCAAATTTGTTGTATGAGTCTTCTTCCTGTCTCTCCCAAAATGTCCTCTTATACCCTTTGTTTCTACCTCTACTTTTAACTTGCATGAAGCCTTCTGAATCCTTGCCTCCCCCACTTCCATTTTTCTTACCTGTACTCTCTTCCCCTGTCTTATTCCCAAGAGTCGAAGGAGATTGCTGCTACCTCTCTGGCTTATTTTTTAGACACCTCCTTACCAAGTGGCCATATTCATGGCAAAGACAACATCTAAAGGGAAAAGTCTCATAATCTAATTTTTGTACCCACGAATATGATCCCGCACACATTTCTACTGTGTCAGGTAATGGCCTACTCAAGTCAATTTCAACACAAATCCTTAAGTATGTCATAATTCTTCTCCCAAGTGTTTGTGATGATGCCCCCACTAGTTTTCCTATCAATGATGCTATCATGAGCAGTACATCCTCTCGACAGCATTCGATCAGTATTCATGGTAGGTGGACCCATACTGGAACTCTGTTAGGAAGCTCCTCCATGGGGTTAAAGCCAACTTGCCACAGTTTCATAAAAAGACCAGCCTGGTTATAGAAGTATGGTCCTCTTTTAAACACCCGACTTCTATCCTCCAAGCAGTTAAAAGTAACCATAAAAAAATTGTTTGCCAGCAGCACCAATTCCATCTCCCCCATTGGCTCCCATACCCTACACACCCAATTCTCCAGGAAAGGTAAAGACACTTTTATTCCCAAGAATTTACAATACAAAGAATGTTTAGTGTAGTACTCCACATCTTCTGATATCAATTCAAACGAGATCACCAGCCTCGGTCCTTCAATGCAATGCTCCAAATAACCATTAACCTTATTGATTCTTGTCCCACTACTTGAGCTCATTACCTGCACCTCTGCCCCCTGGTTGGAAATTGCAACTTCCTTCATTCTATCCCCCTGCCCCTGAGGCCCTTTGCCGACCACATCCCTAAAGCTTTTCCCTTCCTTCGGTCTAGAATGTCCCAGCTGCTCCATTGCCCCTACCTACTAGCTGCTCTACTCCACCCCACTTGCCCTCTTAAAAACTAGTCACCGAACTGAAAGGATCCTATGCTACCCCTTTCTCCTACACTTTGATAGCTCACTTCCTACCCTCACCCTCTCTACACAACCTTCAACAAAGCCGACCAAAGCTAGGGCACGATTGCCCTAGCTTTTCCATGAGTTGCAACTCCCACCATGACTTTACTCATTTTGAACCCCTCTTCATCTTTTATTTTTACTACATGATAAAATTCTTCATTTATCAAAAGTTGTGGCTCAAAAACCAAACATTGGTCTTTCCTTTGTTAAATTTAAAAATTTGAATTCAAACTATCATAGTTAAACACCGAACACCATGCTTTCAACTCATGTCCTCAATAATCATATTAATCTTGAACCATCAATATTATTTGAAATTTAATGCATATAAAACTAATTCACAAATGTTAAACCTTGAACACGTTAACCTCATCTTTTGTAATCTAAAAACTTTGACTCAACATGCTTTATCAATCTCTGTAGATTAGTTAGCTCTTTATCATGAAGCACACACCATTCAATCAATCTATAAGAATAGATGCTCACAAGTATATCCTTATCATATACCTTTTCTTAGAATTATGTTGGTTTCTAGTTGAATACCTCTCAAAGCTAGCCTTGCACACTTAAATAAAATGGCAAACAATGATGAGAAACCTGCTAGTATGTCATTATAGTTGGGGGATGGTTTGGCTTCAAGAATGGACCAAACTAAGAAAATGACTGAGAGGCACCATAGGGGGTATGGTAATCTCCTTGATTATTTTGTCTTTGCCTAAACTAAGGTGAGAGAACATATGGGGTAACTTGCTCACATGGAGGGATTTTGCAATTCAATCTCCATGAGGATTATTGGTGTAAGGGATAAATATGACCAAAGCCTAACCATGTTTTCACACTTCACCCATGAAGGGTTGTCACATGAAATGAAAAAATTATCTAATTCATACACAAGCTACTAAATATGGATGAAGGGATGACTACAATCTTCACTCTATAAAATATTCAATAATAGGGGCCAAATGGAAAACTACAATAATAGAACTTAAAGCACAAACTTTAAACACATTTTAAATATCTAATATATTTTGCATTTTCAAGGTAAGTAACAAATATAGTATGCAACAACGTGTGTTATTTTCAAGGTATAGGGTAAGACAAGTTAGATGATTAAAAAGGATGGTGGTGTTCTGGTGGTTTTCAAATGTGATCTAGGAATTTGACTCAAGAGAGGATGGTTAGTATCGTGTTAATTTCAAAATGAAAACAAAATGAAAGAAACACAATAACTAGCATAACATCTCTAGGCCTAGACACTAGAGAGAGCTTAGTTAACAAACATGAATAAAACACACAATTAAAATGCAAAATAAACCCTCTTTTACCTTCTTTAGATGCTCCTAAATTTTTGTTGTAGTGGCTTGCTCGGCTTTTTCCTCATGAAGTCCTTGACAATGGAAGCTTGGCTACCTCCATCACTCCTTGGCACCTTTGTGGATTTGGCTTGGTTTGGCTTGGAATCAAATTGGCATGGTAACACTAATTTCAATGGGTTTTGTAATCATTTGTGCATTATAACTTTTCATTATCAAGACTTAGAAATGATGTTCATGGCCTCTCTATTTATAGATTTTTGAGAATGTCTAGAATCAACCCAAACCATCCATTCTAAGATTGAGATGTGTGATTGAGGATTAATTCAATTTTTTTAATTAAGTTTATAAGTATCCTCATCGTGATATTGGAATAAGGGGTAATTAAGAGGCATGGAGGGCATCATGGAAGGCATTGATGAGGCATGGAGGGCATGAATCCTGATATTATGGCATTTATGGCCTAGGGATGTCTTCCTAAGAAATGAGGTCACTTGATGATTCAAATATTCCATATTTATTTCTAAAATAAATTATTCAACAAGTTTACATGGAATTATTGATTAGGCCCTAATTTGGTTTAATTATCTCTTAAGCATGATTAAGCACTTTGTGCACAAATTACTCAAATTGATCAGAATGCCTTGTTATTGGTCCAAATTTTGACTAAATTAGAATTGAAAGTCAATGTTAGATGTATTGGAATCATATTCTCACTTAAGATGTTACCAATAATAAATAATTAAGTCACATGTCTTGTGTAAGAGATTTGATAGGAAAGATCAATCCAGAGCACCTAAGTGCAAAATTGGCATTTTGACTCAAAATGATCTAAGCAAAGTTAGTTGGCCCATAAGTTACATTGCCCCATTTAGGGATATCCTAGCCAAAATTATCACTTGAATATGTTATATTCACATCATTTAGCATGTTTTAGTGTTTTTAGGACAAATTATTCATTTTGGGTAGAAATTGGCAAAAAGCTTGATTGGAGGTTATTAATGGCCAGATTTAGGTGTCTATAGTTTTCCCCTATTTGGGAAGTCATTGAAAGATATAATCATAGTAACATCTTCTCAAATAATGAAAAATTCATGCATGCCTACAACTATAATGATGATAAACTAAATGTATGATGCCCATTCGAGGGAATGGTTGGCACAAGTAGGTTGGCAAATGGTCCTTAGAAAAGAAAGAAGAAAAATAAGGGGACCAAATAAAGGAAAGATGATGGGGTGAAAACATAATGATATTTAAAAAGTAGTCAAAGTCATTGAGAATACAAGTGGGATGGTGTATAATGGTTTACCTAAAGGTGGTTATAAACATTGTACCTCAATAGTGGAAACATGGTGTGATAACACAATGATTTTCCCAAAGGTGGTTATAATCATTGAGAAGATAGAGTTAACACTATTAGGATAGAAAAAAAAGATAATAACATGCCCCTGTATGGGCAGAAAAAGTAAAGTGGTGACAACACAATGATTTGCCTAAAGGTGGTTATAATTAGTGAGAAATATAGGTGGGATGGTGTGCAATGTTTTTCCCATAGGTGGTTATAATCATTGGACCCCAATTATGGAAAACATGATAAAATTGGTTGAGGATGATGATATCTTAACATAGAGGGTAATTATGAATTGAAACAACCTACTTGTAGGGAGATGCTCATCTAAACTAATAAAGGTTGAAATTCTTTCATATTTAATTACTCTATTTGGGATATGATTAGGATGGAATCAGGATGTCAGTTCTGAAGAGATACTTCCATTTTTGAATAGACTTCTTAAATCTTAGGTTTTTTGTATCACATGTTGGTAGGCATCACGGTATAACATCATGAGGACTTGGCTGAAATATGCATAAGGACTAACTCCCATAATTCAATACTTAATAGAAAGTAATGCACCAATGATAGAAACCATGATGACAATGTAAACATATGAATATAGATGGATTCAAGTGTAATTATGGGCAAGGAATCACCAAATGAACACACATAAATGGAATCAAAGTAATAGTGTTGAAAGCAAACAAACAAACAAAATAAGTAGAAATAAACAATGTAATAGAAACCCTATGAATATTGCCCCTAGAAAATAGATGACAACTTAACAAATGAACAAAATGGGGGAATAGAAGATAAAGAAAGGGGTGGCTAAGTTGTCCCCATATGCACTAGGCAAGTGGAAATTGCCTACATAGTTCCATGGATGTAATATCCAATAAAAAACTTTAGGCCAAATGTAGTTCTCCTAGGGAATGGGGAGAATGTGATAATTGAGGGAAAAAAATGAAATGGATATGATAAAAGAATAGGCATGGTCTTGAAAAATGGCAAGTGTGTGAGAGAAAAAGGCCAAAAAGGATGGAGAAACTAAATGATAAGTGAGTTATTTGTAACTTAGTAAGGGTTCCTAGAATCCTTAAGGAAAAGAAGTGGTCAATGTTTTTATTCTTTTCTAATAATTTTTCAAATGTTTTTGGAATTATTTTGAAGTATCTCAACTTAATCGAGAAAGATGATACACTAAATGGTTCAAGCTCTTAAAATAATGAGAGCATTTAAACTAAGTTTTCTCATAAAATGATGAGAGAATGGATTAGGTTGCTCATAAAATGACAAGAGCATGGCTTAGGTTGCTCACAAAATGGTGAGAGCATGGCTTAGGTTGCTCACAAAATGGTGAGAACATGGCTTAGGTTGCTTACAAAATGGCGAGAGCATGGCTTAGCTTTCTCACAAAATAATGAGAACATGGCTTAGGTTTCTCACAAAATGGTGAGAGCATGGCTTAGGTTGACTGAGTATACCTCAAAAAATAGTGAAAGCTACCTACATAGTCCAAGAATAGGACCTATAGTCATTATAGTTCTACCCTACAATGGAGGAATTTGACTATTGTAGCAATCAATTCAAACAAAATAAGCATAGTTCGTAAAAAGGCATAGTATGACATAAGAAGTGGTAAGTTGGTATGTCAAAGCTTAATAAACAAATGTTGCCCCTAGTTTTCCCATAGGTAGTTATAACTAGGACACAATGTTATGGATCAATGGTAATAATTTTCCCAAAGGTGGTTATAATTAGTAACAAGACTGGTGATAAGAAAGTAATAACAAATGAAGGATGCAAATATCAAAAAATTTATCACACTGCTATAAAATATGATCTTTGTCTGAAGTACTAAACTAACTGATGAAACTAATTAGATACCTTAATGCTAAAAATGTGTAATGAATGGAAAAAACCAAGGTCAAATAAGCTAGGCTTTACAACACATTAAGCTGATAGGTCGAAAGTGAAAAGTGGATACGACTAAGAGGATGGATAAAGATGATATTTGTAAAAAGAAGAATAGTGATAAAATAGCATAACTAAAATATTCTTCAAAAACATAGCACTCAAGCATATTAGTACTTGAGATGAATAATATTCATCAGATTAGGAAGTTCATCTCCATCTGGTGTGGTAATATTGTATGCTCCTAATCCATAATCTATAATAATGATGAAAGGCCCTATCCAATTTGGTTTGAATTTTCCTTTATGCTTCTTCTGAACTGTGGTATTATTTTGGTTTTATTTAAGAAAAAGATTACCAAGTTCAAATGTTCTAAATTTAACACATTGATTATAGTGGCCTTTGAGTTGATTCTAATATGCTTAAAGATTATTAAGAACAATTGTGCATTTCTCCTCAAGTAGTATAGCTCTTGCAAGTGAGCTACTCAATAGTCATGATCATCCAAGAAATGATTGAAAGAGATGCACAATGAAGGAAATTTTACCTCAATAAGAAGGATGGCTTCAATACCATAAACAAGTGAGTATGGAGTGGCTCATGTCAGGGTACGATGATTGGTATGGTATGCCCAAAGGGTAGGGAATATCTATAGGTGCCAATCATGACTAACATCATTGACAATATTTTTGAGAATATTGATAATGGTTTTGTTTGATGCTTCGGCTTGGCCATTACTTTAAGGTAATATGTTGTATAAGTTTTTTGTGTGATGTTATATTCGGTACATAGCTAGTCTACATCCTTATTCTTGAATGATCCTCCATTATCATATATAATGTTAGATGGGATACCGTAGTAGAAAATGAGATGGTTGAAGATGAATTTGGAAATTTTATTTCCAATCACATAAGTGAGGGGTATAGCTTCAACCCATGGCAATAAGGATATGTTTATGGCCATTAGATGAAGTGGGGTTGATCTTCCCAATGATGCCAAGTCCCCATGTAGAAAATGGCCATGGTGTTAATATTAGTTTCAAAGTTTGGGCTAGGGCATGAATCAAATTAGCATGCCATTAACATTTATCACACTTTTCTACATATGCAACAGCATCTACCTCCATCATGGGCTAATAATAAATAGTATGTAAGATATTTTTGGCTAAGACTACCCGATTAGAATGAGCTCCACATACCCCTTCATGTACTTCTCTTAATGCTAGTGTATACTCTATCAAAGTTAAAAAATAAAGCAAAGTTCTATCAAAACTATGATGATAAAGGGTGGATCTAAGTAGAGTATAATGAGTAGAATGATGAATAAAGGCTTTAGTTTATTTTCAAGATAGGTTAGGTGGTAGAACTTGGTCATGAAGGTAGTTGTAAAGGTCTGAGTACTAGATAGAATTAGGACTAACAATATCACAAATCATTACACTGATTGAAGTTTCATGAGCTAGTGCTGACAAAACCTCAATGAAGAACTGATACTCTCTAGATTTATCTTTTTGTCGAATTAGAGAACTAATATTAGCCATGGCATCTAAAGTTCTATTACTAGCCTTTGGTATGTGATCAGACTAAATGTTGGTAATTTCTTGATTAAGAGTGTCAACCATGGCTTTATATGGAACTAATTTGTCATCTTTGGTTTGAAAATGATCTATGACCTTATTGATGATTAATTAAGAATCACCATAAACTTGGAGATGAGATATGCTCCAATACACTACCTATCAAAGTCTTGCAATAATTGCTTCATACTTGACCATGTTATTTTTACAAGGAAAGCTAATTCTAAATGATTTAGGGATTAGATCCCCCTGTGGTGTAATAAACAATAAGCCTACCCCTAATCCATGTGAAGTAAATGAACCATCAAAATACATCTTCTAGGGCTACTCCTCAAGGGGTGTGTCAATGATGGTCATTATTGATTCATCAAGAAATTGAAATGTTAGTGGTTGTGTGTCTGTGAGAGGTGCTTTAGCAAGTTGATCTAAAATAAATTATCCCTTGATTACCTTTTGCTTGAGATACTCTATGTCACACTCACTAAGAAACATGATCCATTTAGCCATTCTACCTTGCAAAGATATTTTAGATAGTAGATACTTGAGTGGATCTACTTTTGAAATGACCATGGTCTTATTATTCAACATGTAATGTCATAGTTCTTGAGCTATGAAGACCATTGCCAGACAAGATTTTTCAATAGGTGCATAGTTATGTCCATATGTGACCAAGGTATGGCTTAGGTAGTATATGGCATGATCTTTTCCATTATTTTCATGTTGAGCCAAGAGTGCCCCTAAAGCATTGTCGATAGCTGATAGGTATAAAAAGAATGGCTTTCCTAGCATAGGGGGTAATAAAATAGGTGGATTAACAAGATAGTCTTTAAGTTGTTGAAAAGTTATTCGGCAATGATCATCTAGTGAAATGTAACTCCCTTATTTAGAAGATGTGTAAATGGATGACACTTATCTACTAACTGAGAGATGAAGCATCAAATTGATTGGATCTTACCCTATAAACTATAGAGTTGCTTTAAATTGGTTGGTGGTGGCATCTTGGTTATAACATGGACTTTAGCTGGATCAACTTTAATACCTCTATGAGACATGATAAAGCCAATTAATTTTCCTAAGGTTATGCCAAACATACATTTCCTTGGATTGAGTCTAACTTTGTACCCTCGTAATCTTTCAAATATCTTACATAGCACTATTGGATGGTTGTGTCATGTCCCCTTTTTAGTTGACATGTTCTGAGTTCATGGTTAGCCTATTATGCGACCCTCGTAGGCTGATAGGATGGGTAGAGGGTCTTGATGGAAATTCGCTTGGCTTCATTTAGCAGAATTTTTCCAATTGGTTTTTGTTCAGGCTCTTTCAGACATGAATTAAGGGAGATATTAATATTTGAGTGATTTAATCAAATATTAATTATTTGGTCTAATTTTAATTAATTATTAATTATTAATTATTAATTATTAATTATTTGGTCTAATTTTAAGACCCTAATTCTAATTTAAGAATTGGTCTAATTTTAAGACCCTAGTTCTAATTTTAGAAGCCCTAAGTCTAATTTAAGGAAATCTAATTTTAGCAAGCACACCTTTGGAGGGTATAAGGGTTTCTCATGGGAGAGAGTTTGGATTCATGATTGATTATTGATATTGAGTTTTGTTAAGAATTCTTCTATGAAGACTGAGCCAAGGGTTCCAAGATTCCATTTGCATTGAAGAATGTCAACTCTTCATTGTGTGTGATTTAGAGGTTGTGAAAGATCAGCTGATCTATTGCCAAATTGAGAGATAACTTCATACAAAAGTTATCACAGGTGTTTACAAGTTTGAGAGATAACTTCACACAGAAGCTATCACAAGGGTTTATAGGTATTTCATTATTTTGGATTTTGATACAAGAAATATCCAGATATAGATCTTTTGTATTAGCCCATAGTTTTATAGATCAGGATTAAGCATACAAGGTGAGCTATATCAGTGGCCATACAAAGTCTGTACAGATCTATGAAAATCCATACGCATCAACAGAAAGATTAGACACTGACATCAGTGGGCAGAGACCTACAGAGACTAACATCAGTCGACATATCACTGACGTCAGCAGGTTAACGACTCCAGTCGACCGACGACGGCAGTATAACCGACGTCGGTGACTGTGTTTTTTACATAGCAGGCCAAGACGCACCAGATCCAAATTTCTTTCCCAATTTGTAGAATATTCAGGCTATTAAGGCTATACTTTCAATATTCTTTATATACTTGACAGAGGACCTCTATTGTAAGCATATGAGCAAATAAATAAGAGATTATATTGTGATTTATTTATCTATTTGTGGATATTTTGTAGAAATATAGATAAGCAATTCAGAGCTTTTGTTTTGGTATCTGAAGGGATATTACAGTGGTAGCAGAGCTAAATCCTGCCATCTTGAGGGTTTGACAATCTTATGTAGCCACAAGAGTTGGGACCACACAGGTATAATACACGCAGTAGAGCTTTGCTTGAAGGTACCCAGTTGTTAGAACAACAGCCATTTATCATGAGTGATAGACGTGAGGGTAGCCCACCCAAGGGCCATCGACATAATGATGATCTAGGTACTATAGAAACCTACCATGAGATGACACAGGCACTACAAGCACTTACTACTATGATAAGGAGGATGAACCCACCTGATAGATAGAATGGGGAACAAGGAGATGACAAGAGTGCTACTATTAATCAGAGACCATAGCATGCCCACTCTAGAATAGCTAATAGACCTACATGTCCTATGTTTGTTCAAGAGGAACTAGAGGCTCTAGCAGAGGAGGAGGCAGGAGATCCCTCATTTGCAGATGTTTACCTAGCTGCAAATGATGAGTGGGACTTATTACCCCCTCATGTTTGAGAGAGGATGACCTTTGATCATTTTGTTAATCTAAGGAGAGAGCACTACAGATTGGTTAGACAAGACAAGAGACCTAGACAATAGAATAATGATCTAAAGCATGCTACGAGTAGGCTCACACTCATGATGTTCAATGGTAGTGGTAAGGTCATAGCACAGGCCTAGATTAGTAAGTGAGACACCTTTCTCACATTGCGTTCGATGGCTAAGGAAGATGCTATCAGATATGCGACACTACATCTTAAGGGAGTAGCTCATGATTGGTGGCACCACAGGATGGTGACACTCCATGATTAGATCACATCTTATCAGGAGTTTATGGATAGGTTGGTAGAGCATTTTGATAGGAAGGACCCAGAATCCTATTTCAGAGAGTTAGCTCAGTTGTGCCAGAGTGGCAGTCTAGAGTCTTACATTGGTGACTTCCAAAAGCTATTAGTTATGGTTCCTGGCATTTCAGAGAGGTGACTTGTAGTACTCTTCATGGAGGGATTGACAGAACCATTAAGAGGTTAGATCAAAAGCTTTGATCCTCCTTCATTATAGGAAGCTATGAAGAAGGTGCGTAGTATGGAGATGGCAGCCCCATCAAGTAGATCTAACTCCAGAGGTACTTCTTCATCCAGGGACCATAAGTGCTCCAATGGAGGATTAGATTTCAACATAGATAAATCAAGTGTTAAAAATGATTCAAAGGCCAATCCAGCAGCACCACCATTGGATAGAGAGGCTCTTAATGATCTACACAGGAAGAAGCTTTGCTTCTACTACAAAGGTCCATATGATATCCATCACGATTTCCCTTTGAGGCCTAAGGGCAAAGCAAATCATGTGATGTGGGCATATTATGAGGATGCAGAATAAAAAAATTCCAAACAACAAGATAGTTTAGAGGAGGTAGAGGCTTCAGAGCCTAAGGCAGAGGCAGATTTAGAGCTTCATATACAGGAGGCCCGCCTATCCAGCATTCAGTCAGATGAGTCATTTAGACTCTAGGGAGTTTTGGCAGGACAGAAGGTCATCACCCTTCTTGATACAGGAGCCCCACATAATTTTATAGATGCTAGATTTGTGGAAAAATGTGGACTCACTACTGAAGATTTTGAGGGCATTAGAGTTAAGGTAGCCAATGGTCACACTCTTAGGTGTGAGCGTATGATTAGAGACCTCCCATTGCACTTGAACAACTATGAGTTCAACGTTGATTATTATGTGGTGAACATGGGGGATATAGACTTAGTCTTGGGTATGAAGTGGCTTCATTCATTTGAGGAAGTTACTCTTCATCTCAAGGACATGGAGGTTCACTTTGATGTTGATGGGAAGACACATATTCTTAAGGCAATACGGGGCAGCAGCTTCAAACATATGTTTTTTCATCGGATGGAGATGCCTATACGACATGACATGATAGAGTGCTCTGCCAAATGCACATTAACACCGACACAGGAGGGATATGAGGATGAGCTTTGTCTTGAGGTGAGTTCAATTCTAGAGTTATCCCATGTGGTAGGGACTCAGCTTCCTGTTATAATCAGGTCATAGGTAGATGATAATATGACTATTTTTAGCCTTCACGATCTAGATCTAGATATTATTTAGGTAAGGAGTTTACTTGAGTTGCCTGTTGATTTTCATTTATGGATTGGATGTTGGGGTGCTTATCTTAGTACTAAGGATGATGTGATGCCATTAGATGAGAATTGGGATGGACATGGCATGGAGTTTTCATTGATTGATAGCAGGGTAGATCATGACTACATTTGGGATCCAGGTGGATTGATTGGTTTATCATTTAGTGATTGCTTGGGGGTAAGCAATTTCAAGAGGGGCGGATTGTCATGTCCCATTTTTAGTTGACATGTTTTGAGTTCATGGTTAGCCTATTATGCAACCCTCGTAGGCTGATAGGATGGGTAGAGGGTCTTGATGGAAATTGGCTTGGCTTTGTTTAGCAAAAATTTTCTAGTTGGTTTTTGTTCGGGCTCTTTCGGACATGAATTAAGGGAGATATTAATATTTGATTGATTTAATAAAATATTAATTATTTGGTCTAATTTTAATTAATTATTAATTATTTGGTCTAATTTTAAGACCCTAATTCTAATTTAAGAATTGGTCTAATTTTAAGACCCTAGCTCTAATTTAAGAAGCCCTAAGTCTAATTTAAGGAAATCTAATTTTAGCAAGCACACCTTTGGAGGGTATAAGGGTTTCTCATGGGAGAGAGTTTTGATTCATGATTGATTATTGATATTGAGTTTTGTTAAGAATTCTTCTGTGAAGACTGAGCCAAGGGTTCCAGGATTCCATTTGCATTAAAGAACGTCAACTCTTCATTGTGTGTGATTCAGAGGTTGTGAAAGATCAGCCGATCTATTGCCAAATTGAGAGATAACTTCATATAAAAGCTATCACAGGTGTTTACAAGTTTGAGAGATAACTTCACATAGAAGCTATCATAAGGGTTTACAGGTATTTCATTATTTTGGTTTTTGATACAAGAATTATCCAGATATAGATCTTTTGTATTAGCCCATAGTTCTACAAATCAAGATCAAGCATACAAGGTGAGCTATATCGGTGGCCGTACGAAGTTCGTACAGATCCGTGAAAATCCATACGCATCAATAGAAAGATCAGACACTGACATTGGTGGGCAGAGACCTACAGAGACTGACATCAGTTGACATATCACTGACGTCAGCAGGTTAACGACTCCAGTTGACCGACGACGGCAGTATAATCGACGTCGGTGACTGTGTTTTTTACACATCAGGCTGAGATGCACCAGATCTAGATTTCTTTCCCAATTTGTGGAATATTTAGGCTATTAAGGCCGTACTTTCAATATTCTTTGTATACTTGACAGAGGACCTCTATTTTAAGCATATAAGCATATAAATAAGAGATTATACTGTGATTTATTTATCTATTTATGGATATTTTATAGAAATATAGATAAGCAATTTAGAGCTTTTGTTTTGGTATTTGAAGGGATATTACAGTGGTATCAGAGTTGTTTGTGTTTCTATATTCCCTGTTTGAAGGAGATATTATAGGTTGGCCCTAGTTTTGGATTTTCCTTATATGTCATCGACATAGTCTTTAAAAACATCATGCATCATATCATAGAATATGATAATCATGGCCCTTTGATATGTAGCTCTAGCATTATTAAGGCTAAATGGCATTACCTAATAACAAAATGTTCCCCATGGAGTGGTGAACATTATTTTATGTTGGTCTTCTAGTGTTATTCTAGTCTGGTTGTATCCTAAAAAGCTATCTATGAGTGAAAGCATTTCATAACCTACTATGGAGTCAATGATCATGTCAATATTAGGCATTGGAAAATCATCTTTAGGACAAGCTTTGTTGATGTCTTAGAAATTAGTATAGATTATGATCCCTTTAGGATTTTTAATAACAGGTATCACATTAGAGATCCATTCTAAGTAGTCAATGGATCATATACATCCTGCTTCTAAGAGTTTTTCCAACTCTTTCTTTACCAATACAACAATGTGAGGATATATCTTATGTAAATTTTGTTTTACTGATTAGGCATCAGGATTGACCACAAGGTGGTGTAAAACCAAGGTGGGGTCTAAAACTGACATGTTAGAATAGGCCCAAACAAAGATATCTACAAATTCTCTCAATAGAGCTCTAAAGACTTCATGTTCCTCTTCAATGAGGGATGCACCTACTTTTATCCATTTTAGGTCAAATAGAGTCCTGATGTTTACCTCTTTTGTATCTTTGACTAGAATGGTTGAACCATCTTCTAAGATAGTAGGAAATGACTTGAACTATTGGACTTTGTTAGGTCCTCTTCTAGGACTTGATCTTCAACTTATCTTAGGCATGATGAATCTAAGTCCCCTAATGGGAGATCTGGTCATATGACAAAAATAGTCATAAATTTTTAAATAATTTGATCAAATACTTATTTTTGTGCAAAACTAAACTTGGATCCATAGGCAAGTTCATAATTAGTGGTCTCTTGGTCTAAACTTTAATAAGAATGAACATCTTCATCTAATGGTGCCTGAAACAAGTTTTCACCATTAGATTGGCCTTTATCTTTAATTTTTCCTTGGTCAAAAAGTGCCTCAAAGATGTTTTCACTTTGGGACCTCAATTTTTTACTTTTTTTTTTGGCTAAGGGTGTTCACCCGCTCTCCAAAATAAGATGCAAGATTCAATGTAATTGAGAATCTTGACTTGTGATCTCCCAACAAAATGGTGTCTCTAAGGCCTAAGAAATCATAGAATGCCTCATCATTTTGGAACTCATCAATTGGTAGATTAGATTCTTATTGGTCCCAATCTATTAGTTGGGGATAATATAATGGCAATGGGTTGTGATGAATGACCAGGGCAAGGTTACAAATGGTATTGTTATCAAATAGGTTAGTTTTAACTAGGTCATTGAAGGTGATGCTATGATTAGAATCTGCTTTATTGTTGTCATCATCATCACTAGTCACTAGTGATGGAGTTTGAATAAGATATGTGGGGTCACCTCTAGGTGGTTTAAATCCAATTCCATAAGGTCTTTCATACTTAGTCATGAAAATTGGCTCGATGGTTCCTTGTTGATTTAGTTCGAGGCCTCTTCCTTCATAATTGTGATGCTCTATGATCATATTGGGAATAGGATACTTTGAAATTTTATAACAATCAACTTGATCATCATTATATAACCATGATTAATCCCCCTTTAGAGGGTTGAGTTCTAGGCTAGATGTTGGTATAAATGTGATAGGTCCCTTATCTTTGTTCTTTTGTCACCAATGCATATGTGGGTGACATTAGGTCACCCACAGGTTTTTAGATTTTGAGGAAGATTGGTAATATGAAATGTATCATGGGTCACATACTCTCTTAGTCCATTATCTAAAATGGTGAAATGATTATAAGATTTAAGAGGTTGCATGTGGGAAAGGGAATCCAAGGTATTAGGATCTATGCAATTATCTGGTGAAAGATCAATAAGTATGGCCTTTCCCTTATCCTACTTGAAACTTGGACTCATGTTATACTAATAATTATAGCTTTAAAATTTAGCCTCAAGATGTTTGTAGTATTGGTATCAGTTTAAATCTCCTAGAATATTCATGTCCATCCCTAAGTGGTAAAACTTGATACATTGGTGTATCATTGACGGGACTACATGAATCTCATGTAACCAAGGCCTACCTAGATCATATTGTATGATAACTTGAGATCAAGCACATGGCCAAGTGTATCATGAGTCAAAGGTCCAATGATAACTGGAAAACTAATGGTGCCTTGTGATTATCTTTCTTGGTTATCATAGGCTTGATGGTTATCATTTTTGGATGGAGATTTACCATTATGTACCCAAGAAGCTTGATGAGCTTTAGAGGCATGATGTTGAAACCTGATCCATTGTATATAAGGACATGTTTCACTTTATGCCATTTTATATAAACTTATATGTATAATGGATTATTATGGAGTGGGCCAAGGGAAGACATATCGCTTTGGTTAAATGTTACTTGTTGGGTTGGAGCTAAGTGTCTAACCAAAGCTTGAAATTTATCAAGGGATATGTCACTAACAATAGTGGATTGGGTTAAAAAATCATTCAAGATATTCTTATGGATTGATTATGTTCATAGCAAATCTAAAATAGAAATTTGTGCTGGTGTCTTCTATAATTGTTCCACAATATCAAACTTCTTATCTTGGTCAATATTGAATAGTTTATTCTAAGGTTAAATAATTAGTTGGATAATAGGTAAAGTGGTAGATGTTTGTAGGCTTGGGATAGTAATATTCAACCTTTGACTTGTGATTTCACAATCATAATTAAATACTAGACCATTATTGCTAACAAATATTGGGAATGGTGTGGGACTAGATAAGACAAGTCTCAGTTGCCAATGCACTCGTATGTGGTCATGTGGCAAGGATAAGTTATCGATATAAGGTCCAAAAGGGGAAGTCCTAGTTTGATAGTTTTCCTATATGCAATCCCAGGTTAAAGAAATATTATCCATGTAATTTGGCTAAATGTTATTGTTTAGCAATGATTGAGGCTAATTAGTGCTTGGTCTAGGATTAATGGAGATTGTATTAACACTACCCCCTATAATATGACCTATAACCATGTTGTAGTCATGTGTAACTACATGGTACATTTGTTGGTTATTATTTTTTTGACCTTATTTTTTTCCATTATTCTATCATTATAGGTTCTACTATTAATTTTTTTATTCTACTGGTTCAACCTTTGATTTTGATACTATTGATTTTGCTACTGCATTGGCCATTATTATTGTTGTTACTAATTATTTTACTATTGTTGATTGCTAGATTGGGTAAAAGGGTTTTGATAAATCCCAAGATTTTGATTGTAAGTGGAAGCATCATTATCTAATGTTATCTCCCCATTATCCAACATAATCTCAATTAAATGCTTGATTTGGACACATCTTCATAGATTATGCTCATTGACCTGATGATATTCATAGAATTCATTTTCATGGTACCAATCAGGGTAAGGAATGCCTTAAAAATAACTCTTTAGTATAGGAAAACTAATTATATTAGTGGTAACAAGTTTGTAAAATACAAACTCTATAGGTTTTCCTAGGTCACTAAAGACATGACGTTCAGGCATGGTTCTCCTATGAAGAGGGGTTTATAATGGTAAAGTCTATTATATTTATTGTGTAGGTCTTGTTTTTTGTGCTTGTAGAATTGGTTGGAGATGTTTTTGTGTAGGATTAAGATAAAAATATGGTGCATATGATGTTTTCACTATTTAGACACGATGTGATCTAGTTGCTCTATTTCCTACAATATTCTTATTATGGTTGAATTGCTTTAGTCTTTCTTGGTTATTAGCCTATGCTAGTTTTGATGCTTATGCTTGAATGGGATGTTCATGTTGGCCATTTCCCTAATTTTTACCTTGATTTTGATTAGTAGAATTAAGCTTGATGACTCCTTTATTGATTAATGCCCTCTTGATCAACAAACCTTTATCAATGATCTCTTTGAGAGTATGTGCACATTGTAGTTCTAGATGATAAGCTATCTCACTATGAAAATTTTTACTAAACACATTGGCTAATTATTTATCTCATAAAATATGGGTAAAATGGCTTACAAGGGCTCTCCATCACTGTAGATAACTTGTAAAACTCTCAACAACTTTTTTCTTTGCTTGTGTTAAATCCACTATTGAAATCTCATGTTTGAGATTATAGGAAAAGTGTTGTACAAAATTATTAGAAAGATCATAAAAATTCATTACTAAATTTTTGGTAAACTTAAAAACCACTCTAAGATTTGTCCATCCAAGCTCTTGGGAAACAACAACAAAATATATATGTCATTATATGCCACTGGTTGACATGTGACAAAAAAACATAGTCAAATAAGCCTTAGGGTCACCTTTCTCTTTGTATTTATTGAATTTTGGTGGTTCGTATCCTAGATAAAATGGTATCTACAAATAATCCATGTTGAATGGATAAGAACACATGTCATCCAACTTAAACTTTTTAGTATGTTTCCTAGCTTGAATGGCAACAATTGCATCCTTCATCTATTATAACTCTTGGGATAAGAAATAGAAGGAACATTGGTTTGAGGGAGAATATTGGTTTGGGTAGATGATTGGGAGGTCACAAGTGAGACACTTTGACCCACTTTGACTAGGGTATGATGGAGATATCTATTGGGGTATATTGGTTTGGTTGATAAATGGACTAGGAATATGCATACGTGGATTAGGATGTACTTGGAATTGTACATTTAGTTGCACAATATTCTAGTTTAGGTTGGTGATAAAGGTTTGAATTGGAGGATTTTGTGGTTGGGATGGAGGGATATAACTATATTATGTCTATTATGGTTGAAAAAGGACATGTTACCAACTAATCAAACCTTATTGTTGAGTGGGAACTTGTGGACCAAGACCCTGTCTCTAAATTTGTGGCACATTCTAAACCAATGGTTTTCCAATAGGTACTTGAGAAACATGGGAGCCTCTTTTTTGCATGAATACATGTGGGGAAGTGTAAATAGGTTACAAATTTGACATCTATTGCTGACCAATGTTTTCACATTATTGACTAGTTATTGTTTGGTTTTGGATTGGTACACTAGTCTGTGACTAAAAAGGTATGTTTGCCATTACCTAGCGAGGTGAAACATTAGTTTCCCTTGATTGATATGGAAATTTATTTATCCTATATTATATTGGTACACTAGATTGTGCCTTATGGAATACTACTTGTTACTTGTTAAGGAGGAGTATGATTTATCACATTCTATCATTAAGGTGTGATATTGGTCATTATTTGACTACCTAATCATGTAGGTTATACACTTGAGAAAGAAACTAGTTGAGGTTGGGATGTAGAAACTCCTACTCCTTGGTATGATTCACTCATGGTATTAACTACAAGCACATGTTGTCGGCTAGTTGTTTGTGAATTAGTACCACTTTGATTGGGATTGGACATTGCTTACACATTATCCATTATATTTTACTCATTATTCTATGTAGAAGTAGAAGACACTTATTCAATAATGTGAATATGTAGAAAGTTTTCTACCAAAGTGTTTTACATGAATGGGTCTAAATGATGTTCATCTAATTGAAATTACATGCTAGATTTAGGTAGGGTTGATATGTTGTCTGCATTTGATTAAAATGGTATTACATGATGTTTTTGCCTCAATTAGATATATTAGGGTCTTCATAAGTTGTTTGGACTAGAGCCATAGGATTTATAAAAGAAGCTTGTTGATCATAAATGATATTGTGGGGCACTCTTACTAGGCTTGGTAAATTTTCATGGGGGAAGTATACTAGAAACTTGGCCCCTACCTCTATGGATCTAACCAAAATCTCATATTTATTCTCTAAATAATGTCACTTAAATAAAAATGAATCATACATGGAAGTTGTATTAGTAGAATATAACTATTGAAGAATTGACTTATCCACTATGGGTATTGTAGCTAGGTATTGTGTGGTTTGTTCTTGGTCTTGTTTTGAATAAGGTGGTGTGTTAACCAAATAGTTAGCTAAGGGATCTTGGCTTTGTGCCCATAATTGAGTATTATAATAGGGATAAGAATCCATCTCATAATAAATATTATCTATATGGGGGTCTTTCACCATTCTTTCCTACACAACTACATTACTAATCCCTGGATTATACATGAGTCTACTATGAGTGTAGGAATACATGTTGGGATCTATAGTCAATGCTTTTTGATAAAAGTTCAAAGATTTTTACAAACTCTAAAAAGGATAATATATAAAATATATGATGTTCCAACTTGGAATAGATTCATCAAAAGGATCAAAAGGTTTATGTAAAGATTTGTGAGGAAACAAACTAGTGTGAACTATATAACATTTCACTATTCTTACAAAGATAAGCAAGTAAATAGACCAAAAATAAAAATTCCAAACTCTAAGTTTGAAGTGTTTCAAATTAGTTTAATCTAAGAATTTAAAAGTTTTTAGATCTTTTGGCCAAATGCAGCTTCAAAATCTAGACTCAAACAAGGCATGTGCTATGGCTCTTGGCCAAACAATGTCAAAAGCTAGACTTTGAAAATAAATGAAAGTTTTAATCTAATAGATTTTAAAAACTTCTAATAAACACTAGGAATTTTATTCTTGGACATGAACTCAATAAACTAGGTATAAGGTATGAAACAAAAGGCACTTTTAGAGATAGTTTATTTTCTCACAAGTAATGGTATAAAACTTGGTTCTTTTAACAAATAAGCTAGACAAAAGTGAATGATATAAATATGATAGACAAAGGATCACAAAAGTACACTTAGAGTTGTCTAAAAATGTAGGAACAAATTTGAACTCTATGAAAGAGGGTCTATAAAACAATATTTGAAATGTTTTGGGCAACGTAACGATACTACACTACCCGAAAGATGTGACAAAAAATCTCTAAGGAAAAGATAGTTTCCCATAATTTTGATAGCATAACACTATCTTTCTTGACTCCAAATGTTTATGGTGAGTAGACTCAAAGTACAAGTGTCTAGCACAAAATTTATTAAGTCTATCAAGTGATGATAATGATTATGAGTCTTAAACGACCTTCAACCCAAATTGGAAATTAAACCCAAGTTCCCTCAAGTTTAGTGAAAATGGAAAACCCACTTAACACATAAACCTCATGAACTTATAAAGGTGTAATTTCAAATTTATATTATAAGTGAAGGACTTAAACAACTTTGGTAAAGGTCTAGACTCAATTGGGTAGCATAACTATGCCAAGGTGGATGATATGACTTCCAAGTTTTTGATGAACTTTGAACAAGGAAAATTGATGATCTCAAATGGGTAGCATAATGCCTCTTTGTTCAAATAAAAATGAGGACCATGTGTTTTGGTTTGTATCATTTATTTACACCAAGTTTTGACTTCAAACACGACTTTAATCTAGGATAAAACTCAACCTATTAATCGCTCTTAAACTTTAAACTAATAAGGTTGCTTGTTATTATTGGAATCCATCTATATAAATCATTTGAGAGTAATTTAAGTGTTTATCCAAAATTAAATGTGCATTATATACTAGGGTTTTTACACCCCCTATCTCAAATGATAATACTGTGACATGGACCTTGAGGTGCACCTTGCACCAACAATACTTCTATGGCAAGTGGGGATTTATCTAAGATATAACAAGTTTTTGAATGTTATAAGGGAATCAATTTCACAATGAATTTCACACTAAAAAATGAAAAATAAAAGCATGGATTTTGGGTATGTATCACTTGGCTTGTTGTAAAAAGGTCTAGTCCTTTTTGCAACCACTACATCCTGATGTTCACTCAGTGTAGTGTGATGTCCAAAGTACCACTACATCCCATGTGCAACTCCAATTAGGAGCCAAATGAATTAAATGCTAGGAGGTGAAACCCTAGGTTAAATCTTTCCTAAATAACTCATTAGAGGTGATGAAATCCCCCTCATCAGCTAAGTTTGCATAAAAATAAATAAATCATGAAAATGGAAAGACTTTATGGTCATTTTCAAGGTTACCCAAACTTTGACAAGTTTTTGAGGAGTTTTTTAGATGACTTTATTTTTAAGCCTTAGACTTGGATACTTGCAATAGGAATGGTGCTTTTGATTATAAGTATTTTCTAAAGGGAACAAATGGAAGAGCATACACATAACACCCCTCTTTTTGCCAAAAAAAATTTAATTTAAATAACTAAGTGAATAAAAAAAATCTTGGAAAGGTGAGTTCATTTTTTTAAGCCCAAATTTTGGAAAATGAGGTACTATTCATTTTACCCCTTAGTCTTAGTTGTAACTTTGAAAACTAATGCTAAAAACACTTATTTAAGCACCTTAAATGTTACTTTAAGCAACAAAATAATGGTCCTAATTCATTTTTAAGCATGAAAAAGGTGATCTAAACATGTTTTTAACAAATGTCAAGCTTGGTACTATAATAAAAATGTTAGCATGTCCTTTAGCCTTGAAGCTATTTTGGGTTTGAAATAATGAACTTCCAAAAAAGAGCTCTCGGGATTGTGTTTTAGGAAAAACATAGTGACCAACATCAGTTATATAATTGGTGATGGTTACACTTACTAACTAATGATAGTTATCTAACTGACATCAGTTATACCAATAGTGACCGATGATATCTATCTAACCAATGATGGTTTTACTAACCGACGTCGGTTATTGTGTAAACCCATAACAAAGAAAAATGGTAAAACAAAGTTAAAAAAATCAAATTATAAGAGTTTTAATGATCCAAATGAAGATTTTAAAGCTACATAATTATCTTCATGTGTGGGATGCATTTGGTCCCACTAGGAATACCATTATGTGATCTATGAATTTGACTCAAGAGAGGATGGTTCGTATCGTGTTAGTTGCAAAATGAAAACAAAATGAAAGAAACACACTAACTAGCATAACATCTCTAGGCCTAGACACTAGGGAGAGCTTAGTTAACAAACATGAATAAAACACAACTAAAATTCAAAATAAACCCTCTTTTACCTTCCTTGGATGCTCTAAAATGATTTTTTTAGTGGCTTGCTCAGCTTTGTGTTCATGAAGTCCTTGACAATGGAAGCTTGGCTACCTCCATCTCTCCTTGACTCCTTTATGGATTTGGCTTGGCTTGGCTTGGAATAAATTTGGCATGGTAACACTAATTTAAATATCTTTTGGAATCATTTGTGCATTATAAATTTTCATTATCAAGACTTAGAAATGATGTTCATGGCTTCTCTATTTATAGATTTTTGAGAATGTCTAGAATCAACCTGAACTATCCATCCTGAGATTGAGATGTGTGGTTGAGGATTAATTCAATTTTTTGAATTAATTTTATAATTATCCTCATCATTACATTGGAATAAGGGTAAAATAAGAGGCATGGAGGGCATCATGGAAGGCATTAATGAGGCATGGAGGGCATGAATCCTGATATTTGTGGCATTTATGGCCTAGGGATGTCTTCCCAAGAAATGAGGTCACCTGATGATGCAAATATTCCATATTCATTTCCAAAACAAATTATTCAACAATTTTCCATGGAATTATTTATTAGGCCCTAAATTGGTTTAATTAGCTCTTAGGCATGATTAATCACTTTGTGCACAAATTACTCAAATTAATCAGAATGCCTTATTATTGGTCCAAATTTCAACAGGATTGGAATTGGAAGTCAATGTCAGATGCATTCAAATTTTATTCCCATTTATGATGTCACCAACAATAAATAATGAAGGCACATGTCTTGTGCAAGATATTTGATAGGAAAGATCAATCCAGAGCACCTAGGTGTAAAATTGGCATTTTAGCTTGAAATGATTTGATCAAAGTTAGTTGTCCCATAAATTGCATTACCCCATTTAGGAATATCCTAGCCAAAATTGGCAATTGAATATGTCATTTTCACATCATTTAGTGTGTTTTAGTGTTTTTAGGCCAAATTGTGCATTTTGGGTGGAAATTGGCAAAAATCTTGATTGGAGACTATTGGTGGCTAGATTTAGGTGTCTACATCAAATAGTAAGGTATATATAAGTATTTAATGACAATATTACTTGGTAGAGATGCAAAAAAAACTTCAAATGCAAGATAATGGTAAACACCAAATGATCCCTAAGAAACTAGATTATACACTGAAACTAATCTTTCAAATTCTTTTCCATGTTGAATCTATAAAACTAGGGTCCCCTAACAATTTATTCAAAAACTTATCCTAAAATATTGTATAAAGAGTTTATATTCTAAATTTATGCTCAAAATGATAACCAGTAGTAAGCACAAACCCATATATTTAATTAGCAATTCTTGCCAAACATGCCATTGCACTTCATCTA
The DNA here is from genome assembly GCA_037957365.1 of Torreya grandis. Lineage (NCBI taxonomy): Eukaryota > Viridiplantae > Streptophyta > Pinopsida > Cupressales > Taxaceae > Torreya > Torreya grandis. The sequence goes on from JARHVA010004341.1 coordinate 707,247, forward strand.
TAGGAAACAATAAATAACCATAAGATTTTAATTAATTTGAAAATAAATATTACAAACATCAACACTTATAAATGCTACCATGGGGACAAGCATAGTGAGATTATTATTTTGACAAGGGAGATATAAACATGCTCTCAAATCTTGTTAATGGATGTACAACTACAACCATCTTATCAGGAGAGACAAATTATACACACATCAATTAATTTTATAAAAAAACTCTATATAACCTAGACTTGGGGAAAATGAACACCTAAAATTGTGACCTACACAACCAATAACCAACAATAACCCTAAAACAGAGGACAAAACCCCTATTTATACATTTTTTGAATCTAGAACTATGGGTTGCAACTTGAAAAAATGCATAATAAGCCTTCAATTCCACCATGATACTTCTAACTAGAATATCCCCTTTACCATGCATGAGATCCTCATCCACTTTCAAGAAAAGAATCGTTGTTGTAACTGCCTTTACAAAGAATGATGAATATTTGCAATAATCCTTTGATATTTTTGATTAAATATGCTGGTGAGTCCATGATTTGGATGGTGAACTTCATATTAGAGTCCCAAATAACTATTTTCCATCACATGCAACCACTTAGAGATGCTCTTGACCACTCACCTACACACCTAAAGGGAGAAATTTGTTTGAAGAGCCAAACAGATTTTATCTTTATGTGTAACTTATCTAGAAATTCTCTCCTATTGATCAATTTTAAATCAACATTTTTGGATAGGGAATCTCTTATCTATGCATGCTAAAAAAAAAACCCTTACCTGGTGATGATCAAAATTGGAAATTTCTAGTTGTGATGAAAACAAAAAAAATTTGTGACCATTTAAGAAGATATGCCTTGGAATGGTAGTTAGACATTCTTTTACACTTTAAATCATTGCCACATCCATGAAAGAACTATTAATTTTAGATTTTAAACCTAAGCTTGCCACATACTAATAACTTGGCATGCCACATCAAATCCAACTAGGCATTTGTGGGGCTTAAGTGTGAATAAGTTGATTGGTTGGCTCTGACCTGGACACTTGTCACTTCTTTATGAAATTTGAGCCCTTTAAAAATTCCATCTTGGCTTGCATCATTAGATCATCCTTTCATGAGAAAATGTGAACCATAGATCTTGTGTGAGATACTCAAGTTCTAATTTGTAGCACATAACTATGGCACATGTCATTTATACATTTACTCATAGGGTCCTTGACTTTGCAACATTAGCTATACACTATCAGATCTGGTTGGGATGAGCAAACGTGCTCCATCATATCATGATCTAAGGGGTGGGCCATCATTAAATATTCCTTATACTTATCCCCAAGGATGTACCACCTAAGAACCCCATGAGCTTTATGCATCATGCTCTATCAATCCTATCGATCTAACATGCTCTTTCCAAGTGAAGGCCCCCATTCATTTTGGGATTTATTTAAATTTTTTAATTTAATACATGTTATAGATAATATTGTGTACACTTTAACATGTATCATTGATCTATAAAAATATGCTCAATCTTTAAATCATGCCCCATGAACTCAACACTTGTCATGCTTATGCTTGTCCTGGGCTCCTTTAACTATTCAACTTTGATTGTGTGTCATTAGATCTACCTTCATTTGAAAATAAATAGCTAATTCATGTGGTTTGAAATTGATTCTTATGTGACCTCTTGAAACATTTGAATCCCAATGGCTAGTCTCTATAGCTTAATATTGATGTCCTCCCAACTATCAAAATATGTCCACCAGATCATCATACCTATAATTAAGAAATTTCTTTAAGGACTTTATTATATGGTAATTTGGTTGATGGGATCTTAGTCTTTGGTATTTTTATTTGCTTCTTAGGCTTTTTATCTTTAGCTCAATTATCTTGCAATAATTCTTTTAGACATTTTTTCAGGACAATTATCTCAGATAAAATATCCAAGACAATTTCTTTGAAGGATTTGACTTCACACTTTTCCCACAAGAATTATGCTTTATCTCCTTTTGTTAAAAGAATTTATACTTGTCTCCTTTTTTATTCATTAAGACAATTGTTTTAGACATTTTTTCTAAAACAATTTCCTCACAAAAATTTAACTTGGTACTTTTCTTGAATAATTACAATTCTTTTAGACTTTTTTCACAAGAAAAATGTCTAAAGGAAATAGGACTTCTACTCCATAGCAAATTTTCCAATAGTACATTTCAAGCCCCTTGAACATACCCTTCAAAAGTTTTGTTGAGGGCATGTTCCCTATATAGTTTCCCTTCAACCTTTTTAAATGGCCCTTCACCCTCTAGACTTATCCTTCAAGCTTTTTAAAAGTGCCCTTTAGTAATTTTACAAAGTAAAAATTCCCAAAGAAAATGATCCTTCATAAATTTTTCAAAGGAAAAATGACCCTTCTAAAAGTACCCTTCAAAAAAAATTCAAGGGTAAAATGTCCAAAGGAAATGACCCTTCAAAAATTTTGCAAAGGCAAAATGATCATTTGGGCTATTTATAGACATTTTGGATAGAATAAATAAGTCCTTACAATTCTTTTGGGATTTTTATATAGGAAAAATGCCCAAAGGGTAAATTCCCTTCAAAAAATTTACCATAGACCAAAATTTTGAAACAAATGACCCTTCAAATGTTTTTTGAAACACTTAGCATGATGCAAAACAAGACATTGAATTCCTTCAGACCTTCTGTATCAGACAAAATGTCTGATGGAAATAAGTCTTCAAATTTTTTGTCTGAAGACCTATTTCCATTAGACATTATGCTCATCCAAAAATCTAAAAAAAAATTTAAGGGAAAGACACATTCATGAAGTTGACTAGATTAGGATTTAGCCAATTTTTACAATGAACTTGACCTTCTGAAGGAACACTTGGAGATGTAAAATGGGCTAAGGACATAGTCATTTATACTTGATAAGGCTCTAATTGTTTTAGTGCAGTTTTGGGTACTAATAATAGCTCTCACCTAGGGATACATACCCCCTATAGGTGTGCAAATATTCCTAAAACATAAGACTAGGTGCCAATCCATTGGGTCACAAAGTCAAGACTTACCATTTTTTAGCAAAACATCCATGAAGGCTCAACAAAACATGGTGGATTGAAAAAAATAGATTAGGAGGATCTGGAAAGGAACACATGATAAAAAACAAAGGGAAACTACACAAATAAGTCTTGAAGCAAAGGGGTAACAAAATAATGAAAGAACAAGCAAAAAAATAATATACAATATGGTACACATGTTAAGGACTTAATCAAGGAAGTGCTTCATATGTATGTCATTGACTAGCAGCTCTAGTATTTCACCATCCAAATCTCTCAAGAAGAAATTATGATCCCCAATCTAACATTCAATAGAATAGGGACCCATCTATAAGGAATCAAACTTGACATGTTTTCCTTTCTCCTCATGCATGTTGTCCCAAAGTATAACCAGATCACCTACTTATAAGGTTCTTAGAGTGACCTTCCTATCAAATATTTTCTTTATCTTTTCGTTGAACTTGAGGTGTCTTTCATGATCTTATCTTTGAATTTCATCAATATCAATAGTTTGGTTCATCTTATTTTTATAATGGTTTATCTTCTCATCATGCCCTAATTTTTGCATAAGCTGATAGGTTGGTAGTTGTAAATTCATAGGCAAAACTACTTGAGCTCCATAAGCAAGCTCAAAAGGGATTTTACCTATAAAACTCTTAAGCACAATCCTATCAGCCCATAAATCAAACTTTAGTTGTTCACCCTACTTCTTAATTGCTTCCAAAGTTTTCCTAATGATCTTGAGCAAAATTTTGCTACTTAATTATGCTTTCACATTCCCTTGAGGATTGCAGTTAGAAGCATAGGTCAATTCAATCCCATAGTACAATTCCACCAAAGGTTTGGATTTGAAAATCATGGAATTATTAATAAATATCTTGATAGGCATACCAAATCTATAAATAATTTAATTTAACAAAAAATCCATTACTACATGGTGTGTTGCTTTCTTTATATGGATTGCTTCAACCCATTTTGTGAAGTAGTCAATTAAAACTAGGATCCATCTATGTCTGGCACTTGATGAATCAATAATTTCTCTAATGAAATCCATCCCCCATTGTTTTAATGTGCCTTCAATAATCATAGGTTGTATAGTAATAAAACTTGAGGCTTTCATCCTCTTAGTAAAGTGTTCACATTTCTCACATCTTCTGATTGTCTAATCAACATCTTTGAACAGTGATGGCCACCAATAACCAGCTCTCAAAATTTATTGAGCTATAACATTAGGTGAAAAATGGCCACCACATATTCCACTATGGAATTATTCAATCAGGATAATAGTCTATTCTTCTAGCACACATCTTAGGAGACCCCCATCTAGATTCTTCCATGCTGGTCCATTCTCAATCAAGAGGTATTTTTGGGACATAAGCTTAAGAGTTTTTCTTTGATTCTTTTCCAAGTCAAGGGGACAAATCAGATTTTTCTAGTAGTAAACAACATATCTATACCATGGAGATATGTTAAATTGACTCAAAGAATCATCAACATTAAACAAAATAGTGTTTACCTCAACAACTTGTAAATTGGTCTCAGCCATAAGCTTGGTTAGACCCATCCCCCTTACTAGCTTGGTGTTCTAGATATCCATGTCATACTCTTGTAACTTGTTGACCCACCTTCACTTCTTGTTCGATACTTTAGTCTAAATTAAGATGTCTTTCACCATGGTTTGTGGGACATAAGCAATAATTTTTGAACTCAAAATATACAACCTGAACATTTTACCAACCTTCAAAAGAGTGAAAAATTCTTTCCATGATGGTGTAGTTTAGTTAATGACCTTTCATATCTTTGTTAAATAAAGCTATGGGGTTTTCATGACCATCCTCATTATTTTTTAATATAACATTAGAAATAGTATTGTATGATGCAAAAGAGAATATCTATAATGGCTTTTTGTAATCAAAACTGGTCAAAATAGGGGTAGACTTTAAATCTCCCTTGATGTCATTGAATACTTGCATGTCCTTCTCCTCCCATTTGATGGTTTGGTCCTTCTTTAGCATGGAAGTAATAGGCAGAGTAATCTATACAAAATTAGACACAAACCTCTTCACAAAGTTAATTTGTCCAAAGAAATAATGGATTCCTTTTTTGGACTAAGGGATAGGCACTTTTTTAATGGCTTTGACCCTTTCAAGATCAATAATGACACCATCCTTATACACTATATGTCTTATCAACTTGGCCTTTTATACTCTAAAGTGGCACTTCTTTAGGTTAAATAAAATTATGAATTCTTGTCATCTAATCAACACTTTTTCTAGATACTTCAAATGCTCCTCTCTAGTCTTAGAGTATATAGTGATGTCATCCTAATACACAATAATGAACTGGTTAATTATCCTTGAAAAAACAACATCTATAGCTCACTAAAATGCTTTACCAACATTCATCAACCCAAAAGGCATCCTCATATATACATATGTACCCCAAGGTATAGTGAACATGGTCTTGGACCTCTCAAATTATTTCACCACAACCTAGTTGTAACCTAAGAAGCCATCCAATATAAATAACATTTCTAATCTAGTAACACTTTGCAATAGGTTCTCCACATTGGGAAAGGGATAATTATCTTTTAAATAAGCTTTGTTTAATTTTATTAAATACACACATAAGTGGATGTCACCATTTTTCTTTCTTACAGGGACTAAATTTTCAACCCATGATGAATACATAATGGGATGAATGATACCACCATCCCTTAGATTCTTTAATTTATCCCTCATCTTTGTGGTGAAGATGGGGTGATGGGTCTTTATTTCTACTTGAAAGTCTTACTATCAGGCTACAATGGGATGACATGCTATAACAAGTCTTCCCTATACATTTTTAGCTTAGAAGAAGACCACGCCAAGAAATCTTAGTACTTATTTAATAGATACATGTAGGCTTTCTTCTCAACTACACTTAAGTGAGTACCCAACCAAACTTTCTTGGCTTCTCATGAGAAACCAAGTTGTACTCAATCACATCCTTTGAAATGAATAAGTATCTCAACTTGATCCTATTAGCTCCATCAAAATATGCCTCTAAACTCACCAATCCCCTTAGAATCGTGTTTGTCTTTAACTGAATGATGTTTTTCCCAAACAAGGTTTCTTTTCCATCATAAACTTGGAACATAGATTCCAAGTCTATGAGCTGATCATGAAACTTAGCCTCACAATTCAAAAATCTCTTACTCTATTCATAATCATGAAGGACCTACTAATCATGAACATTATTTGGAACTGAAGGCCTGACAAGAACCTCCACTTGATATTGATAATGAAGGATCATATTTATAATGTCAAATTGATCACCTAGCCCTACAAGTCTATCCTATTTTTGGTTGAAACTCCTATCATGATAATAAATATTAAATGTATCAAAAAATTCAAGTAAATATTAGATAACATTCTGATATTATTTCAACCTTCTATTTTTTGTGGCAAAAGCACTACAACCTTGTTTTAACACTAGCTCATAATCACCCTTGATAATAAAAAATTTGATTCCATATTCATGAGAAATCCTTAAAATCATAAAGAGTGCCTCATACTCAGTATTATTGTTAGTGAACTCAAAGGATAGCTAAAAATAAAACATAAAACATTTACCATTGGGGGTATAGAAGACAACCCTAGCTCTATTTCTAAGATTGGAGCAAGCCCTATCAAATCACATCTTCTAGACTACATTTTGTTTGTTAGGTTTAGTATCAAGAATAGTAGGTTATTCAATAGTATCAAAATTCCCAAAAAAAATTCCCAATTCAACATCTATGTAAATAACTTCATTGTAAACATGTTTTGGATCCTTAATTACATGCAACATCTTCAGCTCTTTATAAAGCTTGACCATCTTACCTTCCATTGGAATGGTGGTATAAGCAAGGTCCATTTTCACACTTCCACCCATGATAGTAACCCATTTACATGACAAAAACATCCCTCACTTAGGTGGGTAGTCTAAAACTACCGTGTCCATGTTTAAATACTTACCAGGATGAACTGCCAACTGTACCACCAACACCTTGACTTGTCCAAAATTAGAACCTCTCATGAGTTCATGGTATAACACTTGCCAAAGGATGACCTGGTCTTCACTCTAAGATCATTGAGGACAACTAAGGGCATCACATTACAAAAATATCTAGAATCAAACATGCAGTTGTGAATAATCAAACCATTGATCTACAAGGTCATACAAAATGTATCCACATTCAGCTCACTCTCCACCAATGTAGTCCCCAAATAAACCTCTACAGCATGTTTAACAATATCTTCTGATTCTTCATCTTATTCCAAGGGTGTTTAGGGTAACTCAACTTCATTCATAGCTGACCTTTCACCAAATTCTAAATATTCAAAGGCCCTCTTCCTGTGTTTAGGTATTTTTAATAACTCAACAAGTGGCATAGTGGTTTTTATTTGACTCAACACTTGAACCATATCACACACACTAGGTTGAGGAAGAGGTGTATATGGTGGAAGGGTAATAACACATTTATTTATAATATAGTTACTCAAGGTCTAAATTGGAGTTGGAAAGGTTGGATTTGAATCTTTAATATTAGCCTTTAAATGTGGATTTTTCTTAAGCCCATTAGCACCCTTCGGGATACTAGACAATATGGGCATTATATTACTCTTAATAGGAACACCTCTAGGTTTAAAAGCTTGGGACATGAGTGCTATCTTGGAAGATTATAGGACTATTGTATCTTTATTTTTTTCCTTTCTTTAATTCCCTACCTTTGGATTTTTATGGGTAATGTCTTGAGGAGAAGCACCTAGTTGCCTACTTCTCAAGTTGTATTCCTTCTTTTGGGAAGCTATTGTATTAATTAATAGTTGCATGTCCTTAATTAAGGGAATTCACTTAGGATATTTATTAATCATAATAGACTATAAGAGATCAAAATCATGGATGGGAAATTCATATGCTTGTGCAACATTAACATCACAATCAAAGTAAAAAGTTAGGGCACTCTCTATTTTGATGGTGCTCTAGGACTGATCAACCATAATATCATTCAACAATTCCATGGAGGTAGTCTATTCACATTTAGGTCTTTGACATTCAAACATAAAAATATCATAGTTAGATGATGCATATTTAGGTTCATCTATATCTTCATCAACTTGTTTAGTAGTATCACACAGAGGGTGTGGAAGGAAGCACTTGTCACACCAATCAATGTTTAAATTAGAATTCACAACATTTACATTGGAATTTAAAGGATTAGACACCCCATTTATAGACCCTCTATTATGGTTTCTATCTATCTATCATTTCTTTATATATAGGCCTATTCCCTCTATCATTATCTCTATGGTCGATAGTAGACCCCTTTGGTGCTTGATTTGCTCATAGCTAGTAGATTCCTAAGGGACCCCCTTTTCAACTCTAGCCAACTTATATGATATTTATTTGACAATATAGACCAAATTTTTGATAGTTTCCTCCAATTTGGTTGTCTCTGAGGGCTATGTATTTTTTGGATTGACCAACTTCACATCAACCCACTTGTTCATGGGATTTTCCACTGCCTTGATGTTATTCTCAATTTGTATGGCCATATTGAACATTAGCCAAAAATTAGTGGGATCTTTGTCCCTCAAGAAGCATGTATCCTTATTATCAAAGGCATCACGATACTTTTTCAAGCACAATGTATTAATGGGCTTGATGTTTTTGGGTAACTACATCATAGTCTTTTTGAACCTCATGTTAAAGTCTTGCACACACCCATTAGGATTCTGTTTTATATTTTCAAATTAAACCAAGAGAAATCAATCATAACACCATACTAAATTCTAAAAAAAATTGCATCTCTTCTCATGAATCAATGCATCTAGTGGGAATGGAATTGAACCACTCACAAGCATCCTCTTCTAGCATATAAACAAACAACTTAATGCACACATCCTCATACTCAACCTCATAATATTCAATGATATTTTGAAAGGCCCTCAGATGATAATTATTTTTCACTATATTTTTCCCTTGGAATTTGGGGAGGCATTACCTAACTTCATTTGAGACTTCAATAGGATAGCCTTCCATCTCATCAAAATTGATAGGCCTGAATCTAGGAACATGAAATACAGGATACGCATTCTCATCTTGGTCCCTACACCTCATGATTGATTTCATAGTAGTTCAAGATCAAATGAAAAATTTATATGAGGGGGTGAATGAGGTATACTTGGTGGATTAGACTTGGGAGGGGATTCATCTATTTGAGAAGGATCTAGAAAATAAATAAGACTATGTGTTTCAAAATTAGTAGAAAAGCTATGATAGTCCTCAATAATGGGGGGTCAAAAAAGATCTCAAGATTATTAGAATATTGATGGTCCTATTTTCACTTATATTTTCAATCTTTGAGGAGACATCTTATATCTCCTCATTTAAGTGGCACAATTGAAACATCTCTAGGTTGTGGGTATTCTAAGAATGAGGTGAATCTCTAGATAGGGCTATATCCCTTGATGTACCACTTGTAGACCACTACTACACCTATTATTGTGAGGGAAAAGGGAGAGAAAAATTAAATTAAACTATCCTAAAGGAGGTGATACACCAAATTTATTTATGACTACCAACCATTTGAATGTCACACATGAGACTAAGAGACTAACTAAACACTGCTCCAATCTGAATCTTCTCACATCAATGTTTCATTATGAGGTTGTGATGAATTTTTAGGCTAAGAAGACTATATAAAAGGCCTATAATGGAACTATTTTAATATAATAACTCACTCAACCTTAACACATCATAAAACACTTCACATGACCTACAAGAAGAAGCTTTCAAGCTTCAAATAGGTGGGCGAATAAGACAACAATGCTAAGGAAATAATAGTCATCAAATGAGAAATATCAATCATTCAAGTGAACACACTATGAATTTTAATGAAAGAGGTTAAAATTATTAGTCTTTATTTATCCATGGTATGCAAATGAGCAAGGATTTGTCATACTAGGTGGAGCATAGTTTACAAAGGCTAAAGTGGCTAGTTCTTATAGAAATTGAGAGAGAGGAGAAGAAAGAAGTCCAAAGGTCACAAGGACACTTATAGAGATAATAAAATGAGTTAATTTTTCATTATATTGGAATGTTAAATTGATCATATGAGGTTATGAAGCATAAGTTTCACCCCAAGTCATGAAACTCTTATAATGTGGCATAAGAGTTCTCATTTTGTATAAAGAAACTGCTTTCATCATTTACCCCTATTTGAACATCCCAAAAATAAATAATTATATTTATGATGATTGGATTGAGGGGGAAAGGTTACAAATATGTCCTTCCATGCATTGGTTGTAGTCTTGGTCATCTAAATTCTTGTAAAAGTGAGTTATCACCATCTACAGTAAAAAAACTCCTCTTTCCCACACCTTGCACACTTGGCCTCAAATTTTTATTTAATTTATAATTAAAATACATAAAATGGGTTTAATTACATGTTTCAATACCATTAATTCCCTTAAAGGCATCATGCACACCTTAAAATCAACCTATTTGAACCTTTTCACACTTTTCACCATCTTGCTCACTATGCCAATTTTGACTGGCTGAGATGAAGTGGTTGGTAAAAAAACTTAGGATTTTTTATGAATAATTAAATGTAAATTATTTTTTTTCCCAAGTCCTAATCATTTTCCTAAATTTGGTTTCATCTCTTGGAAGATCATAGAACTTGCAAAATGCCTAAAATAGTAAAAATAACCCATTTTGTACCCTATTTGTATAGATAGATCAGCTCCAAAATTGATGGGGGTAATATTTTAAGAGTCATATATAACATAAAATAAATTCCCATGACATTAAAGTCCATTTTTATGCATTTCATTCATTGTTTTCCCAATTGGGTCATTATTCAAGGTTTGGTAGGGTTTTTATCTTCATTTTGCTCTTAAACTTTGTTCATGAAGGTTAGACATTGGAATTTCAAAAAAATTAAAAAAATTTGATATTAAATTCCGTTTTAAACACCTCCAAACTTCTTATATCCCCAAGCACAACTTTCAAGGAGATGTAAGCACTTCAATCTAGCCTATCAAGCTCTTTTCTCCATTTTCTATAGGCCTAAGATGGTCTTAAGACAAAAATGGATTTATCTATGATTTTTTTTCAAAAAAATAGCTCAAAAAAATCTATTATTACCTCATAAACATTCCTTATTCCATTTTAATCCACTCATAAAGTTGGAAGTGACATTGGTCCACCATTTGGGCTTTAGCCTAAAACCCTGCCTCATAAGCTTGACTGCATACTTGATGATTTAAAATTACCTATTGAGGTTAATTATTCTTTAATTGGTTTCTCATGTTTTAATATGTGTCATACACATTATTACATATTTTTTTAAGGTTAAACAATCTCTTGTTCCACCCTTTCATCTCTTCTTGTCAAGACTATAGGGTTTATGTGTAATAGGAGTGCCCTCTATTTGAGACAAAATAGAGGTCACTCCCCCTATTTAATCATAAAAAATAAATATTTTATATTATTATCTAGGTGATTGATACCCTCTGAACTAAATTTGGTCCTTTGGTTAGGTCATCTGACCCCCTACTCCTCAAAATTCTAAAATATACCCCTAGAAAGGTAGATTGAGCATATGACAGTCATAGATTGACTATGTATTACCCTTGAAAGGGTTTTTATTATATGATTCATTGAATATAGGTCTAATTAGTTATAAAATACATTTTAAAACCCATTCCAATCACTTTCCCCTTGTAACCCTTGCTAAAAACCCTCAATTATGCACCTTATTAAACTAGTCAAGGTACTTGACTGTATTTATTATTTTGGAGGTACACCTGTAGGTATGTCTATGTGGATTGGATTTTAAAAAATTTTAAAATAAATCTTGATACCTTTAAATATTAACATAATCTATTCTCTTATCACCTCACACTTTGGGGTTGAAATACCTTTAATACCAGTCATAGGTAGTTGACTATGTATTCTATGTTTCCTCTTCAAAAGTGACTCATGTAGATGTCCATGCATGTTTGAAGCCTATGTGTAGTGTTTTAAGGTCTTATAAATATGTTATTTATCACACTAAACTATTTATATACTAATCAAATCCATATTTATACCTTCCAACCATTTGTTCAAGCTCCTACTATGTACTTGTAGGGCTTCACATTCCACTGTACATCAATTTCTAGGTAAGAGATACCTATAGGTGCATATAGGGCTCAAATCATTGAATATAAACCTATTTGGTTATCCTATATCTTATATTTTTTCTTTCCAACCATCCAAAACCATTGAAACATAAAGGCATGGTTTGGTATTGTAACAGTGGGTGAAGAGTCTATTTGGAGCTCAATTCTTATAAATGGAATTATTAAAATTTAGTGCATAAAAGTACATTTGTAGGCTCCTCTAACATGAAAACCAAATGATAAAAAAACCTCCTTACTTTTTAAATATAAACTCCTATGATATGGATATATGGTGAATTAACTAGGAGTGGTCAAAACTTATCATAGCATTGTCATAAGGTATCTCCAAAAGGGCTAGGACCTCTATTTTCCTATTTTAGGGGAAAAGTACCTAAATATAGTCATTTACTCTTTAAAGGTAGTTTATACCTTCATTTACCCATCTAACATTTCAATGAGGTCTATTATGATCAAACCATATAATATAAATCCAAAGAAAGTTTTGTCATGTTCCAACATCCCCATATAGGGACCTTCATAACTCTGTGATGCCACTTGTAGGTGGGTATTTTCACTTGCAAGTAGTGGATAGAAGTTTGTTAGTATGTGAGATGTATCTGATTATGATAAATTAAATACCATAAAAAAGGGTTCAAATTCACTTTTTTTCAATCTAAGAGATTGATAAAACTATCAAACTACCTTCCAACATGATTAGTCTTCATGAGAGCACATGTACATTTACCTTGAATGATATGCAGGTAGTATATGTGAAATGGTATGAGAAGTGGTATCATGAATTTGACCTTATACTAACTCCATTATCTTTCAAATTTATTAAACAATTGATGATGATATCAAAATCTTGAGGCAAGTTTCTATAGCTCGTTTCAACATTTGAAACCCCCTATAAGATCTTACAGTGGCATGTTAATAGTGACTATGTGTAAATGTTACATGTGATTGCAATAGTTCCTTCTTCCTAGTGAAATTTGGGAATATTATTCAATTTTATATGTCTCAAATAGATGTATAAGAATTTTAAAACTCCTTATGACTCCATGGATGTGAGTTAAAACCTTACATAGCTCACCTAGTTGACTGTGTATGGTAGTCATAAAGTAAACTAATTGTATGGTGCTTATGTTTTCAAACTCATGAGGTGTTGCTTTGAATAATGAGATCAAAAATTTAAGGGGTTAATAAGACATTGAAAACATGCTAATGAACTCATCACCCTTTGAAACCATTATCAAATCATGAAAATATAAAAATGGTGGAAACATTCTTATCACTCTCAAATAAGACCAATCTGCAAACTTGATGTGATTTTCCCATCACAACACCTTGAAACATAAAACCAAGCATGGAGAGCATTATATGGGAGAGATAACATCATCTATGATCAATCTCAATAACTTGATTGTATAGAATCATCCAAATAAGAGAAAAACCTACAAGGTGCATAGATTAGCAAGCACATTAGATAGGTCAACTTCTTAAGAATGGTTCATAAAGAAAATGTCACCATTCTTCTAAAACCAAACATAAAATGGAACTTGGTTTAGTTTATAAGACACTTCCAAGATTAATTTGCCTAAAACCTCCCCTATTGGTCGTACCAAGTACAAACTTATTGACTGGTTTTATGTACATAAAAGGGTGAAGAAGGAACAAAATGGTTTTAGCTCAATTTTGACACTTCAAGAGTACTTCAAGCATGGAAATGGATCTGAGGAAGCTAAAGAGTCATATCATGACCTTATCCCATGTGTCACACTCCCTTGTGGGTCGTACAAGTGCCAAACTCTTCCTTTTTTAAAGGAAACTACCCTTTCTTCTAAAGAACCTACCACTTTTTAGTTTTAAATAGTTGATTAAGACATAATATGACACATGGCCATGAAATAACCTTTGGACACCTTCACATTTACCAAAGAGGTTGTACACCTCATTTAATTCTCCTTTTATGAACTTTAAAATGACTCAAAATGATATATTAACTAATTAGACTAAGATCAAGGCTAAAATGACATGAAATGACATGAAATGACATCAAATTTCCTATAATACACCTTATGACATAATATTAGACCCCTAAAACACCTAAAAATCAATTTTTTACCTATAAAGGTCCCAATTTGACTTGTAGGGTCAAATTTGGTCAATAGGTCCTTAGCAGTTGAACTCTACCCTTTAATAGGCCTCCAAATTTATCCCCTTCTTCTTTGAGGAATAATCAAATCAGAGATGAGTTTCTTTGATGGTTCACTTTTGAAAGATGGCCTCAATCCTTACATATTTCAAATAAGAAGATACTCAAAACTAAAATTTATCAAAGGTAATCAAAATAGGCACCAATCTTCCTTGAAACTAGAAAATAAAGTCAGAGTTGTCACTAGAAATAAACTTATAGAATATAAAAGTTGACAAACTATTTGTGGTACGTGCTAAAATTAGACTTACTAAAGATTAATGAGATAGAGAATAAAAACACTAAAATTTTCAAAATAATGTTTGAAAGGGACAAAACACCTTTCAACATGCAATGTTAATAGTTATTTGCAATAGACTCAATAGAAGTAGAATAGTCAAGCCTTAAAACTTCTTAGGATGTCCCTAGTGGAGTGATATGATGTTGATAGCCAAGATTGTTAGATCAATGTATTAACAGTAGATAAATTCACAAGATGAAATAATCATGGCTATCTATGAGAATTACTATAAATACAAGTGACCAAAAGTTCAATCTAGTCCTTAATGATGGTGCCACAAGAGTGGTGACATTGACAAACCAAAGATAATCAACTTAGTGTAGATATAGGTAAAGAACTTAAAAAATGATAGCAACTCTCGACAAGAGTCCCTAATAATGCAAGTGATAAGAATTGTCCCCAAAAATGGCACCACAAGAGTGTTGGTTCCCAGTTGTACACCTCTCAAATCTAACCTTGCACACTTGAATAAAATAGCAAACAATGATGAGAAACCCACTAATATGTCATTATAGCTAGGGGAAGGTTTGGCATCAAGAATGGACCAAACTAAAAAAATGAATGAGAGGCACCTACAAAGGGTATGGTTAGTTCCCTCTACTTTTATCTTTGCCTAAACTAAGGTGAGATATCCTATGGGGTGGCTCTCTCATATGGATGGATTTTACAATTCAATCTCCATGAGGATTCTTGGTGTGAGGGACAAATATGACCAGGGTATAACTACGTTTGCACACTTTACCCATGAAGGGTTGTCACATGAAATACACAAAATATCTAAGTCATACAAAAATTACTAAATATAGAAGAAGGGATGATTATAATTTTCATTCTATAAAATATTCAACAATAGGGGTCAAATAGAAAATTACAACACTAGAAATTAAAGCACAAACTATAAACATATTTCAAATATGCAAGATAATATGCATTTTTAAGGAAATTAACACATATAGTATGTAATAGGGTGTGTTATTTATGGGGTAAGATAGGTTAGGACAATTTAGATGATTAAAAAGGAGGGTGGTGTGCTGGTAGTTTCCAAATAGCAAGGTATTTAGTAGTATTTCATGACAATATTCCTTCGTAGAGATGAAAAAAAAACTTCAAATGCAAGATAATGCTAAGCACCATATGATCCCTTAGATGCTAGATCATACACTAAAACTAATCTTTTAAATGTTTTTTCATGTTGAATTCATAAACCTAGGGTGCTCCTAACAATTTATTCAACAACTTATCTTGAAGTAATGCAGAAAGAGTTTATAATCTAAATCTATGCTCAAAATAACAACCATTAGTGAGAATAAACCCAAATATCCAATCAACAATTCTTACCAAACATGTTATTGCATTTCATCTATAGGAAATAGAAAAAAACTATAAGCATTTTCATTAACTTGAAAATAAATGTTAAAAACATCAACATTTCAAAGTGTTTCCATGGGGACAAGCATGGTGAGATTGCTCTTTTGACAAGGGAGACATAAACATGCTCTCAAATCTTGATAATGGTTGTATAGTTGTAACCACCTTAACAAGAGAGACAAAGTCTACACATAACAATTGATCCTAGAAAAAAAATTGCATAACCTATACTTGGTAAAATAGACACCTAAAATAGTGACCTACATAACCAACAACCAACAACAACCCTAAGACAGAGGATAAAACCCCTATTTATACAATTTTTGAATCTAGAACTATGGGTTACATCTTGTAAAAATGTAGAATAAGCCTTCAAGCTTGTCAAGATATTTCTAGTTGGAATATCCCCTTTGCCATGCCTAATATCCTCATCCATTTATAAGAAAAGAATCATTGTTACAACTACCTTTACAAGGAATGATGAATATTTGCAACAATCCTTTGATATTTTTGACTGAATATGTCATTGAGTCCATGATTTTTATGGTGAACTTAATATTGAAGGCCTGAATAACCATTTTTCATCACATGCAACCACCTGGAGATGCTCTTAATCACTCACCTACATAGGTGGAGGGAGAAAATCATTTGAAGAGCCAAGAAAATTTTGTCCTTATAACTTATTTAGAAATGTTCTCATGTTTATCAATTGCATATCATGGACATTCATAGACAGTAAATATCTTCTTTGTGGATGCCAAAGAAAACCACTTACCTTATGATGATTAGAATTGGAAAATTCTAGCTGTGATGAAAATAAAAAAGATCTAAGGTCATTTAAGAAGAAATGCCTAGGAATGGTTGTTAGATGTTCTTCTGTGCTTCAAATTATTACCATATCCATGAAAGAACTATCAATTTTAGATTTTAAAGCTAAGCTTGACACATAATGATAATTTGGAATGCCACATCAGATCCAACTAGTCATTTTTGGGGCTTAAAAGTGATTAAGTCTATTGATTGGCTCTAATCTAGACACTTGTCATTTCTTCATACAATCCAAGCCCTTTGAAAATTCCACCGTAGCTTGCATCATTGGATCATCCTTTCCCAATAAAATGTGAACCATATATCTTTCCTGAGATGCTTGATTTTTAATTTGTGGCACGCAATTATGCCACTTGTAATTTATATATTTGTTCATAGGGTCCTTGACTTCTCAACATCAGCTACACACCATCAAATCTAGCTAGGATGAGCAAATGCACTCCATCAGATCATGATCTGAGGGGTGGGGAATCATTGGATATTGTCTATTCTTAACTTCAAGGATGTGCCACCTAGAATCCCTATGGGATTATTTCATCCTACTCTATCAATCCTATTGAGCTAACATACTCTTGCCAAGTGGCAGTCCCATGTTCATTCTAGACTTTGTTGAAAAGTATTGACTTAATACACACTATAGATCAGATTTTGTATACTTTACTAGATACTATCAATCTCTGAGAATGTGCTTGATCTTTAAAGCATGCCCCATGAACTCAACACTTGTCATTCTTATGCTTGTGTTTCACATAAAATTTCATTTATCTATTTATTGTTATAAAAGAGAGTAAAACTTGAAAGAAGGGTGAGGTTAGTAGAACCTAGATTTAGTTTGCACTCCATGATCCAAACAGTTGTATACTCCTCTTTATCTTTGGAGGATGACCTAAAAATAAGAAATCACTAATAAAATGGTTGATTAATTAGGTAGGTGGGTGGATTGCCTAGTAATTTAGATCCAAAAAGTATATGACTTCCTTAGAAGTTATCAATCCACCTTTTAAGACAAGTTAATATTAATAAATTTGTTGATAATAAATATTACATAACATAAATTAAAGTACTTAATCAAAATAAATAAATTCATTTCAATAAATAATGAGTTTTAAAAAAATAACATTAAAAGAAATACTAAACTATCAAGGTGTGGTTCAGGTGTGGTTAGGTGATTATTATTAACTATGTCTAGTGACAGGGATGAAGAAACAAGGTTTTTGGTTGAGGTTGGAAGGTATATAAAGCTTGTTATTTTGATCAAAATGATTTACATAGTAACCATCAGTGGTCAAGTCTAACCAACAGTGGTATATAATGACCATTAGCGGTGGTCGCTAGGTGACCATCACACATGGTCAAGGGTTGACCATTGGTGATCAATAGGTGACCATCAATGTTGGTTGAGGGTTGACCATCAAAGATAGTTTAGGGTTAACCATCCCCAGTCAATAGGTGACTATCAATGGTGGTCAAGGTTTGACTATCACACATAGTTGAGGGCTAACTATCATCGATCAATAAGTGACCATTATAGTTGAGGGTGACTATAAGCAATCACTATGGGTTTGGATAGATTATTGGTTCTAGATAGAATAGGTTATGGGTTGGTTATATAAAGTTTTTGGAGGTTTTTATGGGTTAGTTAATGGTCATGAGGGTAAGAGAGAGCCTTAGAGGTATCAATGGTAAAGGTTTGGTACTTAGGTGGTTGAGAATGATCAAAGGGTGTTTTGATGAAAGAGGTAATGCATAAAATTGTAGAACTATTGAAACTAAATACTAAAACTTTAAAAAATAACAATATACTTAGCTTATGGTTGATATCTGATGGCTTGAAGAAGTCCTAGAGCTAAGAAGTTTTTTGATATCCTACACCTACCTCTTTTTTATTCTTCCCTATGATGCCCCCCAAAAGTTCTCCCTTTACACCTCCTCTTCTTCTGATGCCCCCCATAAGTTCTACCTTTGCACCTCCTCTTCCTTTTATGCCCCTAGAAGTTCTCCCTTTTTACCTTTTCTTCCTCTGATGCCCCCTAGAAGTTCTCCCTTTACACCTCCTCTTCCTTTCATAATATTGAGGAAAGGGAATGGTGAAATAAAAAGAGTTAAACAAGCTATCTAAATTTATCCTAATCATGCATTGATCATGTGAATGGTGGATCAAACAACTATAGATAAAAAAGTGAGCTAGAGTTTGATTTGTAGTTAAATCCTAAGGTGGTTAGGTTTAAACCATTAGTGATCGAGAGTTGACTATTAATGGTCGATAGGTGACCATTAATGATGGTCAAGGGATGACCATCAATGGATGATAGGTGACATCAATAGTGATTAATTCTAACCATCATACATGGTTGAGGGCTAACCATTGATAGTCGATAGGTGACTATTAGTGATGGTCAAGGGTTGACCATTGCATGTTAGCAGAGGACTAACCATTGATGGTTGATCGGTGATCATTGGTAGTGGTTAAAGGTTATCATCACACATGTTTGAGGATTGACTATTTCATGTAGTCAAGGGGAAATAGGCAAAATTGGTTAGATTTAGCTATTTCTACTAATGACTGGTGGGGTAAATGATTAGGAAATGGTCCTAAGGGATTTAAGGGGTGGTCTAAAGGTCAATGTGACATCTAGAATCATAGTGTATAGGTTTCTAGTGTCTAAAACTTGTCTTGGGCTCCTTTTAATATTTACATTTGATCGTGTATCATTGGATCTACCTTCATTTGAAAATAAATGGCTACTTCATGGGGTCTAAAATTGACACTCGAGCAACCATCCTAAAACATTTGAATCCTAATGACTAGTCTCTATAGCTTAAAGTTGACATCCATGTGCCTATCAAAAGATGTCCATGAGACCATCATACTTGTAATTGGAAAATTTATTTAAGGACTTTATTCAATGGTAATTTGGTCAGTGGGCTCTTAGTCTTCGATATTCTTGTTGCTTCTTATGCCTTTTGTCTTCAACTCAATTTTCCTGCAACAATTTTTTTGGGTATTCTATTAGGATAATTATCTCAAACAAAATGTCTAAGACAATTTCTATGAAGGATTTGACTTCACACTTTTCCCATAAGAATTGATATTTAGATCCTTTTATCAAAAGAATTGAGACTTATCTCCTTTTGTCTTCATTGGGATAACTATTTTAGATATTTTATCCAAAATAATTTTCTCACAAAAATTGAACTAGGTACTTTTATTAAAGAATTACAATTCTTTTAGACTTTTTTCATGGGAAAAATGTCTAAAGGAAACATGACTTCTTCTCCACAATAGCTTCACTTATTTTACCTTTTGGACCCCTTAAACATACCCTTGAGAATTTTTATTAAGGGCACATGCCTTACAAACTTTCCCTTTGGCCTTTTGGAATGGCCCTTCACTCTCTAGACTTATCGTTCATATTTTTTTTAAGTTACCTTAAAGAATTTTTCAAAGAAAAAATGTCCATAAGAAATGATCCTTAAAAAAAAATTCAAAGGCAAAATGAGCCTTCTACAAGTGTCCTTATAAAATTTTGCAAGGGCAAAATGCCTGAAGGAAATGACCCTTCAAAAATTTTAGAAAGGCAAAATGACCCTTCAAACTATTTGTACACTTTGGATGAAATAAATAAGGCATTACAATTATTTTGGTAATTTTGTATAGGAAAAATTCCCAAATGGAAAGTGCCCTTCAAAAAAAAATTCATGGACCAAAATTTCAAAACAAATGACTCTTCAAATGTTTTTGTGAAACACTTAGCACGATGCAAAACAAGATCTTGAATTCCTTCGAATCTTTTGTAGTGGATAAAATTTTTGATGAAAATGAGTCTTTGAAATTTTTGTCTAAGATAAAAATCCTGAAGACCTCTTTTCATTGGACATTATGATTGTGCAAAAATATTGAAAAATTCGAAGGAAAAAACACATTTGCCAAGTGGACTAGATTAGGACTTAGCCAATTTTTACAATGAACTTGACCTTCCAAAGGAACACTTGGAGATGGAATTTGGGATAAGGACATATTCATTTACAATTAACAAGGTCCTAATTAATTTAGTGTAATTTTGGTAACTAACACCTTAAACCTTGAAAACTTATTACCATCTTGCTCAACACATATTGTTAGATCATTCTTGTGTAATCACTCGTGCATTGTTGTATCTTCACTTGATCCTAATCTTTGACACTGTTAACCAATGAACACTTTTATCACATTTAAATCAACACACACAATTATATTTATCTGTATGAGTCCCCATGAGCCATGTTAGGACTTGTTCCAAAGTCTTAACATTAGGTTAGATTTTTGGTAGGTAATAAATAATTATAGTAAATGGGGCATGCATCTTTTAGTAAAGACACCCCCATAAAATAAACTTAGTTTAATTTTAGGTAGTTTTCATGTTTTATATTTATTAATTAGAACTACCTTACAGGTTATTTTCTCGTAAATAATTCGTTATAGGATTAGTTGTTTTTACCGGTCATTGGTAAAAACTATATAAATCCATGTTTGCATTGTAAAAGGGTTAACAGAGTAAAGGCACCCTTATGTACTGGATTTTTTGAATATTAATAAAATACTTGTGCACTCGCACTAAGTGGGGACAAGGTTCAACCTATTTGGTTCAAGGAGTTATCAATGGTATCAGAGCATGGTAATTTTGGGGGCTTGGTGAATTCAAAGGAGCAAGGTGAAAAGTCAAATTCACATAATATCATTTTGGCATGAAATAAGGTATGCCATATAAAATGAAGATTTTTAATGGTTTAAATGTTTGAAAAATTATTAAATTATTTTAATTTTTCAAATATTTTTTACATTTAAACTTGTGTATTTTCCATATACCACAGTCTGTTCATTTTGGCCATTTGATACTCCATTTTCCTATGTTCAAACTTCAAATTTGGCATAAAAAATGAATTTTTAGCATTTAAATGTTATTAAATTCATTAATTTTTTTTCAAAAACTAGATTTGTACGACCTATTTACTTGAGAAAAACCTCTGTAATGTTTATTCATGGCTGCCATTGTTAATTCATTTCATTCTCAGTCTTTTTAAAGCTAAAACACCTACCAATATTGATCAAATGGTATTAAACCCCTATTTTTTTGCATTCTAATTGAAAAATCTAGAAAAAACTGAGTTATACAGCCTTCCAATGACCTGAGTTCATTTTGAAGCCATTCTCTACAAAAAAATACCTTAAAAATCTGCCAAAACTCAATCAAAAACAATTTTATCCTCCCTGTATAGATTTGTACGGCATGTAAGAGAGAGAGAAGGTGGACAGAAACTTCTAGCAGTAGCCATGGCATCCCAAGCAAGCATGGCACATGTATAAAACTAGAAATATTTTTTTTATATTTCTAAAGTTTGGTTTTCATAAAATTTGTTGTGACTGGGTCCCATGGGAGATAGCTTAGAAAAGAAGGCTGAAAAAGGAAAAAAATTGAATTTATTTACTCACATGTAATTTTATTTTATTTTCCCTCGTACACAAAATCTGGAATAAGTAGAAATTTCTGAGTGTAATGTTCTGAGAATGCTCTTAGAGCAATTGGTTAAGCTTATTTTGTAAGAAGTTTGCAAAGGAGGAGGTTAAGGGTTCAAATCTCTTCTTTTTGGAGAAAGTTCTTTTTGCTTTGGAATATGCTTTTTTTGTAAAAGGAATATTCCCTTTTTATATCTGAATATTGTAAAACACATACTTATTATATTGTGTTATTTTAAAAATCAAAAAAGGGGGAATTCAATCATATTTTTTTTACATTATTGTGGTGATATAAGGGTGAAACTGGTGGAATAAGGTTGTAATTTGGTGAAATAAGGGTGTAATCATTGATTTTTGGTGAGGTTAAGTGCAAAACTCATTAAAAATTCTTATTTTTCTTTTGTGCTCTACGCGGAGGTTAAGTGCAAAACCCCACAGAAGCAGTGTCTTGTGCAGTGAGTGTGATATTTGTTTCATCTCTTTTGTATTTTGTCACACTTTTCTCTACTGCACTTGATTTCATTTCAAAATGCTGAAGATTCAAAATTTTCTTTCAAATGGTGATAGATTAACAATTTCCAATTATTCATATTGGAAATGATTGATGGAGGTTTCACTAGTTTTTAATGAGTTATGGGATATTGTCAAGAATGAAAATCCCACATTACCAATAGAGCAGGCTAAATTAGATATATTCAATTTGTGTGATTTTAAGGCCTTATCTCTCATTAAATGCTATTGTACTCATGATACTTATGTTCATATTGAAAATTCTCCTCATAGTTACACTACATGGAAAACATTTTTAGATTTGTATGATAAGAAACCTAAGCATAAGAAGATAGATATTCATATGCGGTTATTTACTTTGTCATTAGATGAAGATGGGGATATGGGAGAAAATATGTCTAAGTTGAAAAATATCACTACTAAGTATACTAAGGCTGGTTTTGGAAAACTAGATGATGACCTCATAGTCACTGCTACTTTAAAAGGATTACTAGGGTCCTATAAGAATATTGTTGAAATGTTGCATGTCTCTAACAAGATCACAGGCATCACCTTTGATAAGTTGGTTGAGTTTCTCATCCAACATGACCTCTCTCTACCCAAGAAATCTAAGAAAATTGAAAAAGCCCATGTTTTAGAGTCAAATCCTAGTTCATCTTCATCTAGGCATCAAAACAATAGAGGAAACAATTATAGAGGGGGTTGAGGTTACAAAGGAAGCAGATATCAAAATAGAGGTAGGGGTCATTCAAATAATCAACAATATAATCAATCACATTCACATGAAAAAAGTGATCGAGGACATGGTCACAACTCATATAGGGGTAGAGGTTGAGGTAGATCAGACATTCAGTGTCATAGATGTCGAAAATTTGGTCACATTGCCTCACAATGTAGGATTCCTTTTGATAAAAATTAGAGGCCACAAAAAGTGACTAAGTCTAACTCTACTCATTATGTCGATCATGACTATGATGAATCTAGTAATGTTTCCCATGAATCTACATTCACTACTTTGGGGCACATTGATTATATTGAATATGAGGCTAGAGATGAGCTCATAAATGTATGGGTTTTAGACACAAGAGCAACCAAACACATGACATTTAGGAGAGATTTCTTTTGGTCTTATAAGGAAGCTTCTCTCTCTCTATTTGCCTTAGCAAATAATTCTATGCATATGCCACTAGGACTTGGATCTATTCAGATTCTTCTTCCTAATGGGTCTATAAAATACTTGGAGGATGTTTAGTATGTTCCCACATTGAAGAAACACTTACTTTCTTTGGTAACTATTCGAAAGAAAGGTTATCAAATTGTGATTGAAAATGGGCTCATTTACATCAATTCAGTGAAGGATGATTATAAAACAATGTATACGAGATATGAAGATGGAAACTTGGTTAGATTGCATTATAAGGTACTTCCTCCCAATATAGAACTTGTAATAGTTGTTGACACAGGTACAGGTACTATGTCTACACAGTAGTTATGGTATCTCCACTATGGACATTTGAATATCCATTCTTTAGTGGATTTGTAGAAATATGGTATGGTGAATGGGTTGCCCACTTTTTGCAAAGATAGTTTTCTTTGTGAGTTATGTGTTTTGGGCAAACAAAATTGGGAAAAATTTCCTAAACAGTCATCTTAGAGAGCTAACAGATGTTTACAGTTAGTTCATAGTGATGTATGTGACATGAAAAAGTCATCCATTGGTGGGTGTAGATACTTTATCTTATTTATTGATGACTTTTCTAGGATGACTTGGGTATTCTTTATGAAAAACAAATCTGAAGTTTTCACTAAGTTTGTTGATTGGTTACACTTAGTCGAAAAAGAAACAGGTTCACATTTGGCCACTCTTCATTCAGATAATGGAGGTGAGTATACCTCATATGAATTTTTAGATTATTATCGAGAACATGGAATTCATCAAAAATATAGTAATGCTTATACTCCACAACAAAATGGAGTATCTAAATGAATGAATAGAACTTTAGAGGGCACAACACCTACCATGTTTCACTATAAATATCTTGATGATAAGTTTTGGGCCAAAGCCATTGGTACTGTAATGTATTTGAGAAATAGGTCCCCCACAATTGCACTTTTGGGACAAACTCCATATGAGGCATGGTATGGATTTAAACCAAAAGTTAAACACTTAAAAATGTTTGGATGTCTTTGTTTTTCTTTGGTTCCTATTAAACATAAAACTAAGTTGCAACCATGAAGTTGAAAATACATCTTTCTTGGTTATTTTGAAGATTAAAAGGGGGTTTTTTTGCTTGCATAGGATTCAAGAAAATTCATAGTGAGTCAAGATGTAATTTTTGATGAGCTTGGGACTACGAACACTACAAAGATTGATTCTCAACTTGATAGATTAGAGAGGAAAAATACAAAAAGAGATAAGGGTTTAAATAATGGGGATAACTCTTCAAATTTATGGTATGAGACTCAAATTCCTTCACTTTCCTCTCCTTCATCTACAAGTTCACAGGTTGATGACTTAGAAATTGTTGAAAATTCTCTAAGTCCTTCGAATAATGCACATAATGAGAATTTTGGAGTCCCTGATTTGAATAATTTGACTAAGTATCCAAAATGGGCTCAAAATAATTTTTTTGACTTGATAGCAGATGAAGTTGGTTTAACAGGGCCCAAGAATTCTTGAAAATAGGTAAACTATGTTATGGTTGTTACTACTTCTTCCACTGAGCCATCCACTTTTAAGGAGGCATCTACTGAACATGTTTGGCAATAGGCAACGAAATGTGAGTAAGATTCCATACTTAACAATAATACATGGGTTTTATTTGATCCTCCTCCACATGTTAATCCCATCGGATGTAAATGGGTTTATAGGACTAAGTATAAATCAGATGGCTCCATTGATAAACATAAGGCACGACTTGTTGAAAAAGGATATGCGCAACAAGAAGGTATTGACTATGAGGAAACATTTTCACCAACTATCAAATGGCACACTATTCATATGGTACTTGCCTTAGTAACACAAAATAGTTGGAAAGTACATCAATTGGATGTTAAAAGTGCCTTTTTAAATGGTGATTTATAGGAAGAAGTCTATATGAAACAACCTAAGGGTTTTGAATAGGTGGGTGCTGAACACAAAGTGTGTAAATTGATAAAAGCTTTGTATGGACTCAAACAGGCATCTAGGGCTTGGTATGAGAAAATGGATTCATACTTGAAATCCATTGGTTTTTGTTGTAGTGAATCTGATGATACTTTCTATTTTTGAGTGCAAGGTAAGAAAATGGTGATACTTGTTCTCTATGTTGATGACTTGTTTATTATAAGAAATGATGAAAACCATAACAAGTCTGTGAAGAAGAAATTAAAAGATGGGTTTGAGATGACAGATCTTGGACTTCTTCACTACTATATAGGCATAGAGGTAACTTAGAAAGAGCATAGTATTTTCATTTCACAAACTAATTATATTGCTGAGTTATTAGAGAGGTTTGGCATGACTGATTGCAAACTTGCCGTCACTCCCATGGAAAGTAACTTGAAATTGTCTAAGGATGATAGCAGTGCCTTTTTTGATGGCACCACATATAGACAATTGGTGGGAGGTTTGATATACTTGATGACTACCAGGCCCGATATTTCATTTTTAGTTGGAATTTTATCTAGGTTTATGCATGAGCCTAGATAAATTCATTGGAATGTAGCAAAATGAGTACTTCATTACCTTTAGGAAACAAAAACATATGGCCTTGAATACCACCGCAATAAGAACTTCAAACTTGTTAGATATTGTGATGCAGATTTTAGCAGATGTGTGGATGATAGAGTGTCAACCACAAGATACACTATGCATATGGGTTTAGATACCATTGCTTGGTGTTTTAAGAATTAGGATACAGTGGAAAATTCATCAGTAGAATTAGAGTATACTGTAGCATGGGATGCTTCTATAGAAATTATTTATCTTCATCGTATTCCTGAAGATCTTCAAGTTTCTCAGTTTACTCCTACATAGTTATACATTGATAACCAAAGTGTAATCAAGATGTCCAAGAATCTAGTGTTTCATGCCAAAACAAAACATATGGATTTCAAATACCATTATCTATGAATGTTGGTGGAAAATAAAACTCTTGATCCAATATATTACCCAACTACCAATTAGACAGTTGATATCTTCACAAAACCCCTTGATAGAATCAAATTTGAAAAATTTAGAAAAATGCTTGGTATGTGTCCAAAGACCTAACTTTGGATCATAGGTGGGTTTGTTAGGACTTGTTCCAAAGTCTTAACATTAAGTTAAATTTTTGGTAGGTAATAAATAATTATTGTAAATGGGGCATGCATCTTTTAGTAAAGACACCCCCATAAAATAAACTTAGTTTAATTTTAGGTAGTTTTCATGTTTTATATTTATTAATTAGAACTACCTTACAAGTTTTTTTACCATAAATAGTTGGTTATAGGATTATTTGTCTTTACCGGTCATTGGTAAAAACTATATAAATCCATGTTTGCATTGTAAAAGGGTTAACAAAGTAAATGCACACTTATGTACTTGATTTTTTGAATACTAATAAAATACTTATGCACTTGCACTAAGCAGGGACAAGGTTCAACCTATTTGGTTCAAGGATTTATCAATCCATTAGATCTTCATTTTCTCCTACTCTTTAACATCATGCAAAAATAGACAAGCCCAACCTTGGACCATCATATCTTTTGCCTCGCTCACTCTCATGATCTAAAATTTGGACCATATGATCTCATCACATAGAATAATCCAACCATGTGTCAAAATTATCCTCAAATATTCACACATGTGATATATAACTCCATTAAAATTATCACTTAGATTTATTTCTACCACAAAGCCAACTATGTCAAGAACTACTTGGAATGCCAACTTTGCACATATATATCTTTTGATGCGCTTAGATGCATGATTTGAAATTTAGCTCAAATAAACTAGGAACAAAATTGAATAAACCTGTATGATCACCTTCTCTTTAAATATACACATGTGTGAGATATACCATCAAAAAATTTATTACTAGGCTCTTTCTTGCCTCATAGAAATCTGGCTAAGTATGGGAAAACATTGTCAAAATGCCTGAGAGCCCAAATTTGTACCCACATATATTTGACTATGCTTAGGCTCATTACCTAATATTTAGTGCATAAAAACTAAGGACTAATGTGATCATAAATATATGACCAAATCCCCTTGATGCATCCACATATGATAATTATGATGTTAGTAAATTGCCTACTAATATTTTCTACTACTAGACCTAAGATGTCTAAATGAAAATAATGATCAACAAAATGAAATCCACTTATACACACAAGCATTCAAAGATTATAAAGAATCTTATAGGACCCATTTCATATTCTTAAATCACCATATTCATCCCTATCCATCTCTAACTATAACAAAACTAAATATCAACCAAGCCTCCTTCAAGCATATTAGGTCAAGGACATTGCACACTTTGTCATTATCACTTAGGCTATCAAAGCACTTCATCTACTCATCATGATACCTCCATGACATCAACATGAAATCATTGAAAACCCTCTAAAACCTTACACAAGAATTCTTTTATTAGTACCATGATAATTTCATAGATATTTATGAACTTTTTATAGTATCCGTAATGGCCAAGAAAGGCATGAATGTCTTTCTACGTCGATGGGGTTTGGAGTTAAAGAATGATTGGAATCTTCATGAGATTGATGAGTAGACCATCTTTATAGATGATGTGCCTAATCAAGGTACCAAAAGATGTCATGAAGATACACTTATTGACATTTAAGGATATCTACAATTTCCTGTACCTCTCAAACATGAGGTGCAAGTTATCATAATGGTCCTTCACTAGCCCATAGATAGTCCAGTCGTCTAAGTACACTTGGAGGAACTTATGAATGAAGCCCTTAAAAATGGTGATCACCACTCTAGATAACATGAATATAATATTATTGAGTCTAAAGGGAATCATGTTATATGTAAAAAACCCCATTCTATCACAAAGGTAGTCTTAGGCTTGTCCTCCTCCTCAATTTGGACTTTATGGTATCCTAAGAACCCATCAATGAAAGTGTATATCTTATAGTCTATGATGTCATCCAGGACTTCATTAGTGAATGGAGTTAGTAAGGGGTTAATGATGTAGGTGATGTTCAACAATCTATAATTTATGCAAATATAGATTCACCCATCCTTTTTTATTCTAATAACTATGAGTCTAACCCATTTAGATTCTTACATAGGGTAGATGAAACTGAGGACTAGCATACCATCAATATCTATTTTGACCTTGGTGTGAAGATTGGGGTTTATTCTATAAGGGTTATTTTTCATAGTTCTTGCACCATAAATTAAATTTATGCTCATATTCATAAATGATGGGTGGGTGTGATTCATATATGGGTAATTTTGAGGGAAAACATCTTGAAATTCCTTTAGAAGATCAATAATTCATGCCAGCTCCATGTCAGACCAATATACACCTAGAGTAGCAATCTTTTAATACCATTCAGAGCTGATGTCTACTTCATTAGTCTTGAGTGGCACATGATAGGGCTCATTATTCTCATAATAAAAATCCTTAACCTACTTATTAGCCTTAGTTACTTCTATGTGAAAATGATTAGGGTCTTCTTTGTCGAGGGTGTTATCCTCAACTTGGCACACTAGCTTATTTTTTCCTATCAATTTTATCCAATTATGAACCTTCCATTTATCATCCACTTCATCACTTGAGTTAATATTTAGTGATTAATCTTCAAATAAATTTTGGAGTGCCAACCCCTTTTCACCAAAAATTTCTTTTAGGCACTCCTCCAAGATTGTCGTGTCTTCAAACATTGTCATTTGAACTACTTCCAGTGGCTCAATAGATAATAAGTTTTGAAAAGAATAGGAAAAGGTGTATACGAAATACTCCTTAAGTGCACCCTAATTGGCTACCTCATGGTGAATCTGATTGAAAATATACCATGTTCATGCCCACATATTCAAGGTCCTATAGAAGGAGTGCACCCATAGGTTCCTTGCAGCATTCTCATCATAGATAGTTCCTCACATAAGCACACATTCACTACAAGGTCAAAGTCACTAGAGTAGGTAGAGATGTTTAGGTCCTCATTAATATTCCCAAATCTAGTGCATATGTATGCTTTTACATCTTTCCAAGTTGGAAAACTAGGTCTTTTCATTTCCCACCAATGAGTGTTAGTGCTCTTTAATGTATAGACTAGTGCACCCATTCTATCTACCTCTTTTGGGATGCATGATTTGATGTTGAAAACATATTATTCCATAAAATTTCTCCCCCCATATATTAGGAGTGCTACAAGTTTACCTTTGCTAAGGAAAAACACTATATTTCCCTTCTTGGTATAAAGGACCCATCTTTTTGAAGTGTAATCAATCTGAACATAGTCAGTCCTCATAAGTTTTGGTGCCTTCACATGTACTAAGTAGTACCTCTGACCGATGGTCTCATAATATTTTTTAACCCATTAATCATAATAAACATTTGTGGTGTCCAAGGTTTACTATCCATTTTCCTAAAAAATCACTCTTTGATCATTAGGGTTGAGATTCTTGGTTCCTTGCACCATGATGTTGTATATGTGGTTGTTTTCATCCTTGAAGTTCTCACTTTCAACATAGGGGGTCCTTGGTCACTTGAGAGGGGTATAAATACCCTCTCCTTACTATTTTCAAAGGTCATATAATGCCTCTTAAAGAACATGTTTTCATTATTTACATAATACCATGGCCTTCCCAGGAGTGTTGGATAATTGTCTTATTCTGCCAACTTGATCACTTTGAATTTAGTATGGAACTTAGTGCCCATGATATCTATAATGGTGCTCTTTAGAATTTTTATTGGTTGTACTCAGGTCTTTTTGGCTATGAAAATGACATAAGGGGAAGGCCTTAAGGTTGGCCTACCTATCTTCTCCCATGTATTCTTGGTCAAGATATTGACCTCAATGTCTATATCCACAAGGACCTCACATATAGACCATACATCAATGTTGGTAATCATAAGGAGTTATTTAATATACTCTACATTCTAATTATGCCTCACTTGTTGTACCCTCTCCATGTGTGGTGTAGTGACTTCAATTGAATTTTACATTTCATTCTCCAAGATCAAGTTATTCAATAGGGGTAGCATCCCCTCTATTTTTAGGAGGTGTAGGATCTCTATTAACTCTTGTATCTCTACATACTAGCCATCTTGTATTTTTTTGGAGGTAGTAGACTATGCTTCCATATGATGTGGTTTTTCTCATACTCAAGGTATACACATTCAACATAGGGGGTCCTTAGTCACTTGAGAGGGGTATAACTACCCTCTCCTTTCCATTATCAAAGGTCATATAGTTCTTCTTGAAGTGCATATTTACATGGTTTGCATAGAACTATGGCCTTACCAAGAGTGTTGGATAATTATCTTGTTTTAATAACTTGATCACTTTGAAGTTAATCTAGAACTTGGTGCCCATGATATCTATAATGGTGCTCTTTAGAATTCTAATTGGCTATTCTTAGGTCTTTTTGGACATGAAAATCACATGAGGGGAAGGCCTCAAATCTGGCCTACCCATTTTCTCCCATGCATTCTTGGTCAAGATATTAACCTTGATGTTTATGTCCATAAGGAACTTACATACATACCATCCATAAATGGTGGCATTCAAAAGGATTTCTTGATCATACTACAAATTTTGTGTATGCTTCACTTCTCACACCCTCTCCATGTGTGGTATAATGACTTCAACTGGATTTTACCCTGCATACTCCAAGAGCAAGTTCTTTAATAGGGGTAACATCCCCTCTATCTGTAAGAGGTGTAAGATCTATTTTAACTCTTTTATCTTAACCTCTTAGCTACCTTATATTTTTTAGAGGTAGTAGCCTATGATTCTAGGTCTCATTCTAACTAGATCTCTCTTTGAAGGTTATGGATGATGCTCATTACCTCTTGTAGTATATCCTTCTAGCATGTTGGGTCTGGGTAAAGCATAAATTTGGTTTTAAGGTAAGGTACACACTTAGTGTGACTCTTTTCCCCATATTCCAAGTGTAACTTAGGAATTATCTTAAATAGTTGATAAGTTATGAATCCACTATGATTAGTTTCTTATACCTTGATTGTACTTGCACAGGTTGGTTGTGCCTTTGAAGTCCACTTCTCCATTTTTATCGTATGATTGATCATTCCTACACCTTTGTTTATACTAGGCATACCTTGGGTCATCTTTTTATATAATTTGGGCCATTCCTCAACCTTATGGGTCCCTCAATAATACCCACATGTAGGATGTGTAGGCTAGTCACATTGATAATGCTCTATTGAGCCACACTTATAACATGAGTGGGGTGGGAACCTTCCACCACTGCATCCTCTACCTCATCCTCTAGTAACTCATTTCATCCCAAAACCTAAATTATTTTATCCATATCCTTCATTTCCTTGGTTAGTTTTCCCTTTGACTACTATGGTGGCCTACCTCATGACCCTCTTCATGTTCTTGTGCATCTCATCAACCACTTGACAGTCAATTATTGTATGGGTGTAGGCATTGAATAATTGACAATAAATGGTTGTGTTAACTTGGATAACACATTAAAATATTGGGAAATTATGAACATAATGCACCTCTATACAAACTTCATAGCTTATAAGTAATGTGCACACATTTCTTTAAGGGTAGTTATTATTTTTATGGCCTTCCACTTTGTAATCAGTGCACCATTTCCACTTTGAACATCTTGTGATAAACTAGCAGTTAGCTTCTTGAGTTGGGAGGCCATGGATGTTATTTGTGTCCCCATGAATGAGTTAATCCTAATATCAACACTTCATATTACTTCAACTCTGAGCATGCATTTAAACACTTTGTGAGGATCTATGAAATTCTTCATGGAAAGTTCTCTTTTAAATATCACAAGAAACCCTCCAATAAATCATTGCATATGTTGGGAGGGGTGAATGTCATAAGGAAGATTGAAATGGAGAGTTTTAAACCTTGCATCATATAGGTGGATGCTCTTTGAAAGTCCTTGGGTAATTTCCTTGAGCATTATGATGCTCTATTATTCAAACTCTGATATGTTGAATTCCTTTAGGAATGCTTCCTTTAGGGTGTCATAATCTACCATATCCTGGTTAGGGTAAAATTTCCTATACTAGGTATGGGTACAATCTAGTAAAGTGGTTACAAATTGGGAAACCTTGTGCTTTGATTAGGTTATGCCACATGCATACCATTTTAGTTCACATTTAGCACATGCTCTATGGCATTTTCCATGCCATGATATTCTAGCAAGTGCATGTCCATCTCATAATAGATTTTCTATGGGCCAAATCTAGCATATGTGGTGTTTGTCCCCCCCATATTTGTCTTAGTAATGGTATTCAAATGCCTATATCCATTGGGTTAGGCATTGGTTCTATTTTTGTTATTGGCATTATTGATGTTTATGGCACTACAATACTCACTTGTGGGATTGGGCCACTTCCTATGGTCTATTACCCAGTCTGCATAGCTAACATTAGTTAAGCTAGAATGCTTGCACTCACATTATATTTTGGAAAGCTAGTTCCCAATGGTATATAGGTATTCTTTCTCAATTTATTATAAATAATAAGTTGTTTAATCACAAAATTACACTCCAAGTCTACAAAACTTCTAAAATATATATTTACAATAGGGTCAGTTATCACTCTTTTTCTTTCTTCAAGTGGTGGATCTAGTGCATGAGCTTATACCATAGGTTAAAATGGGGTAGGCACATCAAGTTCATCTTAAATAACCAAATTATATAGGAACCCAATGAATTCTACATTCATCAATGGTTAATCTTGATCTATTCCTTCATTATTTCTCTCATCCTCACACTATTGCATTTTGAGAGATCCTTCCCCATGCCTTTCCTAATCTTTGATGGTTCTCTCATCACTTCTAGGTTCCATATCTTTTATTAGTCTATGCCCTCTCTTGTTATAAGTCTATCTCTTGAGCTTTTAGGTATCAATCTGCTTGTCCCCATCTATTGTGTTTCATTTAGACATCTCATTCTCCCCCTTTATGCTTGTTCATATGAAAAAGGACTTTATCCTTACATTCCTAAAGTTTTAAATCCATAATCCACCATTAAATTCTTAAGATCTACACCAAAATCCTATACAAATGTGCCTCTAGGTTTGTGCAAAAATTGATACTTTGCTTCTTCAAGGTATGAGTATGTTGAAACTATGAACTCAAGAATGTAGTTTTTCAATGCTTATTATCACCATTTTTATATAACTCTAGTCCAAGGGGCATCTAGAGTCTAAATTCTCTCTAGGAACTCCATCATCCAATTATGGTTTTGTTCATAGCTTTATCTCCTATGGGTTACATATGTAACTAACCATCAATACACATGTTTAGGCAACTCACAAACAAAAACCTCATACAAATGATCATATAGGTTTTTCTGAACCCACTTTCTCAAATTTTATCCTCTACAGGTTGGATTCTTTAATGCAAAGATATTTTCCACCTATTTCAACTAGCTTTCAATTTTTTTGAGGGAGAGATGGTACATTATTCTATCACACCATTACAACAACAAATTCAACATGGGTCCCGATAATGAAATCAAAATGTTGTAGAAAAGGGGTCAAATATCAAGTTATGTACTCATTTGGTTGTCAAAGTTGGTTCTAGAACCATGAAAACCAAACACAAACTAGGAATATTCCTATAGTTCTCAACATTTTACACTTGACTATGATGGAATTAAATCACATAAGGTACAAGCCTTATGCATTCAACCAAAACACAATAGAAAAATAATCGAGGCCCACATTGGCCTAGTTGTATCATGGTGTAAGGCATCCATTCTAAGACTTGGTCAATTAAAGAAAAGTCTTAAGTAAATATATAGGTGAAATCCTTTTGATAAACTACTTTTCGTCATAGGATCACAAACCTTTATTAACTAAGTCTAGCATCATATAGGTGTTAGATGGGTCAAGGGTTTGCTTTAACTTGAATGCTCATTTTAGGCTTGCACTTTTAGAAAAAGATATCAATGTCTAGTATAGGATATTTCTATACTTAAGATACACTGACATCATCACTTAACATAGGGTTGTTATTAATGACCTAGACCTGAAGCTTACAAACAACATTCTTAACATGCATGAATTAGAATTACAACATTATAACTATTTCATTTATTATGCATTCAAATGATATTACCAAAACACATAAGCTAGATTGAGCTCAATTAGATGAAACATCCATATTTATTAATCAAGGTCCAAATAAAATAGAGTAAATTATACTAAAAATAGAGCATGTAATTTGCTATATCTACTTAACTACCTAGAGGCTCACAAGTAATTTTAGGCATATAAAAATGGAGCCTTAATGGTGTTTGAGCTAGTCCTAACACTAATGGCAGCCATTATAAGCAAAACCATTTCTTCAGAGATTCACTACATCAAATTTGTATCTTTTTTATCACTATTTCAAGCTTGTTTTTATAGCTCTTCATGAGCATCTTTGCCAGGGTAGAGCTGCACATGTCAGGTGCCAAGTTGGATCCTAAATAATCATTCCATCAACTCCATCACCTTGCACCCTTCATGTTTCACTCACCATGTGTTGCCACTCCTATAATATGCATTGAATATCTAGGCACAAATTAACAACCTTCCATATAGCACAATATGTGCATTTATTCCTCCATTTGGTGCCAAGATGACAAAATATTAATCATTTCAAATGATTTCTTTGTGTTGAGGTGTTTATTATGCTGACATGAATCCCATACTTAATGAAATAGGGGCTCAATAATAGTATGAACCTCAAAACCAAAACTTATTAATATGAATTTCTAGTCTAATAACCTCTTCATCTCTATTAAATAGCTTTGGGTCCCATGAAAATTGTGTGTGGAGATATGATCAGGAAATGGTGTGCTTCGAGCTCTCTACTAGGAAATTTATATAGGTTACTTTATTAACATTAATTCGTAGAGTTAGGTTGCCCAAATTTACTCACTCCTTTATGTATTTTGATTAAATTAGGGTGCTTAACTTCACCTAATATCTCCAAGATTGAGTCCATTTATAGTGAGATATATAAGCAATTGAAAGTATTGTTCAGGTTGGTAGACTAGGACTATGCAACTCGATAAGGGTCTTAAGACCAATTTGATCATTTTTATAATTTTACCTACCTAAATCATTATTTATATGTCCTATAATAAATTTGTATAATTTTTCAATTCCTCAGGTCTACTTGGGGGGATCTAACATCTCACAAGGTGGAGATGGGGTTTTTAGGCCTTAAGAATGGCTTTAGACCTTGTATGCTCAGATTGGGTGTTAAAAATTTCACCTACCTGTAGGTGCTTATGTAGTCCCAATGTTTTTATAGTATCACCTTTAGTCTAATCTCCAATTTTTTCTACTTTTTCTTACCTTCTCAGACCATCTCACCAACCCTTCTCTCTTGGGATTGCCCTCAAGTCTCACTATTGCCAAGATTGAGTACTTGGTAATAGGTTTTGGAGACTTAGATGGTCTCATATCCATTATACATTTTTGATAGATTTATGACGCATATAATATCCCTTAGATGTTGGTGGAATTATTTGGATTAAGCCTACCTTTAGCCCTGCACACTCCTAATATAGTCAGACCTAGGGTTTTTAGGAGGTTATGTCTATATGGCCCTTAGGACTAGGTTTGGGTGTCTTTCTACCTCACATTGAGGTTTTTATTATCTAAAACATTTATAAATATCTCTCCTAATTATTCTTATCCCTTAAAAACTTCCTTAGTCATGCATTCATATCTAGCTTCCAATCATAGGCTTGTTGAGTGCCTCATTCAGGGCTCACTCTCTAGCTATTGGTTGTATCAAATCTAAGAGGATATGATATTTATGGTTAAGTGGGTTGTTCTTGGGATGCTTGGCATCATGTAATATAATATTGGATCTACAAATTCCTTATTACTAGTGCTACTAGAGGAGGTAGAGGTATAGATGAATATTGATGAACAATTGGAAGAGGTGGAGGCAAAGCTAGAGCTTGAGGAGTCGAGGATATTGGAAAAAAATGGAGTGAGTGTCATGTCCCCTTTTTCCTGGACATTGACAGTCTTGACGATTAGCCTATTATGCGACCTTCGTAGGCTAATAAGATGGATAGAGGGTCATAATGGAGCTTGGCTCGACTTTGATTCACAAGATTTCTACATTTGATTCTCATTCAGGTTATTTCAGACATATTTGGCTAGGGCTCCTACCTTTTAGGGATATTTGAGATGCAGCGGAGTGCCTTTATTTTGATATGGTTATGTGCGGAATCACTCCCTGATTCACTAGCTTCGATTGGTTTGTTGATCCGACATGTATTGAGGGAGATATTAATATTTGATTGATTTAATCAAATATTAATTATTTAGCCTATTTTTAATTAGAAACCCTAATTCTAATTTAAGAAACCCTAATTAGGGCAAGCATATCTTTTTGAGGGTATAAGGGTTTCTCATGGAGGCCATTGTTCAGTATGTATGCTATTGATTATTGATATTGATTTTGGAGAATTTCTTCTGTGAAGACTGAGCCTAGGGTTCAAGGATTCCATTTGCATTGGAGAATGTTCCCTCTTCAGTGTGTGCAATTAAGAGGCTGTGGAATATCAACTGATCTATTGCCAAAGTGTGAGATAGCTTCATCCAGAAGTTATCACAAAATTTTAGGTTTGAGAGATAACTTCACACAGAAGTTATTACAGATATTCCAGGTATTTCTTTATTCTTCTTTTGATTCAATAAATTATACAGCTAGAGATCTTCTGTGCTAGAAGAGTATATTTTTAGATCAGGGGTTGAAAACAGGGAAGTTGTGCTTAATTGGCGGCCATACAAGGTCTGTACAGGTCCGTACAGATCAGCTCAGGAACTGACCTCGACAAACAGAGGGTTTTTAGTGACCGACATCGGTCGATTAAAGACCGACGTCGGCAGAAAGCCGACCGACAGAGACCGACGTCGGCAAGATATCGACCGACGACGGCGACTGTGTATCGACACAGAAGGGCCGAGACCTTCCAGAATTCAATTTTCACTTCCAATTTTGATAAGCCATGGTTTTTAAGACTGTATTTCTTATTTATATGCATGAGAAAGGACTGCAATTGTAATAGTTTAAAAGGACAAGTGATAAGATTTATAATTTGCTATTCAGAGACTATATTATTGTGATCATTCTAAATTTATTCAACAGAAGTTATATCTTGTTCAAAGTTTTTTGTGTTGCTATATTTCTTGTTTTGGAGGGGATATTACAGTGGTATTAGAGCTAATGTCTTGCCATCCTGTTGGGTAGTTTGGGTATCAGCATGGCACTAACAGGTGTCAAAGATTTGGAGGAAAGAGTGCACAATGCAAAGAAGAAGTTAGAAAATCCATTACAGCAAGCAGATGACCTACAAACTTTGGAGGAGTTAGAAATTTATTTAAGCAAGGTTGAGCAGTCAAATTTTTATGAGATACAAATAGTGTTATCTCCAGCGTTTGATTCTTTGGTGAAGCACCGATTATTGAGACATCATGATGAGGTGGTAAGACTTGCAACTCTCTCTTGTATTAGTGAAATCATGAGAATAATAGCTGGCTTTAATTTTTATGATGATTGGATTATGAGAGAGGTACTTCATGCCATGGTGAAAAGCTTTGAAAAGTTGGCTGACATTAGAGACTCTCATTTCTCAAAGAGGGCGAGATTACTTGACACTTTTGCAAGGTATGGATTTGAAAACATTATGATGCTAGTAGGTTGTATTGGTAGCATTCGCACTATGTTTAAAATATTTTGGAATATTTTAGATGAGTTTCATTCCAGTGATGTATTAGCATCCATGCACTCTATCATGTTCACAATCTTGTTTGAGGAGGAGGATAAAATCTCTAAACTTTTGGCAGAAGATTTATGGTATGTCTGGATAAAAGGGAAAAATGTCTCACCTAGAGCTTGTAAGTGGTTAAAGAGTTTAATTCATAAGCCTAAGGATCGTAGTGCTTTCCTTATGACATGCAGCAACTTGCATGATGAGTTAGACAAACAGGCTGATCCAGTACAGGGAGATATTAACACATCTTTAGGTAATGATTTATCTGCAGTATCTTCATAGGTAGGAGTAGTTGAGGATGTTGTGGATGAGCTTTGTCTTAACGTGAGTTCAGCTCATGTGTTAGACAGTGAGGATGAGCCTGATGC
This sequence comes from Torreya grandis, assembly GCA_037957365.1. Taxonomy (NCBI): domain Eukaryota; kingdom Viridiplantae; phylum Streptophyta; class Pinopsida; order Cupressales; family Taxaceae; genus Torreya; species Torreya grandis. The sequence goes on from JARHVA010004341.1 coordinate 746,510, forward strand.
TTGCATTCAGAGTGTGGAGGTATACTCAGAGGTTAGTACATTGAGTATTGGTGATGAGTATGTTTTTGTAGCTGCTGATGAGGAGCATGTTGTTGAGGCTAACACATATATTCAGGACTTGGGAGTACCTGATTTTTAGGAGTTTGGGATACCAGTGGAGTTAAATCTCCATATTGATTATTCTCATACAGATGATAGTGTGGTACAGTTGGTTGTGCCACCTTTACAAAGAGATCAGTTATGCGATGGATTGGCACCATCTCTTGCAGATGGAATTGGCAGTTGGAATTGTCCATTCTACTTGGATTATGATGTTTTGAGAGTGTGTTTCTCATGTGCTCTTGACTATGGCATTTGTAATCTTGGAGGTTGGAGTTTCATGTGCCAGTTTGATTATGAGTCTTTCTTTGTTCTACTTCTGCTGATGTTGCAAGTACTTGCATTGATTCACAGCAGCGTAGAGCATAACTACATTTGGGATCCAGGTGGATCGAGTAGTTCATTGTTCTGAGATTGCTTGGGGATAAGCAATTTTTAGAGGGGTGGATTGTCATGTCCCCTTTTTCCTGGACATTGACAGTCTTGATGATTAGCCTATTATGCGACCTTCGTAGGCTAATAAGATGGATAGAGGGTCATAATGGAGCTTGGCTCGACTTTGATTCACAAGATTTCTACATTTGATTCTCGTTCAGGTTATTTCAGACATATTTGGCCAGGGCTCCTACCTTTTAGGGATATTTGAGATGCAGCGGAGCGCCTTTATTTTGATATGGTTATGTGTGGAATCACTCCCTGATTCACTAGCTTCGATCGGTTTGTTGATCCGACATGTATTGAGGGAGATATTAATATTTGATTGATTTAATCAAATATTAATTATTTAGCCTATTTTTAATTAGAAACCCTAATTCTAATTTAAGAAACCCTAATTAGGGCAAGCATATCTTTTTGAGGGTATAAGGGTTTCTCATGGAGGCCATTGTTCAGTATGTATGCTATTGATTATTGATATTGATTTTGGAGAATTTCTTCTGTGAAGACTGAGCCTAGGGTTTAAGGATTCCATTTGCATTGGAGAACGTTCCCTCTTCAGTGTGTGTAATTAAGAGGCTATGGAATATCAGCTGATCTATTGCCAAAGTGTGAGATAGCTTCATCCAGAAGTTATCACAGAATTTTAGGTTTGAGAGATAACTTCACATAGAAGTTATTACAGATATTCCAGGTATTTCTTTATTCTTCTTTTGATTCAATAAATTATACAGCTAGAGATCTTCTGTGCTAAAAAAGTATATTTTCAGATCAGGGGTTGAAAACAGGGAAGTTGTGCTTAATTGGCGGCTGTACAAGGTCCGTACAGGTCCGTACAGATCAGCTCAAGAACCGACCTCGGCAAACAGAGGGTTTTCAGTGACCGACATCGGTCGATTAAAGACTGACGTCAGTAGAAAGCCGACTGACAGAGACCGACGTCGGTGAGATATCGACCGATGATGACGACTGTGTGTCGACACAGAAGGGCTGAGACCTTCCAGAATTCAATTTTCACTTCCAGTTTTGATAAGCCAAGGTTTTTAAGACTGTATTTCTTATTTATATGCATGAGAAAGGACTGCAATTGTAATAGTTTAAAAGGACAAGTGATAAGATTTGTAATTTGCTATTCAGAGACTATATTATTGTGATCATTCTGAATTTATTCAATAGAAGTTATATCTTGTTCAAAGTTTTTTGTGTTGCTATATTTCCTGTTTTGGAGGGGATATTATAGTGAGAGCTAGGGATGGAGCTGAAGGAGGAAAATGTGGTAGGATATCATAAAATTTTCTTTAAGAGATGGCCATGGCTATTATATTTAGGTCCTCCATAGACTAAGCAAAATCTAAAGGAGTTTCTAAAGGGTTTGCCTGAGCCTTCTTTAGACACCCCATTTTGGCCATAACTGGCTTCCAACCAGACTTTAAACTAATTTATACCATTGAAAATTAAGCCTAATAATCACTAAACATCCTTATTAAATCTAAACATCATTCATTAATTCTCAAAATCATGTTAAGTCATCCCTATTTGGGTTAATAGCCTATCTATAATAATAACCTCTCATGGATTCATCTCCAGTCACCTTGCGACCTAACAACTAGCAGGTTGGACTATGGACCCATTAAACGCGGCACTTGAACAATTTTTAAAAAAGATAAAATGATAATAAAAAGGAATCAAATAATTAATATATATTAAATTCTTAGATAAATAATCCATTTATAAATAATGAATATTTAAAAATGGAATTTCAAAAATTTAAAATATCAAGCTTATTCACCATTGCCTTTATGAGTGGTCAAGCTCTCAAAAAATATATAATTTATGACCCATTCCTATTAAATTAAAATAATAATTGCATGTACCCTCCTTAACTCAATTGGAGTTAACTTTAACTCACCTAGGGTTAGTATGAACTCATTCCATGCTTAAATCCTAACCTAACTTAACTTGGTTAAGAGTTAACTTTGGAGGCTATGAATACAAGGCCTTATCTAATAATCTCTAAAATTTCTTAGTGAAATGTTATTATACCAAAATACCTTTAAAAAAACTTCATATTAGTGTTACCATTCCAATTTTATAATCCAAGCCAAGCTAAGCCAACTAACATTACCAAGATGCCAAGGAAAGGTGGAGCAATGGAGCTTCATTGATGAAGATTTCTTGAGTACATAGTTGAGCAATCCAATTCAACAAGCCATTTTGGATCTACAAGGAAGGTAAAATAATGTTTTTTTAATTTCTAGTTGTGTTTTCATTGTATGCATGTTATATATTCTCTCTTTAATGTCTAGGCTAGATGTGTTAGTGTTTAATGTGTTTGTTTTTATTGGATTTTATTGACTAACACTATACTAATCTCTCCTCTATGGATTCCTTGTTCACATGATGGCACATTCGATGGGACCTGTACCCCACAAATTTCTTCCAATGGAATTTTAGGACCTCTTTCAAACATGTTTTATATAAAAATTCTAACTTGCTGACCAAAAAGTGAAAAAATGAAGCTCATAAACATTACATAAGAAATAATGCTTTTGCTCTTTGTATTCATGTTATTGCAACTCCTAGTCACGTTATTGCAACCCTTAGTTGCATTTTTTCATGCTTAGTTTCATTTTTTCATATATATTTATGTTTTTACATGCTTAATTACATTTTTGCATGCCTAGGTATTTTGCATGCCAATTGTATTTTTCCATGCCTAGTTGCATTTTTGCATGCCTAGTTATGGTTTTGCATGCATAGTTGCAGTTGTGCATGCTCAGTTGTGGCTTTGCATTGATAAATTATGGTTTTACATTTTTAGTTGCATTTTTGCATTGATAGTTGCAATTTTGCATTGTGAGTTGTGTTATTGTCTTCACAATTATGTTTTTACACTGTATAGTTGAAGTTTTTAAATAATAGTTTATTTTTTAGGTAGTTGTAGTTTTGTACAAATTAGTTATGAGCTTATAAGAAATTTATAGTTTTAATCTGTGTATTTGTGGTATTGCACTATGTGAAAAACATAAGAAACTTGAGAGCTAAATTTTAATTATCATTTACTCACTTTCTTTTAGCTTCTAATCACAATGACCCCCTAAGACTTTTTGTAGGACCCAAATACTAAATAAAGACATTTTTAACACTCTAAGATTCAAACTCACATTTACATTTGATGTTTAAAAATCATTTACTTAATTTTTTTCATTTTTCAAAGTTTAAAACTCAAACAATGCCAAGGTGCTAAACTTCATATCATATTTCCCTTAGTGCTCTAAAAAATGAACTCACACTCTTTTTAATTACTTATAAAATCTTTTAATTTTGTGATTATTGTAGTGTATTTATTTTTCAAGCTAAGTGTAATGTGTATGCTCTCCCCCCATTCCCTTTAGGGAGTTTGGGTGATAAAAAATGCTTCACTTATTGCCTTTGTCTCTTTGTCTAAATCATGGAAGGAAAGTCACTAAGGTATTCCCCAAAATCTAAGTGATTTGGGTAATCCAAAAATGACCTTAAATTCCTATAAGTTTTATTTATGTGCATCTTAGTTTGTGAGTGGGAATTCATAGTTTCCCCATGGGATCTCTAGGGAAGCATTGACCCAAAAATTCATCCCCTGGCATCCTTTCAACCCCACTCCATGGAAATGGTATATAAATTTAGGTTGACTTACTGGGATGCTATTTTGAGTGGTTAAACAAGCTCCATTAGTAAGAGACTAGCTCAAAATGTAGGTTTAACTTAGACATTGCACTACACTAAGAAATTGATGGATGTAGTAGTTATGAAAAGGACAAGACCTTTTCATAACAAGTTGGTTAATGTGTATCCAAATGATATGTTATTCCCTAGTGTTAACCACACATATGGGACCATTTAGAACATATGAAAATTGATAATTTTTAGACAACCCCACTTATCATGGATATATTGTCAATGCAGGGTGAGTATCCCAAATTTCCATGTTATCATATGAACTCTTGAGAGAAGAGGGACCCTAAAAACCCTACTTTAAATAGGCATTTAATTTTCTAGATTAAAAACATAATTTCTTCTTAAGATCAAGTATATAGATCGAATTTGATAGTATGAAGCCACCTTGTTAGTTTTTAGGATTAGGATTATACACTTGTGTTTTTGTTGTTTTTCCTTTTTACTTGCATTACTTTGAGTCAAAACTATTTGTTTGTCATACCATGTTTAAAACAAGTCATGTTTTCACATCACCCTTTGTCTAAAGAGGTGTTATGCCATCCATTTGATGCCATACTTTACCTTAGTCATTTGTTAAGCTTTTATGTGTGTGCATCACTTATTTGAAAGGATCATCATTATGTTTTCCATTTCATTCCAAGTCTTTTGCCTTATATTTTTTGAAGTAAACCATTTTTCATACCTTTAGAGTAAGATAGTGCCATTACACTATTTTCCTTGTTTCAAATACTTGTTTCCTTGTATCCAATCATAGTTTCTAAACCATGTGTGCCTTTTTGGTCTATACCTAGTATCATTATGATATTTATTTTGGTCAATATTGTAGTCCATTTAAGAAACCAAACCTTATAAAATGAGTTCTAAATTGGTCTTGATAATTTTAGATTCAAACATGATCATTTTATGCCTATGCCTTATGTAAGTTTGGCTTAGACATTTACCTCTTGATTTTAGATTGTTCAACTTGGAATAATTCCTTACTTGCCTTATCAATATTTGTGCCTAAATTTGGTAAGTGGTATATCTTCCATGTGCCTAAATTCCAATGTCTTGTGCTAAAGGTCAAGTTTATGTTTGAATCTAAATTCCTAGTTTGAGTCCAACTATTTCAAATGGTTAGATTGATTATTTTGCCTTTTAGGCCTAGTTTGTGCAAAGTATAGCTTTTGTGTCATGTTTCCAATAGACCTAGCAATTCCATTTTATTTTAGACCTAGTGTTGTGCCAAGTCTAGATTTTATGTCATGTTTCCAAAAGACAGCAATTCCCTTCCATTTTATACCTAGTTGTTTTGTGCCTAGCTTTGTGCCTTGTTCCTAAAGACCTATAAACCTTTTTCATCTTTAGACCTAAATTATAATTGTTTGAAACACTTTTTATTGATTTTGGAATTTGGTTTTGTCCATTCACTTGACCATATATGTGAGACATTTGACATTAGACCTTTTTGGACCGAGTTTATCATTGATCACTTTTGGAGAATAGCTCCATTCCTAGACCAAGTGTTTAGATTAAGTTCTACCAAGTTCACACCATTTGTATTTTAGACCTTATTTTTAAGAGTTTGTATAAATCTATACCTTTTTCAAAAAAAATTAGTCATTAATTTGAATATGACTCATTACACTCATAGTGGATCCAAGTCCAATCTAGGTTATGAAAACATGGTCATGAATGATAACTTTTTTCAAGACACATATGGTGATGATGTGGTTTGTGATATGGATCCTTATCCTCCTTACACTACTCAATCTAGGGAACAAACTCAATATTTTTTAGCCCATTATTTGGCTAACACACCTCCCTTTTTAGAGCAAGACCAAGAGTAAACTTCATAATATTTTACTAGCATACCATCAATTTTGGAACAAGTTCAATGACAACCATATTACATCATTGTTCTATAACCTTATGATCCTTATTTGTTTGATAACCACTTTCTTGAAACTAAGGATGAGTTTTTAGTTAGATCCATGGAGGTAGGGTCCAAGTTTCTAGTAGATTTCCCCCACGAAAACTAACCTAGTCTAGCTAGAGTGTGTCTAAATATGCCTTATACCCAAACCATTAAATAGTCCTCTACTAGCCATCCTCAAGTGCTCATGTCAATGTCATATCAAGACCCAAATATTATTTTAAAATGAAAGGGCCTCATGGAGGACCACTTTAAATAAATGGAACAAGTGTATCAAACCTATTTGAATCTAGCATGCAATTTTAATGCCATGTCTATGTCAAATGTTCCACTCATAGAGATAACTCTTCAACAAGATTATTAATTGAGTTGATAGGTCAAGATAATTTTGGTATATACCCATTTACATAAATCACTTAATTTGGTGACATGTATAAAGGCCCATCTATTGAATAGGTGACTATAGCTTCTATGTAGAATAATGTGTTAAACATTGTGGATAACATGCAAGTGTCTTCCAATGTAGGCCAAAGTGGTCTAACTAAGACAATAAATAGTATGTAACAATAAGTGCCTTTAACCATAACCATAAGTGGTTCATAATAGTAGGGGGAAGGAACTCCTACATCCCAACCATAACAAGTTACTTGTAATCCTCAACTAGTTGTTTAATCAAGCATACATCATAAGGATTAAGTAATCAAGCACCAGCTAGTGCTTTAACTCAATAAAAAGTGACATGTTATCCTAAATTAATATGTGGTGACTAATATTCCACAAAAATAGGCACAATCTAATCTACCACTATAGTAGAGGTAGAACACTACACCACCTCAACAAGGGGAACCAAATGTTCCACCTTGACAGGTAGTGACAAACGTACCTCTATAGTCACAAACCAATATACATTTACAATTGTGAGCATTGTCTAATCAACAATATTTTTCTATTGGTCAAAGACAAATTTTAAACACCCAACAAGTGTATAGTTAACAACATGTGTTTGTGCAATAATGAGGTGCTAATGTCCAATAAGTACTAATTAGGTAGCAATTTTCATTTACTCAGCATGTGCCATAGATCCAAAGATAGGGCCTTGGTCCACAACAAGTTCCCTTTATTCATATAGGTTTGATTAGTTGATAACATGTCCTTACTCAACCTTAATAGGCATAATATTTTACCCTAAGCCATATCCTTCCATTGTGGCCCTAATTCCCTCAAAACCAATGATATATACCAAATCTAAACCATAATATAACTTAATGATGCATGTAATTTCAACAACTACATCCTAATTTATAGATATATATTTTTGGCTAGTTCACCCATCAAACCAATATTTTACAACAAATCATACCTCCATTATACCTATGCAAAGGTAATCCACCTTTGACTGCCCATCCACCACCTCAGCTAAATATTCCATCTAATTTTTTGGCCCAAGAACTATAATAAATGAAGGATGTGATTTCCACCATTAAAGCAAGGAAGTAGACCAAGAAATTCAAGTTAGATTCCATGTGTTTATACCCATTTAATATGGAGTATCTTTAGATACCATTTCTTCTAGGTTGTGAAACACCAAAATTTGATAAATATAAGGGTAAAGGAGACCCTAAATCACATTTAATAGAGTTCTTTGTCACTTTCTAGCCAATGGCTTATAGTGACATTTACCTAATCCAATTATTTACTTAAAGTCTAGTAGGAAAAGCTTTAGATTGGTTCCTAAAATTATGAAATAATTATGTATCTAATTTTAACGACCTCTCAGACAAATTTGTGCAACATTTCTCTTATAATCTCAAACATTAGATTTTATCACTATATTTGACTCAAGCTAAACAAAAAGTTGGTGAGATAGTTTTAATCTATCTATAAAGAGGGAGAGTGTTTTATAGTCACTTCACCCACATCTTACCAGATAGATAATTAGATGTTGTGTTTACTAAAAATTTGCATTGTAATATGTCTTATCATCTAGAGCTTCAATGTGCACATACCTTAAAATAGATCATCAACAAAGGTTTATAGATTGGAAAATCCCCTATAAATAAATGAATTATCAATTTAACCTCATCAAAACAAAACCAAGGTGTAGGCCCAAGTTAGAACCCTAACCAAATCCAAGTGTAAGTGTTTGTATCAGACTAGTTCAGTAATTATGAGAAATCCAAGCAATACAACCATAATAACAATGTTGTTTGAAATGGAGTAACAAAGTTATGCTATGTAAAAATGGTGAAAACATTGTCTACCCAACCTATGCCAAAAATAAGCTTAATCCTCATCATCAAACTATTCAACAAGCATAGCCTACGTAACAACCTAGATCAGTTTTACAAACATAGTAACCAACACCTTTACAAACTTCTCCTCTAAGAAGAAGACTAATGAGTCCAAAATATGGCTCATTATTACTATCAATTATCCTTGTTCTTCCTCTATTATCTCTCTTCTAGACTTAGCAAAGCAAGGATCTTAGGCTTGTATCTAATCTTAGTGTAGTAAGTAAGATGTTTTATCTTACTTAATGTAACTAAATCCAAAATAACTAACTCTACTATTTAATTCTAACTCTTTTCATGTTTAGTGTCTCCATTTTGTGTATATACATAAGTACAGTTGTTTATAATGAACAAAGGCCTTTTTGTTGATCTTCTAATGTGAACTATACAAAAGATTCTAAAATTTTGGAGACTTATAGACTTCTTCGAACCAAGCTTTGAACTTATTCAGAAGCTATGAAATTTCATAGTTTATTTCTTCAGAGTCATCCAATATCTTTAGACTCACCCAGTCTGTAGCTACAAACTCATTCAAAGATATTATTTTATTCGCCAAAACATTCCACCTAGATTAGTAGCTTCATTATAGACCTCTTCAAACATTCAATTTTTTTGAAATAAGTTACTATGGAGTTTATTTGGACTCCATTACAATTTACTATAGAATTGATCCAAACTCCACCAGATTGAGTTGGACTCCACCAAATTGTTTAGGACTCCACCAAGCTGCTATGGACTTCACCAGAATAACTCTATACTCTTCCAATCCAAATTTTGAGCATGAAAAACTAAAGATCTATACTTGGAGATTATGTTGGTCACTTACTATTTATATAACTACTATAAATATTAAATATATAAATAGACTTTGTGTGTGTCCATAGTCTTGAATAAGTAAATCGATCTATTATATCTATATAGCCATTTTTAGTAGATATTTAGTAGATTTTGTAATTGATGGATCTTCCTATTTTAGAATGCCAAATATCTATTTTGAAGACCCACTAGAATTAGGAGATTTATATTGATAAGAGGAGATTGACTATTAAGATATAGGGATCTTCTGTTACAACATTATATATGTGTATCTTCATATTTTTATGAAGAGAGATAGAGAGAGATTGATAAATAGATAATATATTTGTTCAGTTAATACTCTAACATAGTTACTATTACATTTATGTAAACTATTTTAATTAATGAAGAAAGCTTCAATTTTCAATTATTGAGTCTTCTTGAATTCATGTTCTCAAGGTTAAAAAGGGCCCACTCACCTCAAGAATCAGGAATGTATTTTATATGATATTTTATGTATTTAAAATTTCCAATAATTATAAATTTATTTCATGTTTACAACATTAATTATAAATATACTTTAAAACCTATAAGAAGTTATCTTCTAAGAGTTAATTCAAGATTTCAAATAAGTGTGTTTATTTTTAGCATATTGTCTATTTCTAGTAAGTGTGTTTATTTCCAATAGATTGTTTATTTCTAGCAAATGTGTTTGTTTCAACAAGATTGTTTATTTTAGCAAGTTAGATTACAAGCTATCTTAATTATTCAAGTGTGTTTCTTTATTACATAAATAAAAACTTTCTAGGTTAGATCAGAGTAGACATTTATAAAGATAACAACCCCACCCCCTCCCCCCCCCTCTTAATCATATATGTAAGACCTACAACCATAAGCCTTATTTCAAATAGCTTTGGACACTAACCCTTATTTGAATGACACCAACAAATGAATTTGATTAAATAAAGGGATTAATGACACCCATCATTTTTGGCACTATTTTTGGGGATTTTAGTTTTTAGTAAGTAATTCTTATTGGTCTCTAATAAAAAATCAAAACTATCAAAAAACCACTAATAAATCACAAAAACAATTTATGAACCAACTTAGAGATGCTAAAGGAAGGTTCATCTCCATATACCTTGAATTAGGACCAGAGGAGGAAAGAATAAAAATTTTGACTAAAATATCTTACAGTATAAAAAAACACTTGAATCATGCTTAGATTCATCACCAGAATTAGGATCATCCTCACAACAAAATCCTGTATGAAGACTCACATTTAGGAGATATTCTCCTATAGGAATAAGTAATCATGAGGATCCTTTCTCTAGAATAGTAGGTCCTAGACCTCAATATTTGAAAGATCAAGAAGAAAAAATAAATTGGATATCTAATACCAATTGGGAAGAAATAGAGACCATGGTTGATAACCAAGGAAATATATAAAATCCTAAAGAAAATAGAATGCAATTATAATAAGATAAAACCTTCTCTTTTCCTATAGTCATAGATCCATTAGATCAAACCTCAATGACAAACATCTCACCATCAATTCTACCAAATTTTTGGGGTAAATCTTCAGAAAACCCATATCAATTTTTGTTTCAATTCAAAGTGTTATGCCAAAGATATGATTACACAACTAATAGTCATAAATTCAAATTGTTCCCTTCTACACTTAAGGAGGTAGCCATGAGATGGTTCATGGGCCTTGTAGGTGACTTTATCAATATATGGAGATACATCAAAACTACATTTAGTGATAAATATCAAGATTATTTTATAGTAAGGGGCAGAAAAGAAGATTTTTTCAAAATCAAATAGAATGAAGAAGAAAGTTTGGAATATTATCTGGATATATTTACATTTGCCCACAAATGTAGTGGTTATCCATTAACAGAAGAGGTAGTAAAAATGGTTTTTCTTAATGGATTAGATGATGAATCGAGGGATGCTTTAAATCTAATGGGAAAAGATAGATTTTCAAATTAACATTACATCAAATTTTAGATATATGTACCAATTATTTCTGAACAAAACCAAGCATCAAGAAAGGAAAATTAGGCAAATCCAATGAAGTAAATCTACTGATGGAAGCATTTTTCAATCTAAAAAATGACATTTTGGTCTAGTTAAATACTACATTAGATGGTATTCAATAAAAATCCAAATCTACCATAGAACCTTTAGCCATCTATTATTAAAAATATAAATTGAAACATACTCTCAGATATTGTCCTTTGGATAAAATAGAAATATGTGAGATATGTAATAGTAAAAAATATGACATAAATCATTGTAGTCATTTTTATATTTTGAAAAATCAATTAAAATAAACTACACATCCCATAAAAGAACTTAATTATGTCCAGAGACAAAATCTATTTCCATAAAATTAGACACAAGGTTAGCTCAATCTAAGAAATCCCATTAATCCCTGGATGGCACGTTTTATTACTCGAGCACCTTAACCTATGTGGGGACAATCATAACCATAATGGGTTAATTAATAATGGATGATGCCTCAATAATTATGGATACCCAAACCTTGGTCACAAAAATGGGGAAATACATAGAGGAATGTTAATCCATAGTTTAACCCCCATAGAAGGTTTCCACCACAACAAGATTTGATGGCACCTCCTGTAACTCAACCTATAGAAAAAGTTAATCAGCCTCAATTGCTTTCTCAACTGGTGGTTAAACCTAAGAATAAACCATCAACCCTAATCCATGTAAATGAACAAGGAGGAACCATGATTGTAGGAGATATTAAAATTTCAAGCATTCAATTTAGATTAGGAAGAACAATTCAAGAAACTTCTTTCACCATTTCTAAACTATCCAACAAAAATCAAAAAATATATACACATCAATCCATAGTTAAAAAAGAGGAACCTAAAAAAATGTAAAAAAAGCTAGAGGAACATATTATTGATCCTCCACCTATTCCTTTTCCTAACAAACTAAAATAGATTGAAACTAAGAAAGAATCTAATTTGATTCAAGAATTAATAAAATTGAACATTAAATTACCTTATTACAAGATATTAGGTATATTCCATAATTAAATAGAGTCATTAAAATCTTATGTATCAAGACACCTAAAATAAGGAAACAATACCCAAAGACCATACATGTAGATGGTAAAATTATCAATCTTTTATTAGGGAAATTACTATTACTTAAATATATAGACTCAAGAAGTCCAATCATAATAGTTACCATAAGAAAGAAATAAATACCCAATGTTTTGGTAGATTTGGGTAAAACAATCAATGTGATGACAACTAAAACTCTCTAGACACTATCTTTTATGGGAATACAAACTACCTCCACCATTCTTCAAATAGTTGATTAGTTAGTTGCCAAACCAGAAGGTATTATAGAGGATGTGGCTATAATTATTGAATCATGAGAGTATCTAGTAGATTTTATGATGTTACAACCTAAAACTAAGAAGTTAGGATACCCCCTCATTTTGGGAAGACCTTGGTTATCTACTATAGCTACATTAATTGATTATAAATAAAGAGATATAACTATTTCAAATGGTCTAAATGAAAAATGAATATCTTTATATCCTCCTATAAAATCATCACTAGATTACACTAAAAAACTTTGGGTAGATGAACTAGGACAAAATAAGAATAATCTCTCATCCTTGACCATGATAACTGTACAAAGACATATGCAAAAATTAACTGATGAGTTAGTATAGAATTTAGAAGAAAATAATGACCTTATGAGCCTAGCTTCAAACTCTGTTAGTCAATCTACTTCAAACTCTGTTAGTTGATCTACTTCAGATTCTATCAGTTGATCCACTTTAGACTCTGCCAATCTATCCACTTTGAACTCTACCAATTTGTCTACTACAAACTCTATCTAATCCTTAGTTATAGACTCTATCAGTTTATAGTTATAGACTCTACCAGACTTGTAACTATAGACTCAATCCTTGAACATTCAACATATGACCATAGAACATTACAATAAAGTATTTGAAGCTTGATAGAAAACCCACCAACTAATTTTTTAAATATATTTCATTGTCCATTAGCCAAAAGTATTCCTCCAAGAGATAGATTTATAAAAAATGTAACTATATTTCATCTATTATTACCACATCCATGTCCTCTTAATTATTTGATGAGTGAATTTATACATGTAGAATCTGTCCACCCTGACACTAAACAAATTATGGTATTACCAAGAAAAACATTGAACATAAATAGTTGGTTAACCCATGATCAATAAATCAGAGTTTTTGATGTCCTATAAAAACATACCAAAGCATTTGTTTATGATTATACATATATGAGAGGAATTAATCCAAGTGTGTGTACACATCAAATTTACACAAGTCATGACAAACTAGTAGACAACTATAAAGATGAATAAATCCAACATTAAGGGATATAATAAAAATTTAAAATAAAAAATTGTTGGATATAGGATTCATTTACCCTATTTCAAATAGTCAATGGGTTTCCCCATTGGTAATTATACCAAATAAAAATTGGAAATGGATAGTTTGTGTGGATTATCAAAAGCTAAATAAAGCCACTATGAGTAATTATTTTCTTATTCCTTTTATTGATCAAATGATTGATAATCTGATAGGGAAGAAATAATTTTCCTTCTTGTATGAATTAATTGTGTATAATCAGATAACTATGGCAGCCAGGGATCAATACAAAACCACTTTCAACTATCCATGGGGTACATTTGTTTATAGTCTTACCATTTGGTCTTTGTAATGACCCATCAACTTTTCAATGAGTAGTTCTAGCTATATTATCTAATTTAACTAATGATTATATAGAAGTATATATGGATGACTTCACCACTCATGGAGATACATTTGATGGAATCCTACATAATCTTGATAAGGTCTTAACCATATTTCAAGAACATCAATTATCATTAAGCCATGAGAAATTCCTAATGATGATAGATCAAATCATATTATTAGAACACCACATCTCTACTAAAGGAATCCAAATGGATCCTAAGAAAATTGAAATAATTTATAACCTGCCTATCCCACATAATCAAAATAATATCAAGAGATTTTTAATTCATGTTAGTTTTACAGATGCTTTATAAAAGACTTTAGTAAATATTTTGCTCCTACGTTCACTTTGTTGGCAAAAGATAGTTAATTTATATGGATTAAAGATTGTCAAAAAGCTTTTCAAACCATCAAATAAAAATTGAGCTCTACACTAGTAATAAGAAGACCTAATTTAAAAACCCTTTCACATTTATACTGATACTTCTAATTATGCAATGGGGGTAGTTTTAAGATAAAAATATGAGAATGATCATATGTATGTCATTTATTATATCATGAAGAATTTCACACCAATTGAAATGAATTATACAACCACATAAAAAGAATTCCTTATTGTAATTTATGCCATCAATAAATTCAAACACTATATTATAGGTTATAAGGTCTTCATATACATAGATCATTCAACCATAAGGTATCTTGTGAATAAACTATAGTAGGGAAAAGAATGATAAGATGATTATTAATTTTATAGGAATTTTATATAACCATTATCGATAAACTAAGAATATTTAATGTGGTTTCAAACTTCTGATCTATAATACATAATGTAAGTAATGAAGAACCAATTGAGGATAGCTTTTTAAATGAATGACTATTTATTATTTCAATAGAATCACCATGGTTTGCTGACATATCTAGATATGTATCAATAGGGAAGTTTCCTTTTAATTTTACTTTGAAAGAAAGAAAACATTTAATTAAATAAATTTCTTATTTCAAATAGATTAATAGCATGTTATTTAAGTATGGATCTGATCATGTGTTTTATAGTGTGTAGCAAATAATGAAACATATGATATCATTAGAGATTTCCATGATGAACTAGGAGGAGGGAATTATTCAACAAAACAAACCATACATAATATCTTAGAAATGGGATATTAATGGCCTTCCCTTTATAGTCAAGTAAATAAGTACCTTAGATAATGTGATCCATGCCAAAGGATGGGAAAACCTACACTATTAGTAGAGATGCCTCTTCATCCATAAGTAATATTAGAATCATTTGAAAAATGGAGAATATATTTTATTGGTCCTATAGATCCTCCATCTCAAAAAAAAATGTATAAATTATGTCACTAAATAGGATAAATTTTAGGCCTTGACCTTTCCTGGAGAAGAAGTAGTGGTAGATTTTCAGTATTTTAATATCATGTAATGGTTTAGTGCACCTAGAGAGATAGTCTCAAATCAAGGACAACAATTCATGTCTAATATTTTTATAAAATTTATGAAGGTATACCAAGTCAATCATAGGAAATCCTCTCCTTACCATCAACATCCCAATGGATAGGTAGAAGTTACTAACAGAGAGATGGAGAATATTCTAACCAAGATAGTCAGTAATAGTAGAAAAGATTGGGTAACCAAAATAATATAAGTAGTATGAGCCTACATCACTTCTTGGAAGACAACCACTATGTTATCACCCTAAGAGTTAGTATATGGTAAGAAACCTTTACTTTCCATTGAATTTGAATTACAAACTTTGAAAATAGCAATAGAAGTAGGCATTGATTTGGATAAAACACATCAAGATAGAATTATTCAATTAAATTAACTTGATGAAATGAGGATAGAAGCCTTGAAAGATGATGCAAAATCAAAGGAAAATATGGCATGATTCCCACGTCAAAGCAAGAACATTTCAAAACAGAGACTGGGCACTTTTGTTTGATCCAGATTTTAGTAATTCAAAGGCAAGTTGAGGACAAGATAGTTAGGTCCATATCAAATAGAAAATATATTTGATAATGGATCGGTGCAATTATTACCAATAGATGGCAACCAAAAAACTTTGTTGGTAATTTTACATAGACTCAAATTATACCAAAAACTTGTCAATAAAAAGGAATTTGTTGAAAACATTAGACATGAGGTAGTTTTCATAAAAAGACCTAGTTCTTCCATGCCAAAAAATCCATGATGGTATATTATATAAAATATAAGAAGGAGATCACTTCTTGGTATTCCTTATTCCAAAACTTATATATATATATATATATATATATATATATATATATATATATATATATATATATATATATATATGTATGTATGTATGTATGTATGTATATATATATATATATATATATATATATATATGTATGTATGTATGTATATATATATATATATGTATGTATGTATGTATGTATGTATGTATGTATGTATGTATGTATGTATGTATGTATATATATATATATATATATATATATATGTATGTATGTATATATATATATATATATGTGTGTGTGTGTATATATATATATATACATATATATATATACATATATATATATACATACATATATATATATATACATATATATTTATATGTGTGTGTGTGTGTGTGTGTGTATGTGTGTGTGTGTGTGTAAATATAAAAAAAATCAATAGTGATTTTTTTTATGATGCTATTGACAATGTTGATAAAAAAACTAGCTTGTTGGCTGGTCATGCATTGAATAATGAGCCTTGGCTTAAAAAAAAATGAATAGTCAAGAGAAAAATATCAAAAAATAAAAATAAAAAAGATATAAAATTAGTAAAATTTGATCATTTATTCCAAACAAGCAAATCACTACGCATTTGTTTGTATACATTCCTATAAAGACTAGTTCATGCATTTGCTTTGTGTTTAGAATCAAGTGGTAGAAAAGGAATGAAGGTTAAGATTATGATTTGGTAAGTAAATAATTTTATTTATTTGCTTTAGGTTAATATAATTCTTTTGATTTTTATATGTTCATGTTTAAAAGGATATTTGGAAAGAAGACATTTTACAGACTATCAAAGTAAATACCAAACAAACCCATTTGATGACATCAAAAGGTCATAAGTAAGAGGACACATAATCAAAATAAATGAAATTTTATTATATGGAGAGTCATAAGTGAAATGACATGCAAGAAAATGGAATGTCATATCACCTTTATTCATGGGTGCAACCATCTACCAACTCACTCTAAAGTATCTTCAATAAACTACCAAAATTGATGGTGCATAAGTCTCATGAGTATGAAAGTACTCAAATATTTTCCAAATATAGTTTTATTTAACTTTGAAATTATGTTATGATTTATTCAGATTATGTTAGTAGCCACCAAGATAAATATCCATTTGAATCACTCTTTTCTATTTTCATTTGCACATTGTTGTTCTTATTGGCATTGATTGTTGCACATCCTAACCCCATAGTTTTCAATAATTTTTTAGTCACCTTGGAACACAAGAAAATTTATAAACTTGTGGATATATCTGGATTGATGGAAATGATATTTCTATGGTAGTTTTTGAAGAGGTTGGTTAGTTATCATATTTCTAAAAATCTGAATGATATGATGAAACTATGGTGAAGGAATTCATTTCTAATATAAAAGAAGACTCCACTATAGTGAAAGGTATCTGCATTCCAATTTCTAGCTTAGTCATCAGTGAAATTTTTGGAATTGATGAAGAAGGAAAAGAAAAAATAATTAGTAGAGAAACCCTACCTAAACCTTGGAAGTATATTTCCTTATGGGTAATGAAATATTCATGTGTGAAGGGAAGTATAACATTTTAGGGTTTGAATCAATGCATATCATTCTTCACCTCAAATATGGCCAATAAAAAAATCAATATAAGGTTAATCTTCCTTTATTCCTATATGAAGCCATTTAGATTTTTGGCACTAATAGATCAGCTCCTCTCTATCATCATGGTCTTATCCATTTAATCATTCATAATCATTTTCTCAAACAAAGTAAATCAACATGAAATAATTTTTGGAATAATAAGTTTAGTTATTGTTTAACATCTATTGTAAAGTACTCTATAAAACCACCTATGCCCAAGACAAAAGAAGCAACTTCCTCCTCTAGGCTTTAGGTTTTGCATAGTGAGAGACACCAAACTAGATCATAAACCACACATGTGGTTACATAGACTTTTCATAATACTACTACAAAATAAAAACTAAGACC
Source organism: Torreya grandis (assembly GCA_037957365.1). Taxonomy (NCBI): domain Eukaryota; kingdom Viridiplantae; phylum Streptophyta; class Pinopsida; order Cupressales; family Taxaceae; genus Torreya; species Torreya grandis. The sequence continues at coordinate 764,813 of JARHVA010004341.1, forward strand.
AGGGGTTTCACAATCTTATGTAAATTCTAAATCTATAGATCTACCTTCACAAGCTACTAAGGATATTTCTATCAGGGAACCTAGTTCCCCTATATAGATAAAAATAAGATGAATAAGGTTAATTTTCGCATGAGATTATGAGGAAACAAAATTTTCTGATACTCGTGATAGCCTTAGAAATTCACCAATGTTTTCTTATCCAACACTAGTATAAATAATAGAAACAGTCCCTGATAAAGAAGCCATCAAAGCAGTGATTCTTAAGGTAGTAACAATAACTCTTGGATAAGAAGTTCTTATAACCAAAATCCTGGAGTCAATAGCACCTCATGAAGAAGAAGCTATCATCACTAATATTCTTGAGTCATCAACATCAATCCTTGATGAAGAACCTATTTCATTAGATATTCCTATTGAATCAACTATGCAGAGAGAAAACATACTCAGAATAAATTGTAGTATAGAAAATAGAATCTTTTCCATCTTCTTCAAATCTTAAATTAAGACCATTATTAGATAACAAAGAAGGTATAATGGTCTCTAAATAAGAAAAATCATCCATCTCAACTAAATACCCATATTTATATCTTATCCTTGTACTATCAATGGCTAAGGTCATCATCAAGTAACAAGCATCATATATTTCTAATTTTCTAGCCTAGCTACAATGTAAGGATTCACTAAACTTTTCTTTCATTCAAAGATTAGATGGTTTTAAAGATAAAGCTTTGAATCACATGATTAGGAACAAAAATATTGAGAAACAAATAACTCATTTTTATGAAGAAATGGTAAACTCCTAGATATACATCACTAAGTTAGCGGAAGAAATTTTGTTTTTTAAAAAACAACCTCAAAATTTTTAGATACAAATTTCATCTTCTTCTAACACTTCAGTATCTCAAGCCTGTCAAACCATTGTTTCTCGTATGGACTACCTAGATAAATGGAATCATGTATGTTATGAGTTCAGAGAACTTGAATAACAAAGTAAAGTCTTAGAAAAGGAAAAACATACCATGAAAGAAAATTTAGATAAAAAATAGTAGACTCAAAAGCTTAAATCAAACCTATAGAATGCATGCCATACAAGTGAAAATATCCTAGCCTATAGAGCTCCCTCTCCTTGTTATAACCTATATTTACATGAATAGTTTTATAGATGGAAACTATTGATAATTTCATGTGATTTACCTCACAACATTGAAGATCATCCCATGTTTGTAAACATATTTTAGGACTCCAATCCAGAACAACAATATTTGTTATCTGAGTTTTATTTATGTAATCTAATTTTTGGAGATCATAATAAATTTATGGTTGATATATATGTAGGGGAAGCTCTATTGAGAGCACATTTTCTACTTTCAAAAATTAGACAACCTAGAAAGCTAGACATGAGTAATATATGGAAAAATCCACAACTATAGGGTTGTGCATGAGACCTAATTTTGATAGTACCAAGAATTTGTTGATTAATTTCAAAATTACCTATCTAATGAATCCAAACATTAAGGATTATTATTTATAGGATTTGTATAATAGTAGTTTCTCCTTTGATCTATATATAAGACAACATTTTGATGATACCTTTACAGCCAATATTAGATGTTGGGACACATTAACAATTTCATTGAAAAGAAGAGAGCTGATGTCTCCAACTAATCTAAGATGGAATTTAAGAAGGATACAAGCTATCAATGGCATGATTATGTATGTCATTAATTTAGGAAGAGAACTAATTTGGGCTGGCATGAGATTTAGGCCACCAATTTTTTGGAATCCCATTCCACCATGTAATAGATGGGATCCTCAAATAGAGGAAATTTTTTAAAATTGCAAACATATGGTGTGAATATAAAAAGGATTCACTAGTCCCCTAGACAGTCACCGGGTTAATGAATTTGACATATATGATCTCAGCGAGTGCTTACAAGCCAAAATTTATAGTTATGAAGGAACAAGAAGTAGATTATTTAACAAAAGGAACTTAAAAAATGTAAAACATGGGGGAAATGATGAACCAAAAATATGGATAATTATTACTATCAACTATCCTTGTTCTTCCTCCATTATCTCTTCTCTAGACTGAGCAATGTAAGGAACTTAGGCTTGTATCTAATCTTAGTGTAGTAAATAGGATGTTTTATCTTACTTAATGTAACTAAATTCTAAATAACTAACTTCGATATTTAATTCTAAATATTTTCATGTTTAGTCTCTCCATTTTGTGTATATACAAATGTATAATTGTCTATAAGTAATAATGACATTTTTTATCTTCTAAGGTGACCTATAGAAAATATTCTAACAATTTACTGATATATAGTCATCTCTAGACCAAGATTCAAACTTATTCAAAATCTATGGACTCTCATATTTTGCTAATTTAGACTCATTTAGTAGCTTTGGTCTCACCCAATTTGTAGCTATAGACTCTTTCAAATATCTGATTTCATTCACTAAATCATTCCACCTAGCTGAATAGCTTCATTATAGACCTCTTCAAACATTCAAGTTTTTTGAAACAAGTTACTTGCTACGCCCCTAACCTATCTCATGTATTAGGATAGGAATAGACAAATTATGGATTACTTATCCCTCTTTAATCCTATATCACATTTCTTTATGCATTCATTTTATTAGTAGGTCGGACTATGGAGTAACCATGGCCTAGATAGACTATATATAGGAGGTAGTGGGTAATTGTTTATCATCATATTGTGAATTTTGCTCTTATTGAAATTTATGGAGGTTAACCCCTCAAAGTGGCTTGTATATTATCATATATTCTAATATATTAAGTCATATTAGGATCTATTTCTAATATTCTACTTTATTTTTGAAGTAATTTCATTACAAGTGGTATCAGAGCTGCGATTTGGGCAATCTTGTGGGTGAAACCCTAATTTTTGAAATTTGGCTATATCTAAACAAATGTTAAGAATTTATTTTCAATTTATTAACTAGAGTTTAAAAATCATTATATTAAGCTTCCATTAAAATTTTAGCTCATTTTGATTTGTTTTACAAAATTTATCACCATTTTAATTTTTTTCATAAAATTGCTCTATCATGCACAATTCAAAGAATTTTTCTAATTTATTTACATTTTTGGAAAGATTATAAAAAAATTTAGAAGTTATGTTCTTTTTATGTTTTGATTTGAGAATGACATAAGTCCAAAATCACTTGGTCAAAGTTGGGTCAAAAGTGCCAATCAAGGTCGACATCGTAAAGCCCTTTTATGGCAGGTCCACAAACTTAGGGCTGAGGAAAGGGTGTTGAAACTCGAGGTAAAAATACTAACAAGGAAGAGATGGAGTCACAAGGGGGATTTACTAGATCCTTTGTACCAGGGTTCTCTGACATAGATCATAAAGTGAGCCAACTTGACTATAGTGTGCAAGGCATTCAAAGTGAGGTGTAAGGAATACAATCTAATATAAAATCCATACAAGATAGTTTGGTAGATATCATGATGGCTTTGAAAAATAATTAGTCAAATCATTCATCTATCACTATTACACAACCTACTAGGGTGGTTCTCCCAACTAGTCTACTTCAAATCTAACTACATTGCCATAAAGGAATGTGTTACCAAAGGTAGATATGCAAAAATTTTATGGAAAAGATTCACTCAATTAGATCAAACAAATGGAGAATTTTTTTGATCTTCATCAAATCCTAGGTGGATAGAAGGTTACCATGGCATCCTTGTATCTTGAACCTGATCAATTCATTTGGTATTGATGGTTGTGTGCTCAAAAGAAAAATGTGACTCTCAGTGTCATCTAGTCAATTTTTACAGAGGAGCTACAATTACACTATGGAAATAGTGTAATAGAGAATTACTTCAGCCAAATACCAAAATTACAATAGATTGGCTCCATCAAGAATTATATTCATCATTTTTAGAACCTATCCTTACATGTGGAGACAATTTCTAAGGAGAACTTGAATGACCTATTTTTGGGTGGACTCAAGGACCACATTCAACATGACGTATGCATGTTTAATCCACTTAAGATTTCTAATTCTATTATCATGGCACATAGATATAAGGAAAAATTCATAGCTAATAAGAAGTATACATTCACTTACTTCATAGATCATAGCATATCAACACCAACATTTCCTCCACCTACTAGATTGACCCCTCAGTAAATTGACAAAAATCATGTAAAAGGATTATGTTTCAGTTGTGACAACAAGTAGAGCAAAGGATATAGATGTGTTGAAAAGAAGTTATTCTACATTGAGGGATCAAATGAATATGAAGAAGAAGATGATGCCTCCAATGATGATGAGGAAGAGATAGAGGAGGTACCTGAAGATTCTTAACCTATAATCTCTTGTCATGCTCTTGCAGGTATTAGCACTCCATAAACTCTTAAGGTGGTGGGTTTCCTCAAGAAATAGAAGGTGACAATGTTGATTGATTTGGGGAGCACACATAACTTCATCAACCATAAGTTGGGCACTTTATTAACCTGTTTCATCTACCCAGCACCAAAATTTTAGGTCATGATTGCAAATGGTGGTGTAATTAATTATTCAAGAAAATTCCATAGTATTAAGCTTGTTATGGGTGAGTACAATCTCAATTCTCCTATGTTTTCTATTCCCATAGGTAGCATAGACATTGTTTTGGGAGTCCAATATCTCACAACCTTGGGTACCATTGAGATGAACTTCTAGGAACTATTCATGCACTTTCATTCTAAAGGTAGGAAAATTAAACTATGTGGATTACAAGTAAAATATCCAGAATTGATTAGTTCACATTAGATGACCAAGATGATAAAAAAGGGGGCAAAGGGAATTATTACATGATTATGTTCCATAAAATTTCAACCCACATAGGCATCTACACATCTTGATCTATAGATGATTCTTGATGACTACCCATCTATTTTTGGGGCCATGCAAAAAGGACTACCACCAAAAAGAGAACATGATCATGCCATTCAACTACTTCCAAGGAGTCAACCACCAAATATCAGACCATATAGATATCCATATGCACAAAAGAGTGAAATAAAAAATATGGTCCATGAGATGCTAGAGGCAGGGATCATCAAGCATAGCCAAAGTGCATAATCATCAATAGTGGTCATGGTGCAGAAGAAGGATGACACATGGAGGATGTACCCATATTATAGGGAACTCAACAAGTACACTATCAGAGATAAGTTTACTATTCTATTAATTGATTATTTACTTGATGAGTTGCATGGTGATAATTATTTCACAAAATTGGATCTTCGCTTAGGGTACCATCAAATTAGAATCATGGATAAAGATCTTCATTAAACTACTTTTAGAATACATGAGGGCCATTATGAGTTTTTGGTAATGCCCTTTGGTCTTACAAATGTAGCATCTACTTTTTAGAGCTTGATGAACATATTTTTAGGCCTTTTTTAAGGAAGTTTGGTATAGTTTTCTTTGATGACATATTGATTTATAGTTAGACAGGGGAATCACTTCTACAACATGTGAAATAGGTGTTGATAGTTTTGGAGAAGCATCGGCTTTATGCAAAGCCATCCAAATGTTCTTTTGGATTACAAGAGGTAGAGTACTTAGGTCACATTATTTCTTATGAAGGTGTCAAATTTTATCCCTAGAAGATCAAAGCTATGATGGAATGGTCCATGCCAAAAACTCTCAAAAACCTCTGAGGGTTCCTAGGACTAACATGTTACTACCAAAGACCTATGAAAGTTTATGGTAACATAGTGGTTCCACTCACTACATTGCTAAATAAGGATGCCTTCCAATGGAATGATACCACCACCAAAGAATTTGAGAAACTAAAAGTAGCTATGTGCACCACTCCAATTTTGGCTACTCCAGACTTCTCAAAGACATTCACTATTGAATGTGATGCTTCTAGATCTGGGTTGGGAGTAGTACTAATGCAAGAAGGAAAACCCATTGCATTTAAGAGTCATCAATTCAAAGGTAAGAATCTACAAAAACCTATCTATGAGAAAGAAATGATGGCTATTCTTCATGTAGTTAAATAATGATGGCCCTATCTAATGGGTAGACACTTTAAGGTGAAAATGGATCATGATAGTCTCAAATACTTTTTGGATCAAAGATTATCATCCGAGGAACAACAAAATTGGGTAACCAAAATGTTTGTTTATGATTTTGAAATCATATACAAGAAGGGTAAAGATAATTTAGTGGCAAATGCACTATCCAGATGGGATACATCCATAAAAGCATTACTTTGTACAATGTCCATGTTGCAAGTAGATTGGGTGGATAAAGCCAAGTTAGAATGGGAGCAAGACAAGGAACATAGGTTCTGATTCAAAATCTTTAGCAAGGTACATTATCCTCTAAAAATTTTGAATGGAAAGGTAATGTCCTATGGTATAAGGGTAGGTTATACTTGTGAAAATATTTAGAGCTTAAGCATAAGATTCTTGTGGAGTTACATGCATCTCCAATTGGGGGACACTCAGGGTTCTTGAAAACTTATCATAGAATTAAGAAATAAATATTTTGGGAAGGACTTGAGGGATATGTAAAAAAGTTTATTAAAAAATTCTTGATATGCTAGTAGAATAAAGGTGAGACAGTTAAGATCCCAAGTCTATTACAACTATTAGCAATTCCTAGTCAAAGGTGGGAGGAGGTTTCCATGGATTTCATCATAGGGTTGCCTTGTTTTGAAGTTAATAATGTTATCTTGTTCATTTTGGATAGGCTTACAAAATATGCCCATTTTTGTGCTCTCTCACACCCATTTTCAGCAAGTATAGTAGCAACTATTTTTCTGGAGGCAGTTCTAAAATTACATGAAACCCAAAAAATAATTGTAAGTGATCATGATCCTATTTTCACTAGTAATTTCTTGACTGAACTATTTTCCTATTTGGATACTCAGCTAGCTCATAGCTCATCTTACCACCCCCAATCTGATAGACAAATAGAAGTGGTTAATAAATGTTTAGAGGAGTATCTCTATTGTTTTGTATTAGATAAATAGGAACATTAGGTTAAATGGCTACCACTTGTAGAATGGTGGTATAACACATATTTCCATACCTCTTCTAAAATGTCTCCATTTCTAGCACTATAAGGTTACCATCCACCTTCCATAACTTCTTCATTAAAGGTGCAAACCAAGGTTTGGGATGTGGAGGAGCACATTCAACATCAACAAAAAGTTTTGGCTAGTTTGAGAGAGAATTTGGCCTTGGCACAAAACAAGATGAAGCAACAAGTAGATCAACACTGTAGTGAGTGAAATTTTGAGGTGGGTGATTGGGTATTTGTATGTTTGCATCCTTATAAGTAGATGTTCATGAAGTAATAGAAAAAGGACAACAAACTTGCTCCTAAGTATTATGGTCCTTATCAAGTTCTACAAAAAATTGGAAGTGTGGCTTACAAGCTCGAGTTACCTCATTCATCTCACATACACCCAGAATTTAATGTTTCCTATTTGAAGAAGGTCATTAGATAAAAGTTTTCAGCCTAGACAAAGCTACCAGAACTACATGAAGAAGGGCGAGTCATTTTAGAACCAAAGAAGATCCTCCAAACATGTACTAAGAGGTTAAGAACTAGAGAGATTAGGGAATATCTAATCAAGTGGAAGAACCTGAGTAGTGAAGATGCAACTTGGGAAGGTGAAGATTTTTTGCAACAACATCTAGAGTTGTTCAATGTTGAGGACAATTTTGGTTTGAAGGGGAAGGGAATGTTATTCCCCTAACCTATCACATGTATTAAGATAGGAATTCCCAACTTGTGGCTTACTTATCCCTCTTTGATTCTATATCACATTTCTCTATGCATTCATTTGGTTAGTAGGTCATACTATGGAGTAACCATGGCCTAGATAGACTATATATAGGAGGTAGTGGGTAATTTTTTATCATCATATTTTGAATTCTACTCTTATTGAAACTTTTGGAGGTTGCCCCCTCGGAGTGGCTTGTCTATTATCATATATTCTAATATATTTCAGTCATATTGGGATCTATTTCTATTATTCTACTTTATTTTTGAAGTAATTTCATTACATTACTATGGATTTACTTTGTACTTCATCAGAAGTTGTTATGGAGTTACTTTGGATTCCACTATATTGCTTTGGACTCCACCAGATTGGTTTGGACTCCACTAGACTACTTTAGAGTTTACTAGAATCACTCTAGACTCTTCTCATCCATCTTTTGAGAATGAAAAACTAAAGATCTATACTTGGAGATTGTTTTAGTCACTTACTATTTATATAACTAATATAAATAGTAAATCTATAAATGTTCTTTATATATATATATATATATATATATATATATATATATATATATATATATATATATATATATATATATATATATATATATATATTTGTCTATGTAAACATGTCCATAGTCTTGAATAAATAAATCCATCTAGTAGATCTATGTAGTCATTCTTAGTAGATATGCAGTGGATTTTGTAATGGGTGGATCTTTGTATTTTAGAATGTCAAATGTTTATTTTGAACACCCACTAAAATTAAGAGATTTATCTTGATAAGAGGAGATTGACTACTAAGATCTAGGGATCTTCTATTACAACATTATATAAGTAGATCTTTATATTTTTATGAAGAGAGAGAAAGAGAAATTGTGAAATAGATAATATATTTATTTAGTTAATATCCATCATAGTTACTATTGTATTTATGTAATCTATTTTTATTAATGAATAAATCTTCAATTTTCAAGTATTGAGTCTTCTTTCATTCCTATTCCCAAGTTGAGTAAGGGCCCACTCTCCTCAAGAATTAGGAATGTATTTTATGTATTTACAATTTTTAGTAATTATAAATTCATTTCATGTTTACAACAGTAATTATAAATAGATTTTAAAACCTATAGGAAGTTATGTTCTAAGAGTTAATTAAATATTTCAAATCAGTGTGTTTTTTTGTAAATTATCTAATTCTAGCAAGTGTGTTTATTTCTAGTAAATTGTTTATTTCTATAAAGTGTGTTTATTCTAGAAAGTGTGTTTATTTTATTAAGTGAGATTACAAAGTGTTTTAATTCTAAAAATGTGTTTCTTTATTTCATAAGAAAACACTTTCTAGGTTAATTAAAATTAGACATTTAAAAAGACAACAACCCCCCCCAATCATATCTGTAAGACCTAAAACCATATGCCTTGTTGCAAATAACATTAAACACTAACCCTGATTTAAATGACATCAATAGATCAAGTTGATTAAATGAAGGGATTAATGATACCCATCAAATACCCACTCTTTGAGTCTTCAATGGCCTTGGTGAACCTATCAAAGTAGTGTTTCACAAGCTAGTCACAATTAATATGATTAGTTGGCCAATGGCAAAGCATTATCTTGAGGTCATTATGTATCTATATTAGTATAGATAACATGTGTTATATGAATACCATCATGTTCATGGACATAATATATGCCATTGTGTGCAGTTAAAGCACCTCATTAAAAATATGCTAGAAAATGGGGAGACTAAATTAGATAATAGAGCATTTACATCTAATCATAACCTAGGTATGTACCAAAACCATTTTTCATAGCATAACAATAAATTATAATCAATAAAAACAATAATTAAGGCCAAAAAAAAAATCATTAATAACAATAACAAAATCAGCAATATAGTATCAATAACCAAATTAGCCACATCAACAACATCAACTAAATAGAAGGAATGAAGGCCAAAATTATCCCAAAAACCAATAGACTTACCACATAGTTTTACATGATTACAATAAATTTTTGGATCATCTTGTGGGAGGTAGTATTTATACCATCACCATTAATCCTTGACCAAGTACCAATAGACTAGGACCATTTCTAAACATTTCTAATTAACCTACCTATGCTAGTGATCCTTCCTTAACCTGAGACTATAGCCAAGCAAAACATCAACCAAGGATTGATATTTTAGGACCTTATATCAATAATTCATCATTTCCCCATGACCACAACCAAGTGAACTGACAATCAAGACCTATCCTATTTGGCCCATATCCATCATCATTAAGTTAAAATGGTCCTATATCTAATCTCAACTATGCAATCACAAGTTAATGGTCTAGGATTACCATTCTAGGCCCACAACCTCCTACTAAAAAAACAATCCAACCCACTGTGTTGACTAGGAACAAGCCATTTTCCACTATTAAATAAAAATCATATAATATTATGGAACAAACTCAAAAGATGCCTGCACAAATATCCATTTTGGATTTATTGCATACATATACTATCCATAAGAATATTCTAATAAAATTCTTATGAAAATCATAAGTTCCTAGTGACATAACCCTAGATAAATTCAAAGCTTTGGTTGGAAATCTATCCCCAAGCCAACAGTTGACCTTCAACCAAAGTGATATGTCATTCCCTAGCCCTCTCCATAATAATCACCTATACATTAAAGTTGTCATAATGTAGAACAAAGTGAAATTTGTTTTCATAGACAATGGATCAGGCCTAAATATTATGTCTTTGAAGCTCATCAAGCATCTTAGATATATAGTGAGTGATCTATAGGTAGGAAAAATCACTATCAAAGCCTATGACAATAAATAATGGGAATCACAAGGCAATATAAGCTTGCTAGTTATAATTGGGACTTTAACCCATGATATACTTTGCCATGTGTTAGACCTAGATTAATCATACAATTTACTCTTGGGTAGACCTTGGATACATGAAACTTGTGTAATCCCTTTGGCATTGCACTAGTGTCTCGATTTATCTTACTCAAGCATGGAGGTCACTATTAATAGAGATTTGCAGCCTTATGAACATTACAAACATTTGGAGGTTGAGTATGAAAGTTACAACTACTACTTTAGCCTAGATTTAGTTCCCAAAAAGAATAAAGATAAAGAAATGTTTATCCAATATCTAGAGGCCAATTGTATATACCTATATAGTCTTAACTCATCTACACATACTATTTATTTATAAATGTCTAATCATTTTACCATCTCATCCAATAGCCCAGGAGAGTATTTAAAAAATAACACATTCCATATTAATAAACTTACATAGAACCTCAAGTCTTATAAAAGACCTAAAGTTAGTCCACCTTTCATATAATGGAAACAAAAGGGAAAAGGTAAACTTCATAGTCTATCTCCTATCATTTTCATACTAGCCACTAGCCAAAAAGAGGACCCACTTGCCAATGATAAATCTTGGTTGTACAATGACAAATTGGTCGATTATTACAAAAATTGTAAATATCCTATCCCTAATAAGATCATGAAGAACCAAAATTATGAAGGAAGAGGCCTCAATACAAATCAACATGGAAATTTGGAACCAATTTCTATAAATCAGTATAAAATAACTTATGGTCTCATATTTAAACTACTTGGGAGTAACCCCACATATCTCATTCATGTTTCAATACCAATGACTAGTGATGATAATGTTGATAGTAAAGTAGAGTCCAATCATATCATTTATGAAGACCTTGTCAGTACCAACCTATTTGACCCACATACCATTTGTACCATTACCCCAGTTATCTAACATAACCCACTTCCTCTATATCACCCTCAACTTATAGCTTGTGACCAATAAAAATCCATAGTGCTTGTAGAAAAATTTGAGAATGATGAATATTTTTGAAATTTTCTAAGCTTAAGAGACAATATTCCATTAGGAGACCACAAACAAGGTTTCCCTATCAAACTAGATCTTGCTACCTATTTTAGAGAATGGGTGAACACCCTTAGCCAAAAATAAAAGAATGCAAAATTGAGGTCCCAAAATGAAAACTTATTTGAGGAAATTTTAGACTAGGGTTAAAATGAAGAGAAAGTCCAATATTTTGGTGAAAACCTATTTTAGATGCCATTAGATTGGGGTGTTCACCTTTATTCAAATTAATCTCAAGATACTACCAATGATGAACTTACTTTTGGGTCTGAGTTTAGTTTATAATAACAACAAACTTTTGATCAAATTTCCCAAGAATTTCTTAAAATATTTGTGACATGACCATTATTTCCACTAGGATAGCTTGAATAACCAATCCAACTAGAGTAATTTATAGTTTCAAGCTAATTCACATCATTACCAAGCATTTTAGAAGATGGCTCAACTCTCCTTGTAGAAGATACTACAAAAGTCAACATCATGACTCCAAACAACTAAAAATAGATCAAATTAGGTGTATCCCTCACTGAGGAGGAGTGTGAAGTGTTTATAACCCTTTTGAGGGAATTTTTTGACATTTTTCATGGGCCTATTCTAACATGCCTAGTTTGGACCCCATCTGGGTTGTACACCATCTTGTTGTGCATCCTGATGCCAAACCTATGAAGCATAAATTGTGCAAGATGCATTCTCATATTGCTATATTAGTTAATAAATAGTTGTAAAAACTCTTTTAAGTGAGATGCATCAGACTAATCAACTATTTAAAGTGGATCTAAAACATTGTGTCTATTAGTAAGAAACTAGAAGGGATCATAATTTTCATTGATTTCATAGATATAAACAAATCCTGCCCTAAGGATGACTTTCCTCTATCAAGTATCCACATAATAGTTGAATTCATAGAGGGTATAATTTTTTTTCACTTATGAATGTATTTTTAAGATACAATTAGATTAGGATTATGTCAAAATACCAACATAAAACATTATTCATGACTCCTTAGCAATGTTATATTATCAGGTTATGCCATTCAACCTCAAGAATGATGGGTCCACATACCAAAGATCCATGGCTGTCATATTTCATGATATTATGCATGACATTGTTGAAGACTATGTCAATGACATATTGGGTAAATCAAAGACCCATGTTGATCATCTAGTCACACTACAAAGAATATTTGAGAGGCTTTGTGTATACAAGGTTAGACTTAATCCCAATAATTGCATATTTGGTATCACTTCAAGAAAATTATTTTGCTTCATGATCTCTCATCGAGGCATTGAAGTTGATCTTACCAAAGTACAAGCCATTATAGAGATGCCACCACCTTTTAATTTGAATAAGCTCCAAATTTTGTAGGGCAAAATCTAGTCTATCAGATTCTTCATTTCATATTTGAACAATAAATTTCACCCCATTACATAGTTACTAAAGAATGGTGCCACATTTCATTGGGATGAATACTATCAAAAATCCTTTCATCACCTAAAGGAATATCTTGCTAATCCACCTATTTCATTATCACCAATGCCAGGAAATCCATTTTTATTATACCTATTTAGCATAGACAAAGCCCTTGTGGCACTTCTAGATCAACATGATGACAATTGAAAATAACATATCATGTACTATCTAAGCCATATATTGTTCATGTATGAACACAACTATATTCTGATTAAAAACTATTGTTTATTATGGTCTTTATAGGCTAGAAGTTACAACATTACATACTTAAAAATAAGACCATAGTTAGTTCCAAAGTAGATCCACACAAGTATTTACTATCTAAGATAGCTTTACAAGGTTTCATGATTGAATGGATCATATTTCTAAGCAAGTTCAAGATCAAATATGTCAACTAGAAAGCTATAAAGGGACAAGTACTTGTAGATCATCTTTTTGAATCTCCCCTTGAAGATACCAAACCACTCACTTTTTAATTCCTAGATGATTCCATCATGACCATCATCAAAACACCTCTTAAGTAGTATCATTATAAGTTGTATTTTGATCGATCATTCACATCACATAGATCAAAGGCAAGGTTATTATTTATTACACCATAGGGGGATCTTATCTATAAATCATTCTGTATCAACTTTGTATGTACTAACAACATGGCTGTATATGAAGCACCCATTATATGGATTTTTTAGGTAGTACAATAGAATATTTGGCATCTCATAGTTTATGGTGATTCTTAGTTAATCATCAATTAGGTAATCTATGGTGATTCTTAGTTAATCATCAATTAGGTTATAGACCACTTTCAGACCAAATATGATAAGTTTGTGCCATACAAGACCATGGTGTATACTCTCAAATAGTAGATTAAAAAAAAACCAATTTGAAAACATACCTTTGGCTAATAATAGGAAAGTATATGCCATGGCCACCATTGGCTCTTTGATCTACCTTATAGACAAGGCAAAAGAATAGCAATTCCTCATTAAAAATATTCTAGCACCTACTCATAAACATTTAACCATTATAATGATCTTTGATATTATTAGTCCCATATATTTTTGTTACTTATACCTATTTAACTACATTCATGACCATATCATGCCACCAAACTTATCACATAAAAAATAAAAAGCCTTTATGCATGAAGCCTCTCACTATACCTTCTCGACATAACCCTTTACCATCAAAGCTTTGATATAACTTTGCTTCATTATTTAAATTTGATAAAATTAACACTAGTGTTATGGGAAGTTCATGGAGTATGTAGATCCCACACTAGTGGGGCCTTCCTAGCCAAAAATATCCTACTTACCAGTTACTATTGGCCAACTATGGAAGTAAATGTATCTGCTTATGTTAAAAGGTGTGACAAGTGTCAAAGGCATGCCAATTTGATTCATGCCCTAACCAAAACACTCAAACCTATGATTACACTATGATCATGTAGTATGGGGACTTGATCTCATTAGAAAGATTAACCCTACCTTATTTTATGGCCATAAACACATCCTTACTGCTACCAAATATTTCACTAAGTAGGTTGAAGCTATACCCCTCACTTATGTGATAGGAAAATAGATTTATAAATTCATCTTAAATAATCTCATATGATGATATGGTATCCTATCTGATATTATATCTGATAATGGTAGATCATTTAAAAATAAGGATGTCAAAATGCTCTGTGTTGACTATAATATCACCCAACATTTTTCTACTACATATTACCCACAAGGTAATGGTCAAGTAAAGGCATATAATAAAACCCTTTTCAACATCCTTAAAGATATTATCAATGATTTTGGCCATGATTGACACCTCTAAATCTTTTATGTCCTCTGGGCATATCACACTAATTACCATACTCTAATAGGAGCCATTCCATATTCCCTAGTTTATGGAACTGAGGCCATTATTCCTATCAAGGTCAAGTTACCTTATCTATGTATCTAATTGAAAATGTCCTAGATGATGAAGATTATAAAATTTATTGACTATAAGAGCTAGACTTATTGAACAAAAAATGCATGGTCATTATCAATAGCCTTCAAGAATATCAGAACTAACTCCATGGTCAATATAACTTATGGGTCAAACATAGAGAGTTTGAGCATGTGGATATTTTTCTCAAAGAAAATTGAAAGAACACCATGGCCAAGAATAAGAAGAAAGGCACGTTTAAACCCAAATGGATAGGCCCCTACATTATTATTGAACATTATGGCTCTAGAGAATACATTTTCACTACCCTATATGGATATTAACTTGATGATCCCATAAACATAATACACCTCAAGCATTATTTATCTTAAAGGGACCCAAAATATTATCTATGAGGCTTGTTTCCATTATACTATAATATCATAATATTATTTATACCATACCATATACTACTATACCATGCCTTCACTTTTGATCATAGTTGTTTTACCCTCCATCCCCACCAATTTAACCTTGGTCCCATTTCATTTGTTCTCTAGGCACCTTTAATGAGGATATTTAGATGAAGTTTAAAAAGTTGATTCTGTATTCTAGAAAGGGGTTGTATCTTGGACTAGTATAACAATGGTTTAGCAATTGCATCCTTCATTTTTTATTTCATTTCATTACAAGTGTTATTGATTATACCTACCATTGGGAAAATTAGTTTCATTAACCTATGCCATTATTTCCTAATTATAATTACCTATGGGTAAATTAGGATAAATATTTTTACCATGCATTATCGTATCACCTTACCATTCTTATTTCTATATTGTGCCATTTCCTAAATTCATGAACTTGTTGCTACCTAGTTGACTCCCCTACTATAAGATGGAACTACAGTGACTTGAGGTCCTAATGGGACTATGTAGGTAGTGCTTGATTCATGTTGAGGTCAACTCAATCACCCTTTAACAATGATTTTACCATTTTTTGAGCATTTTTAATTTGAATGCTCTTACTATTTTATGAGCAACCTAAGCCATGATCTTACCATTTTATTAGTTGGAACATTTAATATCTCATAATTCTTGTCCTAGTTGAGATTCTTAGAAAATTCCCAAAACATTTGTAAAAGATCAAGAAAATCACAAAAATCACAAAATCATGAAAATTGGCTTAGAATATCCACATGAGATATAAAGTTATCAAATTTTTTGAGATGGGCCATCTTGTTTATTTAGTTTATTTTTTAGACCACGTTGGTATTTTTCCTCCCATTTTTGGGATAACTACATCATCTTGAGCTCTGCATGGACTATGTAGGTAGTACCTAGATAAATGGGGTATCATAGGTAATATCAAATGTACCTTCCTTTCTTTTTTAACCACTTTTTTCCTTAAGGATTAAGGGACTCCTAGAGATTTCACAAGTAATCACTTGTCCTTTAGTTTCCCCATCCTTATAGGTTGTAACCTTATGCTCTCACCATTTTGTGACTATTCTCTATTTCAAACTCTTTCACCATTTTTTGAGACCATTCATATATTCCTCTACACATCAATCACATTTTCTTATCATTCATCTTCTTCTATCCAATATCTTGGGATAACTACATTTGGCATGAAGTTCATGTTGGATCTTGCATCCATGCAACTATATAGGTAGCATCCACTTTCCTTATACATCTATAGTCAGAATAGTTACCCCTTCCTTTTCTTCTATTTGTTTGTGTCATTGTCTCCTATAGCCTAGGGGAAATGCTTGTCATATTATTTATGTCTTTTCTTCCCTATAGCCTAGGTACAACCTTGTGCCATTTCTCTTATGTTGTTATACCTACATCATTATTGTCTATCATAGGGGTCACCTTGTTTCCAAGAGTAACACCTCTATTTCACATGCATACATAATTTATTTTCTATTTGCACTAACAATATGATTAACTATTGTTTATGTTTGTTTCATGTTATTTTTATTATTTTGTTAATTTTTTATTTTTGTGTTTTCTTGTGTTTTTTTATTTCTTAGTGTTTTATCTTCATGTTTGTTTGTGTATTTGCCTATTTGTTTGATTTTTTGTTGTGCCTTAACTTAGTATACATGTGTTCATTGAGTGACTCCTTATGAATTATATTTAAGTCCATCCATGTTCATACATCAACATTATCATCATAGTTTTTATCATTAGTGTATTATTTTCTATTATTTATTAGATCAAGTGTCAATCCTTATGCATATTTTGACTAAGTTATCATGGTGTATACCATCACGTGATACAACAAAAATTAACTTGAAGAACCTTTCAAGCAATGATTCCATGGTACTTCTTCATGGTCACTAAATAAATTCATAATCTATCCAAATATTACCCAAATATAGAGTAATTAAATCATGAATGATTTTAATCCTTGCTAGTTAGGATGTGTATCTCCATACTAGTAGGTTTCTCAAATTCATCTTTCTCCTATTTATTGGATTACTCTTACTCTTTAATTATGGATTTAATTTGTAATCCCCCTTTTCTAATTTTCCATATTATTCTAAACTATAGTACTAATGATTATAACTGCCTTTGGGTAAATCATTTTATTTTGACCTATCTAGATGTTAATGATTATAATTGCCTTTGGGAAAATCATTATCATTCTCTTACCCTAATATGTCATGTTTTCATTATGTTAATGATTATAACTATCTTTGAGTAAATCATTATCTCTATCCACCAAACTGGGGGATGTTTTCCTTTTGTAAATGATTATAACCACCTTTGGGAAAATCATTATGTTTATCAACCCAAATGGGGCCTATTTTCATTTTTATAATGATTATAAATATCTTTTGTCAAATAATTATCTTTTTACCTCACTATGTCAATGATTATAACCACCTTGAAAAAATCATCCTTTTTATCTACCCAATTGGGTTACCTCGCATTGTTGATGATTATAACTATCTTTGAGAAAATCATCCTTTTTATTTACCTAATTGAGGCATCTCACTATGCCACTAATTATAATTTATTTTAGGAAAATAAATATTTTCAACCCCCCTTTTAATCTTTTTATCCCATCATTTCCTTCTTTCAAGGGATCGACCTTATTTGTTACCCACTCCATCAAGGGGGCATCTAGGGCTCATCCATCACCTATTAGGGCATTAGTCATTATATAAATTTCCATTATTTGATAATTAGTTACTATTATTATAGCTTATAATTCCTTTTAAATAGGATTAAATTTTATACACCCTATTTTGACCACAACTGGCTTTTGTTCAAACTCCAAACTGATTTATACCAAACATTGCAAATTAAGCCTAGGAATCACTGAATGTCCCAATTTTTTCTACACATCATTCATTAATTCTTATAATTATGTTGAGGCATCCCTATTTGAGGTACTTGCTCATATAAAATAATAAACTCTCATAGATTCATCTCTAGTCACGTTGCAACCTAACAACTAGTAGTTTAGCCCATGGACCCATTAAACAAGGCACTTGAACAACTTTTAAAAGAGATAAAATGCTAATCAAAATGAATCAAATAATTAAACTAGATTAAATAATTATCTGAAAAATATATTTACAATTAATTAATATCTAATAAAATAAATTTAAAAAATAAAAATATCAAGCTTCTTCATCATTACCTTTATGAGTTGTCAAACTCTCAAAAAATATCTAATAAATATATAATTTGTGAGCCATGCTTATTAAATAAAAATAATAATTACATATACCATCTTTAACTCAATTGTATTTAAATTTAACTCACCTAGGGTTAGTTTGAAATCATTCCATGCTTAAATCCTAACCTAACTCAACTTGGGTAAGAGTTAACTTTGAAAGCTATAAATATAAGGCCTTACTTATTGATCTTTAAGATTTCTTAGTGAAATGTTATTATGCCAAAGTACATCCAAAAATCTTCATAGTAGCGTTACCATGCCAATTTTATAATCCAAGCCAAGATAAGCCAACCAACATTGCCAAAGAACCAAGGAAAGGTGGAGCAATGGATCTTCATTGACAAATATTTCTTGAGTACATAGCTGAGTAAACCAATTCAAAAAGCTATTTTAGAGATAAAAAGAAGGTAAAAGGATGATTTCTTTTTTTTTCTTAGTTATGTTTTCATTATATATTTGTTATATATGTTATCCTTAATGTCTAGGCTAGAGGTGTTAGTGTTTAGTGTGTATGTTTTGATTAGATTTTATTGACTAACACTATACTAATATCACCTCTATGGATTCCTTATTCACACCTTCTTCCCTTTAATCTTCCTCTTAAATGATATCTAGGATAACACCTCCTAGTCATCAGTGGCATTCAAATAGAGATCATCATCATCTTCAGCTTAATGGTCATTTTGATGTTGAGCTAAGTGAAGCATTGAATTAAATGGGACCTAATCACCCCTTTAGGGTCCCATTACCAAATATTGCATTTTATGAGGGTGAAGGAGTCTCTCATGGCTACCATCTTTTGTATAGAGGGAAGTTCTTGTAGATATGGCCCCATATGGTGATTAGGAGTGGAGGGCATGCCTTCTATTGATGTTGTACATAGAACTTGAAGATGTCATTCACTAGGTGATAGGTGATCACTTACTCTACTAAGAAGTTAGGCACATAATATGGTAGGCATAAGAATCTTGGAGGAATCTTGTGACTTAGATCACTATGTCATCTTTGTATAGCTAGTAGTTCCCAATGGTTGTGATACAGTCCTAGATTATATTTGAGATATGGGGCATTGGATATTCATTGACTATCTAGTACACCACTAAGTATAAATGGTCACAAACATCTTAGACATGCTAGTGGAATTAGTGGCCATATAAATTATAGAAGACCATGTGGATATTTGGTCCACTAAGAACCCACACAAAAATTATTGATGGCTTGAATGAGAACATCCCATAGATAGCATCAAGTGGGTATCTAATCATGTATAAGTTACTCCCATTTTAGGCATCTATAATGTTATGAACCAACTTGAAGTTGATCAAGCCTTCAATGTCTGAGATGTTAGATCAAGTTAGGATCATGTGTAAAAGGGTCACTCATAACTTGTTGAGATGCTAGTTGTTTAAGTCCTTAAATATCTAATTTAGTAGGATCATTCCTACTCAAACCTCCTCTTAGAAGGTATACATTGTGTAGGCATTGGTATGTTCTTTGTTGACCCACTTGGAATCAAGGTTCTTGGCATAGTCATGGAGGATGTTAGAGATCTGGTGATCATTCATCCAAACTGACACTACCATTACATCATATGAGAATGAGAAGTTTTAGAGGGAGTAGTATGTCTAAAAGGCATTCATAGATATATTGACAATTTGATGTAGATAGGTGGGTGAACACACCCAATAATTGATAGTATCTTGTATATGGATAGCCTTATATAGGATTTTGCCTAGTAAGTCAGCATAGGGAAGCACCTTTAGTTTGGCTATGGCTCATGAAGTCCACACATTTAACAGGATTGAAGGGCATCCTCGTACTTGGCTAACTATTTATCAACATTGATAAAATCCTTTGGAACCTCTTCAATTACTTTGAATATGTCATTGTAGTATTTGTACATGGTTAAATTAGTAGGTAAAGTTATGTCTCAGTACTCAAGATTGACCTTTAGGTTTAAGGATGTAGCAGTAATTGGAATAGGATAGAGGGGAAATTAAGAATCTTTAGACATCAAAGAAATGAGATATATGGGTTTTGTGTAACTTTGAATGTAATGAGTTTGATATTTCTTGTAAGGAAGCAATGGTAACTGTTAATGGGTTTCCCTTGTGATTTATAAATATATACCCACATCTTAATGTATTAATGGCATCTGGTAACTCACTTGTCATGAATTTAAAATTGAGATGGTAGTTGTCTTTTATCCCTTTATTTATAAATATAGAATTGAATTTGAATCCCACAATCCTCTATCACTAGCTATATATAGTAATGGTGATTGGATGTTTTCAAAACTATGCAATTAGGTCCAACTTCCTAATTTATTAATGCCTAATGTGTGGTAAACATGTAGTCACATCTCTTAGATGACCCTTACCCAAATATTGCTTTTTGACATGTGTCATATATCTATCATTCCTATCATTAATAGTCAACACTTAGGCATGGTTCTATACTCCATGTCATTCCACTACACTAGGTGATGTGTCACTTGGGGACACATGGCACACCTTAATTGGCCTTGGTTAACCACATGTACTTTATTCTAAGCTTCCCATGTCACAAATGGTAACTAGTTCATCTTTACACTAGATGACATGGCATCTTCCCATTCAATTAGGCTCTCCTAATCTCTAACATCTATGATAAGTCTGGGGGACTGGCCACTCTAACTCTAATTTATGTGGTGATTTCCCATTGGGTTAGGATGGTCTTGGGATCTAACATCTCTGATAGGTCTAGGGGACTAGCCACTCTAACTCTAAATGATGTGGAAAATCCTTATTGGGTTAGGATCTAACATATTTTCCAAGTCTAGGGACTAAACACTATAACTCTAAATGACATGGTGATTCCCCATTGGGTTAAGCTCTCTTAAGCTCTAACATCTCTGACAGGTCTGAGGGACTAGTCACTATGACTACAAATGACATGGTAACTCCCTATTTGTCTAGGCTCTATTTGGATATAATAGGTCTAGGGGACTAGCCACTTTGACTCTAAATGATGTGGTGATTCCACATTGGGTTAGGCTCTCCTAAGCTCTAACATATCTAATAAGTCTTGGGGAGTAGCTTCTCTGACTCCAAATGATGTGATAACTCCTCATTAAACTAGGCTCTATTGGGCTTTGACATCTCTAACATGTTTAGGGGACTAGCCACTCTGACTCTAACTGACATGGTAACTTGATCTGGGTAACAATTTAGGCAATAATTCGGGTGACAGTTCCACTCCAATTGATGACGGAACTTTCGGGAGCCATAACTTTTGCACTGTAGCTCCAATTGACTCGCTGTTTGAACCATTGGAAAGATAAGAATGAGGAGAAAATTGTGAGATGGCATTGAGCTTTTCTTAATGAAATTTGACCTCTGAAAACCCAATAGAAGTGCCCTAAATTTCAATTTTAGTAGTGTAGTCTAAAAATAGTGAGTTTCTAAAAATAGTAATTCCTCAAATTTTGTATTGTTTTAAATCTTGGAAGTTGAACCACTTAATCTCCCTCAAGATTGGTGACCTTCCACATCCTCCCCATGCTTTCAAAATGTGTATAAATGAATAAGTAACCCAAAATGTGAGGACAGACATCTCTTCCCAAAGGTAGTCATATATTTATATTGCGATCTTGAGTAATAATACATCTCTTCTTAGAGAATTCATTGTTATTGTGTTATTTCTATGCTATTGAAATATTTATCAACCAAAACTTATGAGTTTTAGATCATAACTTTCCATTGGATTGGGCTATCCCAGGCTCTAATATATCTAATAGGTCCAAGGAACTAGCCACTCTAACTCCAAATGATATGGAAACTCCCCATTGGGTCAAGATCTCCCAAGATCTAACAAGTCTAGAGAACCACTCTAACTCCAAATGATGTGACAATTCCCCATTGGCTCAGTCTCTCCTAAGATCTAACATATCTAATATATTTTTTGGGTTGGCCAATATGATTCAAAATGATGTGACAACTCCCCTTTGTGATAGTGTTTGAATGAGTCTATATGAAGATTTAACTCATAGAGATAATGGTAAGGCATAACATATAGATAGTAAAGAATAATAACCAAGTACAATATTATATTGTATATATTTCTAATACATATTCATTTATGACATTATATATTTATAGGAAAAATCTTTTCTATAAATAGGGATATTCTTATCTCCATAAATAACTCATCATATCCCTATGTTTATGCAATCTCCTATATGTGTAATATCACTATAACATACAACAATATATCTAACAAATAATATATTATAACAACTTATAAAAATATATCTATTAATGAATTATTACTTTCATAATTATTCACATTATGATATTCACAAATAAATGTAAGGACTAACATTTCATAACAATCCCCCTTAGGCCTTACATGATAATTTGTATTTTCATAAGACTTAATAAAATTAGAGAAATAACACATCAACCATTCACTATCAACAACACATCAATTGAATTAGTGTGGGAAATCTGAATAGGATCCATTTGCCATTAACCATTCATTGAGGGAACCGCATCAATCTATACAATGTGGGAACTCTAGGTAGGAACCATTTGTTCAACTATCACTCCTACATCTCCTAAACACCTTTTTTATGTAGTACACTATGTGTGAAAATAGGAAATACACCTCTTATTTTTAACACATACAAACAAGTACTAAAAATATATGTGTGACTATAGTAGAAGTACCCCTTCATTAGTGGTTAATGAGAGACATAGAAATCCTCCATCCTTCAATTCCTCTAACCTCTAACATCTGCTACTTACTTAGTTGATGTGTCGATGAAGCTCAACCTTTACATGTCATTTTTAATGACAAGACTCCACATACATAATTGGTGCTTTTGACTCAAGATGTCAAGTTCACCTGAAAATATGTCCTTTACATAAAATGGGATTAACTTTAATAATTTTGACATAAAAATGACTCTTGATTAAAAAAAACTTAACTGACAACTTTTTAAAAAAAATTGACATGAATGACATTTTGATAATGACATAATAAAAATAATTTGACACTTATTTAAATTTAAAACTTATTTTAACAATATCAAATATACAAGGCTATAATTTAAAAAAAAAACTAAGACCTAAAAAATTGACACTTTTGAATTTTTGACACTTTTAACAAAATGACACAAAGAATTTATATAAACAAGACTCTTAACTTTTGACACAAATATGATTTTGACTCTTGATTGTAAAACTACAAACTATATTTCACTCTAAAAATAAATGAACACACTCTAAATAACTAATAAATATCATAAACAATACAATCTTTAAACTATTTGTATGATATATAAGAAGACCCAAGAAAATACAAATTAATTACCCACTTTAAGAGGTTGAATTAAATTTTGAAGATGAGTGATGGACTATCAAAAACCTTTTACATTCAAATGCATACATGTAGGCCAATGCAGCTAAGGATGAACTAGCTGAGTGTTTCATAAAGAGTGGATTCTAGTGCAAGGTTTGAGGTGGTTTGAATTTATTTGTGAGCTTGTAAATAGTAAATGGAATTGATGTTTTCCAAGTGCAAAGATTATGCAACAAATCCTGAGTCATAGATGTCAAGATACAATGTAATCATTTAATCCAGATGATATAGTCTATAGGTATAAACATATAATAGAAGCTCAAAGTAGAATCAAAATCAATCTTATAGACCTTTATAGCTAATTCATGTTTATAAGTATGTAATTGGAGAATAGTCACATGGCAGATTTGAACATGACCTAAATGAAGACTAGAGTAGTTAAGGCATGCAACACATTAAAGATCATGATGTATGAGATAAATTAGTTTGTTGGTGTTGGCTTGGGAAATATGGGAGCTATTTTGAGAGACTTGTCTCATTTTGAATAAATAAAATGTCATGGGAAGACAAGTATGTAGGCCGAGCTAGTGGAAAATGAACATATTTGATAGGACATAGATGTGATATATAGGTTGCACATAAACTAGTTCAAAAATAAATAGGTTTGTAATGTCTTAACAAAGCCAATGCATAGAATGTATAATGCAAATATGAATACATAGTATACAAGAATGACAGTATGATTTTTCATGCTAATCTCTTTTAAAAACACTTTTCATAAACAAAAAATAATACTTATACTATGAAATAAATTTAAGGAGTAATTACATTATTTAGGGCAATAAAAAACACACTAATTGCCCCTAAAAACAAATCATTGATCTATCATATGATCCTCCTGATCTGATACCAATGATAGTGTTTGAATGAGTCTATACAAATATTTAACTCTTTGAGATAATGGTAAGGAAGAACATATAGAGAGTAAAGAATAATAACCAAGCATAATATTATATTTTATATATTTCTAATACATATTCATTTAGGACATTACATGTTTATAGTAAAAATATTTCCTATAAATAGGGAGATTCATATCTCCACAAATAACTCATCATATCCCTATGATTACATAATCTCCTATATATGTAATATTATTGTAACATACAACAATATATCTAACAAATAATATATTTTAAAAACTTAACCAAATTTATCTATTAGTAAATTATTTCTTTCATAATTATTCACATTAAAATATTCATAAATAAATGTGAGGACTAATATTTCCTAACACATTGGGCTAGCCTCTTTGAGACTCACAAAATAATGAAGTAAAAAAAATGAAAAGAAAATGATTCATTAAATCTTAACTATCAAACACGAAGAACTTGATTTACCATAGAGGATAATGATTTTTTTGCTCCAAGAAGGGAACTAGACTCTGGGAACATCTCCTTGTGAAAATCAACCTACAATGTTAGTGCCATGATATGTTAAAAGAGAACAAACATTACTTGTTGTTTTTAGAAAAAGTTAGAAAAAGAGGTATGTTGTTACTTGAAGAAATCAAGGTGGTGTATATTCTGAAGTTTTGAGTAGGTGTCACCAATGAGAACAAAATTGATAATTCTAAATCTCTAGTTCATGAAATTTTTAAAGGGTTCCCCCATTTCAGAGAAAAGGGAACATGTTGGCCACAATAAATGGTGACTTCCAAAGGGAAAGTGGTGAGAAGCACTTAGATACCAACCAATTTCTTCTTTTTTCCTTACTCATCATAAATATTGTATGGGGGGGGGGGGGGGGTATTTATTATCCATATAAAATATGAAGCACCAAAGTCTCTAAATATAAAGTGGAATACTGAGCTTGCACCTGTATATGGCCACCAATGTGTGGGAGAAGTGATTTTCATTTCGGTTCATTCTTATATTATCTTTGAGTAATCAAGGTTGGAGTGGTTATCAGACTTCCTCTAGGGCATTGTTGGCTTCATGACTTAGGGGGGATGAATAAATCATTTCTCTAATTCTATATGGTCATCCATAGCCCTGACAGAGATGTCTCTAGTCATGTTCATGGCCTTGCTCCACTACCAACTATGATGAAAAGCTTGCAATGGAGATTGCATGTATAGCCCTTTTGAGGTAGACCCAAAATTTAGATTTTGCATGCTTTATTTATTCTTTTCCAAGTTTATTGAGAATATATCATTAATTATTAATCTTATCCATTGAGGGTTTGGGACTAAGTGTAGACACTATAAAACAACACCAATAAGACTAGATGTTGCAACATGCCTTTTTAAGCCCTTTGGCCCTCCTTATGTTAGAACATTTATTAAACCACTTAAAACACCCATTTACCCCTCACACATATTTATCTTAATTAATTAATTTAATAAAATATTAATTACACCTTACCCTAACTAAGCCCATGGAAAACTTAGTGATACCTTGACTTAAGACCCTTTCCTACCCTAGCATTTAAGTCCTAACCTCTTAGACTATTCCTACCCACATGACCATGCTTCCTTAAACAAGATTAGACCATTTCTAATGGTCTTAACTACTAATATTGAGTGTAAAACATTATTTTTAGTAAGTTGTACCATTTCTAACTTAATCAAGGCCAGTCATCCCTCAACCAACATTGGTTGACCAAGATCTACATCGGTTACTTAAGGATGGTCCATGACCCTTGCTCAGGAGGTTGAATCATGTGAGCAATAACTATACTCTTGTGTGAACTAGAGATTTATAGTGAACAAGAGAACCAATCTAGAGATCAAGAAGTGCTTCATCACCTCAATACTAAGGATTCAAGTGCCATTACTCTACCCATTTTATTTCAAGCTTCTAATCAAATCTCACTCAACTTCAAGTCATCTTCAAGCTAGAAAATCCATAATAACTAAGTATGCCATTCTTTTTATAAGTTCATTATTTAGTTTTTGGTAGTTTATTACTTTCACCCTACTTAATCTCTCCACACACTCTCTTTTGTGTTGGAATTCTATAACTCTAACACCCCTTTTCCATCAAATCCCCACTAACCATTCCCAACCTTTAAAGTGTTAAACATTTATGTTTGATATCTTTGAGTCTTCACTCTACCTTTACAACCATTAACCAACCTATAAATGACCCATAAAACCCCTCTAAAACTAGTCCAAAACAAATTTCTACCCAAAACCAAAACTGTGACAAACACACAGTGATCGACATTAGTCATCCTTGACCAACATTAGTTATGCTTGACCAGCATTAGTTACCCTTAATCAGCATCAGTTACCTAATGATCAACATCAGTCTCTATGTAATTCTATTTTCCTAAAATAACAAGTTAAAATCACCTATCATCCCCAACCTAAAACCTTATTTTTCGACCCCTATCAAAACATAGAGTCAGAAGCAACTATTTAAACCATACTTTAGCATTTCTTTTTCATAATATTAATGTCATTTTGATTAAATAATCATTTACTTGAAAATAATTTTATTACATTATGTTAAATTACTTTTAATTCCTTTATGTAAGCATTTCTTATCAACATTTTTCAAAACTTGATTTGTTAATCGAGTGGATTGATAGCCTTCTAGTGATGTCTTATACTTATTAGATCTAGTACTTACTAGGCAATCCACCCTCCATTATTACTAATCAATCTCATTTCTAGTCGTATTCTTATTACAGGTCATTCCTCCCAAGCCAAATAGGAGTACTTCACATCATCTAGATCATAGAGAGCATAACCACATCCAGGTTCATCTATACCTTATCCCTTAATTTAAGTTTTACTTGTTTTTAAAAGAAAAAATACTACAAAAACATTGTGAAACATTATGGCACACCTAATGGGACTCTAGAGTTTTCTTGGGTTCATAATTATTTTAGGACATTCTATTGCATTAGTGAAGACTCATTCACTACACTTATTTGTTTCTAAAACTAAAATGTTATTTTCTTCATTTCTAAATTTGAAATCATAACTTTCAATTTCTTCATTTCAAAATCAAAAGTAAGTACTTTTTTTCTTTACTTTCTTGGAAAAGTAAAAATCATTTATTTATCTTTATTTCTAAAAAATGAAAAGGCATTCATCTTAAGATATGACTTACATTCTCATTCTACATTTAGATGCATTTTAGTTGTTTTTTACTCATTCAAAGAAATTAAAATATCCTTTTGGGTTTAAAATCAACCTTCATCCATTTATTTCTTACATTATTAAGTCACAAATTAATTAATCAGTAAATAAATCATAGTAATCACTTTTTTTTTAAACACATACCAAACCACTTACATAATTAATTCATCAAACATTGACATAAGGGAACCAACTGGGATGTCATCACCTAGTAGCAACCTTCATCCAAATTATCATATTATATTTTTACCACCAAGGGGAGAACCAACTCAGTACATTGACCAAGTATAAATTATGGTAATTTACTATATACTAGCAAAGCACCCAACACCCTTCCATTATAGTGTGTGAAGTGAGGGAGTAGGCCCCAATACCAAGCCATGTATCTATTAAAGTATATAGACATTTTGAGCTTAAACAAACCTAAAACCATACATAGATCAATTATTCTAGTACCCATTTCAAAAACCAAATGGAGTCTCACAAATTCTAAAATTAAGGCATAAGCCTAAAGTAAGATAAAAATAACTCTAAGATCTAACATACTTTTATTGTGTGCGATCTTCTTGACTTTTTATTTGTTGCTCTCTTTTTTAGTAAGTGGGTTCATTTCCATCAAAAAATTTAAAACTTCCACCATTTTATCACATGATCTTGACATGACAACAAGATAAAGACTAAGCTAACCAAAACCAACCTTACCACCAACCTTATTCCTTTTCTTCATCCATGAATCACACTCTAGATGCAAAAAGCCCTCCCGACCATTTTAAGAGACTTGATATGCCATGGTATTTTGCTCAAGTGGATATGGACTTCACCAAACTCTTTGAAAATAACCCCATTGCCTTCCAACATTACCTTTCCATAATTTCCAAATGTGCCCCTACTTTGGTTCCTTCTATTAAACCACCTTAAGTCATGCCTACTTACCTTATGGGTGAGACTTTGGTTGCCACCATCTCTACTACCCAATCCATGGTGACTCAATATTCTTATTTCAAAATCAACCCATCTACTAACATTACCCAAAACCAAGCTTCTCTTCCACCACCAACCAATTACCATCACCTTCAACCTCTACCAACCCCATAACTAACCCTTCAAATGTAGGGACAACCCAACCCATGGCAGCTCAAGCACCACTTAACATTGGTATGCCATCCACTAGTATGGTTTTCTTACCTCTTGTCACTCAAAACCCAACATCATCCACACCTTTTCAAAACTAAATAGTTTCTATACCATCCACTCTCCCACCCATAAGTATAAAAGTGACTACACATCTCCAACCAACCAAACCAACCATGCCCATATCTCAACAAATACCTACTACACCTAATCCAAGCTATATCCTAAATCCACAAGGATATATTTCTCCCATATCATCACAACCTTTTATGGCTAATTATTAATATGTGGCCTCCACCCAACCTTCCAACATGCAATATGTTACACCCTCATAACCCCAATAACACATACCCTATAACTCTATTGGTGTACCACAAATTGACCTCATCAAAATTTTGATGGATAAAATGAAAACTCAAGAGCAATCCATTTTTGGAACTCATAATCTTTTGTCCTATGATCAAATTTTTAATGAACCCATTCACCCTTCCATACCAATCCTTCCTTACCCTGCTCAATGGGAACTTCAAAAATTCACCAAATTTTAAATGAAGGAGGATCCCCCAACAACACTAAAAAACATTTAGTCATGCATTTTATATCATTACCTATGATGATTATCTTCTACTCCAGACCTTCCCCATGTCTTTAGTGGGACTTGCATTGTATTGGTATAGTTCCATCACTAAGAAATACCTATTTTCCTTCACCCAACTTGCTCAAATTTTATTGGATCACTTCTCCATCAACATATCCAAGAAAGTATCCATAAATGACTTATATTTTATTCAAAAATTTGAGGATGAATCCATTTCCTATTTTGTTTCTCGATGGAGGGGGTTAATCAGCCAACTTTCCTTCTCCTTACCCCAACCCAAATTAATTAAAATTTTATCTAAAGCATGTGCTAAACACATTTCATCCACCCTAAAAGTTGAAATATTTTGGAGCTTTGATGAAACATTTACCATGGTTAGGAAATTAGAAATATGAGCAATTGATGAAGGCAAACTTAAGATTAGGAATAAGAATGCTAGATTCAAATCTACCAAAACTTCCTCTAAACCTTCAAACCATGCTAAAGCCAAAGGTATAGCCAATTCCATTGTCCTTAAAATGGATCCTCCTCTGGTGGTCAACTAATCCAACCCATCCACCTCTTCAAACCAAAATCCAAATACCTAAAACTACTTTGTACAAAAGTAATATACTCTGCTAGGGGAGTCTTATGCTTCAATTTTGGAGAAATTATTGAAAACATCCATATTCCAACTTCCATGAATCAAACCCCCTCACTAATTTTATTCAATATCTTATACCAAGTTGGTATAAGGAGAATAAGATATGAAACTACCATCACATCATTAGGAATAATGCTGATAGATGTAAAACATTTAAAAACATATTCTAATACTTGATTGATAATGGTGAGCTTGTAATATATAATTTTTAATGTACTTCTAAATAAATATCTTGACATCTTCCATTAACCATTTCCAAACCACCCACATTCCACAAATAATGAGCATACAAATGCAAAAAAATCCCATAAACATGAGGTTTATATGGTAAATACTATCCTTAATGAGCCCATAATTTATGAACCTATGACTCAAACCCTATTCCACTTCTCAATTTTGTGGAACCAACCCAAACCATGCCTATTCCACTTCTCGATTTAGTGGAACCAATCTAAACCACTATTCCTTCTCCACTAAATTCCATAGTGGAATCACCCATCCTTATTTCAAAAAGCATAATGAGTGAAGAAACCAATACTCCTACTCCACTTACTTCCATATTGGAATCACCCATCCTTCCTTCAAAAATCATTACAAGGAGTAAACCACTACTCATACTCCACTTACTTCCATAATGGAATCACCCATCCTTCTTTCAAAAAAACATAACTAAGAACCCACCTCACCTATGACATTTTATTCCATATTATAACTATCTATCCTTCCTACTTAAATCATAACTAAGGAAGTTATCATCTCACCTATTCCTTCCATAGTGGAATCACCCATTGTTTCCTTATAACTCTTACCAAAAGAAGAAGAAATCATGATCATCCAACTTCTATAGCCACTTGGTCTCTCCTTGGAAACCACCATTGAGGAAGACAAGTCTACCTATAAACCATTTTCAAGGTTGGTCCAAAATCATGTTTTTTTATCACAACCAAACCTTGACCGAGATTTATTTTGGCACCATCTTAGACTCCCATACCCTACCAAGAAGGAGTCAACAAAACCATCATCCATCTAACCTTAAACCTCAATAAACATAACTACCACTACCTTAAATAAACCAATAAATTTATCCATATGTAGACCTTAAAAAAAACCAACCAAGCCAACTCCTTTAAAAATAAACAAAATAAACCCCACTACCCCACTCGAACCTATCAAAAACCTAGGTGTCCTTCCAACTCAAAACCTCGCTCATCCACCCTTGAAATTAGAGTTGACACCACAAACTCCACATAAAAATCCACAATCCAAACTAATAATAAATATAAAATCACTTAAGACTCATAAGCTTAAAACCATTTCACCTCCCATCTCAACTTCACCCTCCATCCTAGGGACATACCCCTTATCCATTATAGGACCTCACCCTTCCACCTTGTTGAAAACACCAAGCCCTCCAACAAAGAGATTACAAGTTCAACATCCTCTTATTACCACACCTTCACCCATCTATACCAAACCTTCAACCCCAAAACCATTAACTAAAATAATTGCATAAACCAAGGCTCCACTCATTAAACCTACCCCTAAAAAGGTACCAACCCTAATAGTCAAAATAAAAACTTTCACCTCTTTACCACCCTTGCTAGAATATTATTCTACCATATTATAAATGTTTATACAAACTTGATAAATAACCATACCTCAAACTAAACCATTTAACCCTCTTACCCCAAAACCATCTTGGTTCAATGACAATTTAATTTGTGTATACCATATGACACTTGGACATGACACTGAGAACTGTAAATATCTTCAAGACATAATCCAAAAAATATGTGACATAGATGATATTTTGATAGAGGATGCTCTCTTAGCCCATCTCCAAGCCAAGAAACAATAGCTATCACCTCACATAAACTTAACTCCAAGCTCCCATTGAAATGTAAGGATAGACCAAAATAACCTACTAGCCCACATACATTCCAAATTTATACCATCTATGTAGTCACTCATTCACAAATTCAAAGGGATAAATGGAAAGACAAAGAATCCATCCCTTAGACATATCCTTGTTCTATATAATCACCCCAATCACCTTTTCCAAAACCCAATATTTCTATCTTGGGTACACCCTAATCCAACCCATCTGGACTAATGCATAGGTCAATTCTCAAATAACTTCACCAAACCTTGGTGATGATGACCTTGAATGAGTTGATCCAAACCCACCCCAACACCATCAAGCTATTATAGAGGATTTTAAATTTAATAAGGTTTAACTTGAATACCCTCAACATCTAGCTACCCTTATTGGAGCCCTCCAAGTATTAGTCCTTATAACATTCCAAGATTCTAAGATACCTCCTATCCACCCAAATGATATAGATCATCCACTCTTTATCAATTCACACATAAATCAAACCTAGATTAAAAAGGTTATGATTGGGGGGGGATTTATCATCAATATCATCTCATACCATGCCTATGATCAACTTAAACTTCATGAGAACATCATGTTTGAAACCATTGTCATACAACAATATTTTAATGACATGATGGAAACTACCTTGTGAACGATTATCCTTCACATTAATTTAGGCCCTCTAACTCTCCTTGAGATATTATACATTATATAAGGGGAGGTTTAATATAACATATTGCTTGGATGCCCTTGGATCTAAACCATGGGTTGTGTACCATCAACTTTGCATAGGTGCCTCAAATTTCAACATGAGGGTCAAGTTCATGTCATTCCAACTGACCCTAGTCCATTTAAGTCATGCAACATAACTTACTACCCAAATTATGTTCTCATTCCATTAAAATATACATCCACTTCATCCTTCATCAATAAAGCTTATACAATATTGACCATACCTTCTTCCAAAATCCTTATGAAATACCCCTTAAAATCCACATTCCAATGTCTTTCACTTAGAGAATATCATGTATTGACTCTAGATACCCTTCTTACTCCTCAGTAGTATGAAAATATTGATCAACATCCTAGATATGATTCTAGCATTATAACCATCATCCCTTTCATCCCTCCCAACTACCGAACCAACATTATCTATGGGGGACTCAATCAACCACTTTTGGATTATAATGCCTCATCTTCTGTTAAACCATTCACCTCTAATTTTTCTTTCTTAGATAAACCAATTTTTTCCCAAACATACCTTCATTGGTGTGATTAGATTATTATGATCATGGACCACATGAGCTTCTCCTATGTAAAACTAAAAGCCTCATGAATGACACAACCTTTGATTTATCCAACTAAAAGAACAAACTAACCCACCTTCCATCATAATAATTGAGGAAGAAACCCCATCCTCACTAACCTATTCTTAATCAAAATCTACCAATCTTGATTCTAACCTTCCTAACTTTTTTTTCTTATCTATACAATTAGTTTAGGACCCCTAGCCTATCAAATTCATGGGGAAACTAGAACCATTCCTCTAACTCATCTTGAGATGGTTGAAGATGATTCTCTTACTATTAATACTATCCAATGTCAAGATGAAAATTCCCTTCTTGCCTATCTTGGTGTTGAAGATTCCTCCATTTACAAACCCCTTCCTCTTAAGACATAGACCATGTTGAATGAATCTAACATTGATATTAACTTGGGCACTTAGGATAATCATCACATAATCAAAATTAACCAATCTTTAGATTCTTTAGAGCATCAAAATTTATCTTCTTTTCTACATGACTATAGCATAGCATTTTCTTGGTATTCAAGTGATATACCTAGAATCAACCCTTCCAAAGTCATCCACAACATTTTCACCAACCTTAATACTAAGCTTGTTAGGCAAAAGCTTTGAAGGATGCACCCTCACATTGCCTTCCTTGTTAAAAAGGAGAATCAATGTCTCTTATCCACCAAATTCATCCAACCCATTAACTATCCACAATGGGTATCAAATGTCATTCCTATCACTAAAACAATATGGGGATTTCATATTTGTATAAAATTTCATGACCTCAACCTTGTTTATCCAAAAGATAATTTTCCTTTACCAAGCATTGACCATTTTGATGATCTAACTATCAACCATGAGATGTTATATCTTATGGATAAATTCTTGGGCTATAACCAAATATTAATTACCCCATAAGATCAACACAAAACTACCTTCATCACCCCTTGCGGAGCCTTTTGCTATAGGGTCATGACTTTTGGGTTGAAGAACACTAGTGTAACCTATCAATGTGTCATGACCTACATCTTTCATGACCTCATCCACAAAATCATGGAATACTATGTATATGACCTCCTTGGTAAGTCCAACTATCATAAAGACAATTTAACATTCCTTAAAGTAATCTTTGAACACCTTATCTAATTCCATATTCACCTCAACCTAAATAAATGCATCTTTGGGGTCTTGTCAAGTAAACTCCTCAACTTTATCATTTCCCTTTATGTAATAGAAGCTAATCCCACTAAAGTCAAAGCAATCCTAGACATACCTCCTCTAACTTACCTTAAGTAACTATATAGTTTGCAGGGGAATCTTTAGTTCATTTATCATTTCATCTCTCAATTATTTGATAGATGACATCCCTTTCATCACCTCCTTAAGAAGGACATATCCTTTAAGTGGAATGAATAATATCAAAAGGATTTTGAATCACTCAAAGGATACCTTATTTATCCACCTTTTCTTGTCCATCTAAAATAGGACTAAACCTACTATCTCTATATCTCTACCATAGACCATTCATTAGGTGTCATGCTCGCACATCATGATGATCAACATAAAAAATATACAGTATATTATATAAGTCAAACAATTGTATATTATGAGATGTGTTATACCCATACTAATAATTTATGCCTTGCCTTGGTCTTCATGGCTTCCAAACTTCATCACTACCTACTCAACCACAAAACCTTTGTCATAAAAAAATGACCTCCTCAAGTACATGCATTCTAAGCCATATCAAAATCAGTGTATGGATAGATGGCACATTATTTTAGTTGAGTTCCTTCAACAAAATTTAATTAAAGGTAAAATCATCTATGATAAATTAGTTAAATCCCCTTTAATTGATAACCAAACTTCCAACCTTGAGTTTCTCGATGAGTCCATCACAACCCCCTCTCTCTCTCTCTCTCTCTCTCTCTCTCTCTCTCTCTCTCTCTCTCTCTCTCTCTCTCTCTCTCTCTCTCTCTCTCTCTCTCTCTCTCTCTCTCTCTCTCTCTCTCAAGAATACATTACTTATCAAATAACCATGTTATTTAATGGATCAAAATTTCAACATGGTGGGGGTGCCATAATAATCCTTATACCCCTTGAAGGTGATCCTTTTCCCTTTCCCTTCAAACTATACTTTGATTACACCAATAATGTGGCTAAATATGAGGTCCTAGTTTTAGGTCTCCAAATAGCTTTATCCTTGGGATTAAAATTGATCAACATTTTTTATGACTCCCAACTTGTGGTCAACCAGATCAATGGTTCCTACCATTGTAAAAATGATGTTCTCCATAA
This sequence comes from Torreya grandis, assembly GCA_037957365.1. Classification (NCBI taxonomy): domain Eukaryota; kingdom Viridiplantae; phylum Streptophyta; class Pinopsida; order Cupressales; family Taxaceae; genus Torreya; species Torreya grandis. The sequence continues at coordinate 800,927 of JARHVA010004341.1, forward strand.
ATAAAAATAACTATTAAATGTACTATTGACATCATTAGATCATAAATAGAAATAACTATTAGATGTACTATTGATATCATTTGATCACTACCTTATCCAAGCCACTCCACATTTAAAAAACAAGTTAACTAAAACCATGGATTATCTTAATTCTCAAATCCCATCTGAACTTTAAAACTTTAAAATATCTGTCACCATTCATATAATTAAATAACCCTCTTACACTAAAGTGGACCTCCCATCTATCTGCAATGTGGAGGAAACCCAACTAGATATTTGGTATAATCAATTTTTCAATTACCTTACCTTAGCCATCATCCCTTCCAACATCTCTAGGAATGGTAGACAAGATTTTATACAAAATAATTCTTAATATACCATACTAGGAGGAATACTCTATAAATGAGGCTTTAATGGTCTCCTTTTTAGAGGCCTTTATAGCTAAGAAATCCCTCATGTAATTAAAGAAACTCATGATGGGATTTTTGGAGGAAAATTTATTGGTTTATCTATCAATAAGTGCATCATGCACCTTGGCTACTATTGGCCTACCCTTAATGAAGATTGTTGTGATTATGTCAATAAGTGTGTCAAGTGTCAACAACATGCTAACATATATCACATTCCTAGACATTCCCTTCAAGATGATAAGGACTTATGGCCCTTCTCTCAGTAGGGATTAGTTCTCATTGGTGAAATCAACCCTCATTCTTCATAGAGACTTCACTCTATCATTATTGTGATAGAATACTTCACCAAATGGGTATAAGTTATTCCCCTCATCTACACTAAAGCTGATAAAATTATTGACTTCATCAATCATCATATCATATGCCACTTTAGTGTTCCTCATACAATCATCACTAACAATATAAAATCATTAAAAAATAAGAAATTAAAAAAAATTTACAAAACTTTTGGCATTAAGTTAAGCTTATCATCTCCATACCACCCATAAACTAATGGATAGGTTGAAGCCTCTAACAAAACACTTAATAAAATACTCACCAAAGTGGTTAATGAATCTATTAGGGATTGAAACTTGCACATTCCTTTCACCTTATAGGCATATCAAACCAACATTCAAACCCCTACAGATGCCACACCTTTCTCACTTGTCTATGGAACAGACTTTATCTTATCTCTCAAAGTGCAAATTCCCTCCCTTCGTATATCCTTAAAGGATATCATCTCCAAATGAGACTATCATTAATAATGCTTTCCAACATGAGCTACTTGATGAATCATATTTATCCACTCTTAACCATCTTCATATCTATCAAGAGTGAATCAAATGCACTTATAACAAACACCTGAGATAATGATAATTCAATATTAGTGACCCCATCTTAAAAGAAACTCAACACATAGTTAACATGGAAAAAAGCAAATGGGGAAAGTTTTCTCCTAATTGACTTAGACTATTTATCAATTATCATCCTATGAGGGAAAATTGGAAGCTAAGCCCCTTAATGTTTTACATCTGCATCCATTCTTTTATTAAAATAAGTTCTAAATCACCTTGTGTCTAACTTAAGTTCATCCCTTATTTACAAAATTATCACCTTCATCTCCTTAATTTAAGGACAACCAATTAAATCAAATAATCATATGATTATCCATCACATTTTTAGCCTAAAGCCTAAACATGGGAACTATAGATCTATCCATGGCATGATTCTCATGGATACTTTTCATCCCTTATAAGATGGATCCCCATGGTCATTCTCTTTTAAACACTCTATCACCCATCATTTAACCTTCTTGTGCTATGGTTTTTCCCTCGAAAACCTTAGAGGCATATATAAGCAAGTCCATGTTTATAAAAAAATAAAAATAAAAATATAATATATTATGGGTCATATCTAAATTTGTAGACTGCTCCCTTGAAGGATAGCTACCAAAACAATTTTTAATTTCTTAAAAAGATAGATTGCTCCCTTTAAGGATAACTATCAAAATCAAATAAATCTAAAACTTAGACCATCCCTTGAAGGATGGCTAAGTCAAACATTTATTTAAAATCAATAATGTGGAAGCTTCCTGCATTGATCAGCTTCCCCAACCTATCAATCCACATAAAAACATTAAAATGACCCATAGTCAAAATTCAAGAAAGCAAAAAAATATATGTATCCCAAAGAAATATTCAATCAACTTTTACAAAAGCAATAGTAGATTTCTCACATTGATCAGTCTACACTAAAATAAGATGTAGAATTATTTATAATTATTCTTATGTCACCTACATAAGGGGCAAGCCATCCCCACAAGAAGGTTACACTATAATCCATCTCCCTTTTTACCCTCTAAAAAATCAAGGGATTTTGAGCTTACTTGAACCTACATGATCAACATAATTCTTAAACAAACAAATAAACATTAATGCAAAGAATGAAAGGGGATTATGTTAATAAGCCAATCCCTCTTTCTATTTTGGTCCTTCCCAATGAAATAACACCATGTATCCTTCTTATTCATCATGCCTACTTGTTGAGACATTCATTAAGGCATTTGTCTTATGATTGATTAAACATTATTCTCTCAATTCTTTTTACATATAGTATTTTAACCACATTACTATATATGGTAAAATGGTTTTGAAAATTTTAAACCATTTATCATATAATATTTTATTTATAAATAAAATCATAATTCACTTATGTGTGTTATATACATTTAATTTTACCATTATAAATAAAACAAATATTCTATTACACTTATGTGTTTTATTATGTTGATAGGTTGTCATTATACCTCTCATTTAACCAATCAATGGATTGGTGTCATTTCTTACTAGGTCTAACATACAAGGATATATGCAATGAGACTATTGGGTATTTGAGTTAATAGTTCATTGTTTGGGGGGTTTACTCTACTATGATGTCTAAATCCTAAGGAAAATAAATAAGATTCTATTTTCTATGTTGCATAAAAGTAAATCCAAAAAATTTGGCTAACTGTAGATCTCCTTTGGCATTCCTTATTAAAGGATTATTTATTCTACACCATCAAAATCTAGAACTTAAACATCGGGCATAAGACATTATGGTGTCTTCACTCAACTTTCTTGGCTGGGTCAGACAGTGTGATATTTCAAAATATGATAATGTTATATATTGTCACTTAAACTACTTTCTTACAAATTCTAAATATGGAAATGAGTTAACAAACTTTATTTTCTATGATATTGAAAGACACACTCTTGCATAAATAAAACTCACTTGCATTGAATTAAAAAAACTTTTTATATTTAATGGAACATAGTTGCATTAAAAGTAAATTAACACTTTGATTTGAAAATGAAATCACACTTTGCTTTGAAAAATAAATCACACTTTATAGTAAAATGAAATATACCTAAATTAAATAAATATACTTTTAGACTATAAACTAAAAATACAAATTTGTCTTTATCTTCAGAGAGAAGTGGAGCTTACTCCTTCCTCAGAACAAGATCAAGTTTTACTTATTAATGAAAAGGAATTCCTAAATTTATTTCATTATCAAAAGAACATATATAGATATGTGAAACTACACTGGAATGCTTATGTTCTCTATTATTTATTATCTGATTTCTTTGATCTTCTAGAATGAGAAGGAGATATGTATTTAAATCACATCTCAAAAACTATTCATAGAATACAAATTCTTGGAAATTTAAACATTTAAATATACTTATTCATAATAGAAGATCTAGAAATCAGATCCCATGCTTATAGGGAAGCATTGAAACCAATTCAACTAACAATAGATTGAAAATAACTAACATAGATTTGAAGAGATTATGTCCAATTTTAAAAAATAGAAATATGAATATATCTAAATCATTTTAGACCATTACTATGAAAATTAATGTCTAAAATAAGATATCTAAATATGGAAAGTCTATATATATACAATATATATCTTTAGAGTTACTATCTTGATCTACAAGATCTAGCTAGACATCTTTGAAACACATCTAGGCATCTATGGAACACTATTGTACAGGTATTTAGAGCACCTTTGGAGCATATTTAGAGATTCCTCATAGCATCTTTGAAACATCTTCAAAGCATCTTTGAAGCATCTTCAAAGCTGTAGATCTTCAAAGCTCGATGTGTTCTTCACTAAATATTTGTTTCCAAAACTATTTGATGACTTCTCAAAATGATCCCACCATAAGTATGTATTTATATATACAAAACTATGCTCATTTCATCCAAGTTAGACACAAATGACAAGATAAAGAATCAACAATGTATCACATACAATAAAAATACAATTTCACTTATTTTCTACTTAGATGAGACATTAACTATTAAATGTGATGCAATATATAGCTAAAAAGCAACACTTATAGACAATTAATATTAGATATAATGAGCTTTATGGAATGCTCATCATTTTTCCCCCAAACTTTACCTTTTGTAAACCAATGGGAGAACTATTATTCAATCCAAATTTCTAAATTTCAAGCACTGACTAAGATCATAGATCTAAGAGTGGTGCCCCCAATCATGATGATTTTTTGGAAAAATCCTAAATCTCTTACCATTGTATGTATCCATGCCTAAAATTCATTTTCTACCTAATTATGTCAATCTTCCTAGGGGGACATAGGACAAAGAAGGATGGGCAGCCAAAATCTCATTCTAATCCACACATCTGATCCTCCTTTATCTAAGAATTGAGTGATAATTTGGTCTACCACTTGGGTTTTTCAAAAACTCCACTTAATGGTGGTGGGACTCATAACCTCCCTATATTTTAAAGTAATAGGCAAGGTATCCCACCTAGATATACTTGAATTTATGGAGTTGGTGGAATGTTGGCACATAAAAACTATAAAATATGCTACATTTACTTTCAACAATTCATGGTATTTTTTTTCATGTACATATGGTACATAAATTGCAAAGCAACAAGGATTTTATGGGCCTCTAGAAATTGAGGTCTCATGCACAGACCTATAGTGTTCTATAATTCAAAGAATTTTTTTTTTGCTCTATCCCATGTTGTCTAATTTATCATGGTAGAAAGGAAAGAATGTAATTGTCTTTCCCCTACAAATAAGTTCACTAAAAATCTAGATTAGTAACCTAATAACATGTTAAAAATATAGAACTCACAAATTTCATCATGTCTTTCTATGTTACTTTTTATAAAGACATCAATAAACATATGTTCATCCTCAATAACATGATAAAAACCAAGAGAAATCAAATTTATTTTCCATTTGTAAAAAATTTCATGAATAAATAGAACATAGAAAGAGGAATGTTGTTTGCATGATAATAATTTTTTATAAATTTCACAAATATTTTGAATGGAAGTTTGAGCTTTTTGTAGTTGCTAGTGAGACTCGGATTTGATCCTAGTATTTTCTTCTTCCAATTTATAAATGTTATGCTAAGTGTTATTCCAAACTAAAATCATTTGAAGAAGTGGTAGAGGGAAAGAAGGAATATCCCTTGTAGGTCCTTTAATTTATATAGATATTTCCCTAGTTTCCCTATGCATAGCTTGTAAGGAAGTTTGTAACCCTACATTCTAAGTTATTAGATCTTGTATTCAAGTAGTTTTTTTAGCAAGAAATACATGTTTACCAGTAATAGAATATTTAAAATTATTAATATTATCATCCTTACTAGTAATAGAATTTTGTAAACTAGTAATTTGGGCATCTTTATTTATAAGGTAATTCTGTAAGGTGCTCAATTCATAAGACTGTGAAAACATTTTATTATGTATTCTGGTCTAGTCAACATTAACTAATATAATTATTACTTCTTGTTCCATAACTTGAGAAACAAATTCTTCGTATCTTCTTTCCAAACTAGAAAGAGTTTAATTCTTACCTTGTAGTGTCAATCAAAGAAAATCCAATTTTACCTATTGTTTCCAAATGGTTTCCTCATGCCTAGACAGAGTCAATACATGCTACAACTCCTCATCTTTATGAGTAGGTTGGAGAGAATGTGAACCTTCTTCTATAAGTGTATCTTTACACTTATCAGCTACATAGGGTAAAGGTCTTTCTTCTTTGGCTATAATTTCCTATGAAAGGGTTTCTTCTTCAAATATAATTTCCTATGCAAGGGTTTCTTCTTAAAATATTTATTCATCATCCATAATTTCTATCAGAGGGATTAAACTTCCAAAAATTTTGGTTGCTTGTACATCGACTTCTTCTTACTCCTAAAGGATTAGCTAATGACTTCACCTAGGTTTGATTGGTAGAGTAGGGTTTTCTAAGGGTGCCAAAGATGGACCTTATTCTATTTGTGTTATTATGGGAGGATGAGAAACAAGATGTGGTGATATCTAACCTAAAATTTGAGATGATTTTTATAGAAATGAGGACCAATATTTTTCACCCTCAGGTTTGTTCAAAAAATGATGTTGATAAATGAGGTGAATCAAACCATGATGTCTAACTAACCTAATTTCCCTTTTTAATTTTTGAGCAACATTAATTATATCATGGTGAATAAAATATGGTAGGTTGCTTGGTATTATATTCTGGTGACACCTTTTCTCAAATGAATGAGAATCCTCATGGTATATCCACCAACTATAGTGAATTATCCATCACAGGTAAGATACTTCATGACCCAAAATATAATAGTATGCCATAATGGTGGTAGACTATCTTGTATGATTCCTCTGGTCACACCCTATGGGATTTTGGATAATTTATGATGAAACTCATTTCCATCAATGAACATTTGAATTAAATTGATGACACTTAATTTATCAATAACAACCACACCCTCCTTAATAATTTTAGAGAGTGCATTGATCACAGAGGAATCCGCCATAATATGATTACCTCGAATAATAAAATGGTCCTTATTGAGGTATGTTTCTTTTATTGTGTTGAGGCATTGATGTTTTGATTGATGTAAAAAGCAATTTAATATCATTGATGTCCCAGAGGTTCTATTATGAATATGTATGATAAGTCATCATGATGGCTTAAGCATGGTCTAGTAGGTCCTTGAGTTTTGTATGAGGTCTTGGCATAATGTTGTGGTATGATAAGCTCATGAGACTATTTAGAGTAGTGTTATGTTCATAAAATATTAATTAAATAATGTTATTTGTTGATATTATTGAGAGATATCTTGTTTGCTCTCAAGTCTTTGAGTACTAGGTGTCTTGAGAAGCCTAGTCTAGTCTTATGAGAAGGTGAATGCATGAGCATAATGAAGCTTGGTGAATTATGTTAGTATAGGCATGAGAGAGTGTATAAAGTTTTGAAATCATAATATTGAGGTAAATAATCCTTTATAAGATTTTCAAGGTTAGTTTTGAGGCTTAGTCATTGCATCAAGAGACCTAGTGAGAAGGCATGGGCTTGGTAGCATAGTGAGGTGAGTTGACTAAGGATTGTGAGATGATGTATGGTAGTGATTGAGCATGGTATGAAGTTTTATGCCATGAGTATGAGGTATTAATAGTAGTTAAATAGGTTTCAAGGTTATTTATTATTTTTTAGAAATTAGATGTTTAATTCCTAAATAATAAATAGGTCTGAGTAGATAAAATTAGTAAATAATATGCAATAATTAAGCCACTAATTTATTTAAACAAGTTGTACTTTTGCCTTCTCTAAAAATAGTAATGAGTGAGAGAAAATATGACTTATCTTATTCTAGGTTGTTACAACTGAGATAGAATCTAATATTGGAAGAACAGGACTAGGATACTATTACAAACTCAGAACTGGACTTCATTATGTGATTGGACAGGACCATCAAAAATAAGACACCTTGTTATTTGACACTATATTCCTAGTCTTGCTACTACTGTCCAAATTACTCATAGATATTATTTTATTGGGTTTTGTTCACAACATTTGTATGAGCCTATATACCAAATTTTAGATCCTTTCTATCAATGAAACTCATTTTAGAGTTGATTCTTCATGTGTTTGTGTCTTATATGTAATTAAATAGAATTATGGAAAATAGTAAAACGGGGTAAGTGTGTAAAGGATACGTCAGATACACTTCACACCCTATGTGTGGGTACACTACCTATATATCAATAGTCTGAGGAGAGATCAAGCTATATATAGTTCTCCCACTAAAGTGTTTAGTGCAATAATGTGATAAAAATGCAAGTAAATGCAAAATTAGGTGTACTTGGAATGACTAGGGATTGGTATAAAGGTTTTAATAAGCTTAAAATACTATTTATGGCTATATAGAGAGAATAGGGAAGAGTGTTTGAGTAGTCTTGCTTGTATTCTTGTTTCTCTCTTGAAAATGAGTGTCAACCCTTCTAAATGGACTTTGAATGGCCTTTTATAGGGGATTTAATGATCATGGGTTAAATGAATTCACATTAATATGACATGAATTAGGATAAGGATCTAGGAAAATATGACCATTTGAATCGAATTTGTACTTAGACAACAATTCCAAAAATAGGACACCCTGAGTTTCAACATTGTAGTCCAAGTTTGGGCACTATTGTCCTGAAGGAAGGAGACATAGCGAGATGGATTTCACATGGAAAGATCATATTGGGTCAACAAATTTTCAATATGAAAGGCTATAGATGATTTGGAGACTATGAAAACATACCTAAGTGGTTCAAGAGAGTAAGCAAAATAGACCTATGGATTGGGTGTCATTAGCCATACTCAAGTTACCAATTTTTGCATTGTATATAACTACATTCCCCCCTCCTTTATTCTAGTGATGAAACAAAGCAAAATAATAAGATAAAGGAAAAATGGAAATCATAATGAACCTATCTATAAATTTGAAGCTCATGAAGTTGTGTGATGATGGATGTACGTAGAGAGAGCATGGTGTGAAGTGTGAATCTGTAATGAAAAACATAGAGTAGATCAGTCCTTACTAAATATTTTATATCTAAAATAAGAATGTATAAAAGTTGGGTAAGATAAAGAGGAAGAGAAAATAATGAATACACCTCATCGATTACATGAACCAATACAAAACCTATTGTGATGTTAGATTGTGTTGGGTGTGTGTTGTACCAAAAGTAACATCATGAATAGTGCTAAGTGCTCAATTCCCTAGAAGTGGCTCAAGAATACAAAGGTAGACCCTTTGGCTCCATCATCACCTACTAAGTGAAGCTAATGAATCATGCATGTGTCAATCAAAATTTGTACTATGTGTCTAATCCTTCTAAATAGGTGGCTCAATAATATAAAGGCTATCCCTTTGGATCCATCATTGCCCCATGAAGTGAAGCTATGAAGTAATATTCGTATGGAATAGATTTCATATGAGATATATCCAAAATCCCATGAATGTACTATGATTTGACAATGTTGGCATGGATAGCTAAATGTATGCCATGGATAGCTAAATGTATGCCAAAAACTAGGCCACTCTTGTCCATTTTGAAAAATGGATATTAGGCTTGTATTAAATCCACTCTAAAACTAGTGCAATAGGCTTATATGGAAGCCATATCGAGAAATCAGGTACTTGAGAAGTTAAGCTTGTATGAAATCCAAACTTGAAAAAGGATGCCAACCACCTATAGATGGAGTAAGGCATGCAACTACTAAGAAATGCTTGGAAAATAAATTCAACTTGGAAAATAAGGAGAATCAATGTATCATGCACATTGACCCCAATCATTGGTGTCTGGAACATGGATTATAATCTAGAAGTTATATCAATTGCCTAAGCTAAAAATGGAATTGAGAGCCATCATGCCATGCATGATGCCACCTATATATATATTCTTTGAGTAAAAACTATACTGAAACATGCTAAATTTGAACTGTGTTGTGCTAAAAAACTTGTGACTAAACTCACCTTTTTATCATTTTTCGGTAAAACTAATTTTTTTGTTATCTGGATAGGAGCACCAAAAATAAGACACCTTATTGTCTACCACTATATTCCAACTTTGGCACTATTTTCCAAGGCCAAATATAATCACTATTCTGGATTCTTTTATGTTTGCTTGGTCTTTTTCACCTAGTTTGGTGTCTAAATTTTGTTTTGAGTGCTCTAAAAACTAATTTTTTGACCATTAGGAGCTTTAATCTCTGTGTTAAAACCCTTATTTGTTACCCCCTCTTTTTAGGGTAGGAATGAAGACCCTAAAATCCTTGACCTCAAAAGAAATATCCCTACAAGTGTGTTATGCTACATAGATACATGATATAGCAATAATAATTGACAAGATATCTCGAGATATAGCAATATTTGTATTGAGATATTGTTAAATCAATAGGGGTATGCCTAGATAGATATAACAATGTAAAAGTATATTTAATGTATTGAACTAGAATTGAAAGTGTTAGTTATTAGTTGTCAAATGTCAAGGAGGGATGGAGCATGATGTCCATCATGGCATCTAAGAAATCAAGATAAATGCATGATATGGATCATGGCATTTGAAAACAAAGACAAGCAGCAAGCATATAAATCAAGAATCAAAAAGCATACAAGGGTGGCCAAGGGACCAAGGAAATAAGGGACATGAGCACATGTCACTCATATTACAAATAAAACATACAAGGCATGTTCAAATTCCACATACACATACCATAGAAAAAGCAAGATTGGCATGAGGGCCATAGGCACATAAAAGAGTGCAAGGGACATTAGAAAATGTCCAAAGGTAAATGTTGTCAATCAAAATTTCACCCCTATTAAGGTATTTTTAGGCCTTCATAGTCTGATAAAACATGGAAATAGTTATATGCTATGGGTGACCTAATTGATGGATTAAATCTCTAGATTATAAGGGCTAGCTCCCTTTGGTGTATCAATTAAGATCTTCGCTCTATGATACAAACTACCTAGGAAAAGAGATAAAGAAAACTTGAAATAAAATCCTATCTAATGATGATGATACACCTAAATGATTGGTTGATCTACTTAATTAGAGCTCCTTAAAACACTGATTTAGACAAGAAAAAGGATGAACTTTCAACTCTAATGAATTTTCATGAAAAGGTTCTATCTTGTGATCAAAGCTTGAGGGAAATGATGGAATAGCCCTAATTCAAAGCACCAACCAGCCACTTGCATCCACTATAAACTTAGCTTAAAAACATCAAACATGGAACATGACCTACATAAATTAATCAACTATGTTGCTAGGTAAGAATCAAGACTTGACAAGGAAGAGAAATTATTTCACTTATGTAAATCACTGACATGAATACACTATACCAGCATTCTAGAAAATAAAAATAGTCCTTCAATTAATCTAAAAAATGTTACAAACTCAGTCTTTGGTAGAATTTTATCTTACCAAAAGAGGGATACAATTCAAGGCTAAAAATCCAACTTATATAGAAAAATACAAAACAACCAAGAGGTGGCATTAAAAATAAAAGAAGAGGACAACTTCCACTTCAACCCAAGTCTAATTTTTGTTATGCCAAGATAACAAATCCTTATAAATTTATCTTTTCTTTTCTTTTATCTTACATGAAAGACCCTTTGGCATTGAAAATGGATGATGGGCTCAAGCTTGGACTAACCTTAAACTATGCATAATGCTACGCCAATCTATAAAAATGGACTTCTTTTTGAACTGCTTGAAATAAGAGAACAATATCCTTTACATGAAATTAATTCTAATGTCAAACTTAGAATTTTTTTTAAACTATTGAACTATTTGAAAACCTTCGATTGGAAAGAATGCATGCATGAAATTCACATTAAGATCTCCAACATTAAACAACTTGAGTCCTTCATGCAAACGAGTCTCCATTTTTTTAGAACTGAAGGTGTCATGTTGAAATGGTTATACCTAGATGTGTCTAATCCTATTTGGACCACTTTGCATGTTGTATAATGTGTTAACCTATTCATTGGCTACTATTCATTGGTTGTTGGAACCTCTTGTATTTTATAGTTCTTTGTCTCTATATGTATTATATTAATGTGGAGTTTCTTTTGGCTTTTCCTTCAGATTATCTCTTCATCTATTTCTTTGGCTTCTTTATCTATCTTTTTCCCATGGGCCTTTGTTTTGGTCTCTTTTGGATAATTTGTCCCTCTCTTTTCTATGGACTATTTTTCCTTGGGAACTTTTCTAGACCTTTTATTTGGGTTATTTCCTTATTTATTTCCTACAGAGATTTTGTGATGATCCTTTCTTTTGCACAATTTGTCTGAAGTAAATCTATCTTTGGCCCCTTCTTTCCAATTTCCCCTTGACATATTTGGATTGCCCTTCAAAATTTTGTAAATGACCTCTTTTAAAGGGAAAGTAACCCTTTAGAATTCTTGTTAATGTCATTTTCTTAAGGGCAGGTAACCCTTCAAAATTATTGTTTTGAACCTTCTTGAAGGGCATATATCCTTTGGTATTTCATAAAGGACCTTTTCTAAGGGCTAATATCCCTTCAAACTTCTTGTTTTAAACTTTATTGAAGGGTATATACCCTTCAATATTTTTTCAAATGGTCTTTTTCTCATGGACAAGTTTTGTGAAGGAATTAGTTTGAATAATTTGTCTGAAGGAATTCCTTCAAACTATTTGAAAAGTCCTTTAATTTATTTCTTTTCCTTTGGATTTTACTTTCCTCGGGTAAATATTTTGAAAGAATTCTTTCAGACAATTTGTCTATAAGAATTCTTTTAGACCTTTTGTCCATCTCTTTGCCTTTAGACAAAATGTCTGTGGCCTTCTATTTCTTTCTTGTGTCTTTCCTTTGGCTTTTGGCTTAGGGCACTTTACCATAGAATTGGCCCTTAGGCATGTTACAAAGTGACCCTTTGGGTTTTTGAAACTACCTTTTGAACTTTTGGAAATGTCCCTCAAAACTTATGAACTTGCCTTCTTCTAAAGGGCACATACCCTTCAAATTTTTTGTAATGACCTTTCAAAAACTTGAAAATGGCCCTTCATCCTTCTTAAATGTACCCTTTAGACTTTGTCTTGGTCCACTTGTAAAACCCTTCATAAAAACTATCAAGACCTCCAGGGTTTTTGTGAAGAACCTTCTTGAAGGGCACATACCCTTCAATTGTTTTGTAATGACCTTTCAACAAATTGAAAATGGCCCTTTAGCCTTATTAAATGTGCCCTTCAGACTTTGTCTTGGTCCACTTCTAAAACCATTCAGAAAAACTGTCAAGCCCTTCAAACTTTTTGTGAATAACCTTCCCAAAGGGCACATACCCTTTGGGAAACTTGTAAAAGGACTCTTTTCCTTGAAAATTCCCTTTGATAAAATTGAACAGATCCCTCATCAATTTTGAAGTGGTCCTCTTACAGAAAGAAAGGACCTTTAGGTTTTTCTCTAAGGTCTTCTTCTCCTAGTGACCCTTTAGACAAAAAGTCCAGAGGATTTGAACCCTTTAGAACTTTGACATGATCTTTACCCTTTTGAGAAGAACCTTTCTTCTTTTAAAACCTAAAGTTATCTTAGAATTTGTTCCTTTCATCTATTTAAATCAACATCTATTTTTTCCCTATGGGGTAAAATTATTAATAGTAAATACACATGAATAGAAGAAAAGGACATTGGTAAATGTCCTAAGGCACACACAAAAGACAAGCAAGAACTAGAAATGTAATCCAACAAGCTATGCTAAGTAAGAAGAGAAATCATGTAATAAATGGAAAGATAGAATCACATCTAACTAATCAAATCAAGAGTGAAAGTATGCAATACATGTTTAGTACAAGATTAGGTATATTCTAAGAGATACATAAGTGTTAGATACTAGTGAAATGTTGATATAGTAATCTATGTAATCTAGTAAGTAATGTACATCAACATGATAACTTAGAGTGTGTAGTGTAGGAATGACATAACCTGGATTGTGTAGTCATGTAGAAGTAGGATGCCCCCTTAATGGGTAAAGTGAATTATTCAAGGATATGGATGTCACTACACACACTCAAAGAAGATCAAGTGAAACATGGTAATGCAGATAAATCAACAAACAATAGCATGAAATAGCAAATGTAAGTCCTAGCATAGTAGTAGCAATGTAAAACATGGATGATTCATACAATCAAAATGTTTTTGGATATATTTGAATGTTTTTGGATTTTGAAATGTTATATTGTTTTATGTTTTTTAAATTTTGAACTATGTGCAATCAAGCAGAAGAGAGTATGTACAAGCATGTAAAGAAAATAGTATGTACATGATAATAAAAAAGAATAGGTTGGAGGGGAGAAGGATCCAAGTATGGAACCTATTGGGGATGGAAATAGAGGAAAAGGCCATGGCCATCATTAAATTATTTGAGATCATCATCATAAGTATCATCATATGTTGTAAATGTTATTATTATAGTGTCATCATGCTAAAGGTGAACTGAAGGTTGCTTTAGTGGTGGAGATGCTGACTCTACTCTAGTGTGTTTAGTCCTGCTAATAGATGACTTAAGTAGAAGTGGTAGAGTTAGTGCTACTAATGGTGCCATAATTTGAATAATTTCTTGGTATTTTAGTTTATCTAATATCTATTTTAAATTTGTACATGAGTTTGGAAAAGTACAAAATGGGTGACCATCTTGATGTGATAATCTACTGATAGATTTGTGTCATACTTTAGCTAATGTGATCAATCCATGATTAAGTAGTACATGTAACATAAATTATATTTTATGTTGTGTGTCACCTACTTGGATCTAAATAATTGGCTCTATATATGTAGAGGTAACCATGTGAATTGTATGTGCCAAGTGATTTGTTTGTGGTCATGAATGTGGAGTATATCCTACAAGTGTAGTGTGAGATGTTAAAAGTGTTATAAGATGTGTTATGAGACCTCTAGATTGATATTGATACTCTCTTGGGCCAACTGGTGTAAATATCAATCCACACAAATAGTCATCTATGAGTGTGGGTGTCATATCATCATTTTAAGAAGCCTATGAATCTATATCAACATCATGTACATATGGTAACTTAGAATTTACCACAAGAGGTAACTATGATATAGGATTCATAGTATCTATAGTACTGGAAGATGGTACTACTACAAAGGTATCTATAATTGGTGGAGTAACCATGGAATAAACTATAACTATTGGTACTACTATCAGTAATGGTGAATGTGTAACATGGATTAGAACTATGACTGAAGGAGTAGCTAGGATAGCTAAAGCTACTATGACTAGAAAAATATCTAGAGCTAAAGGTGTGACTATAAGTAGAGGAGTGTGAGAAGTGATAGTCTCTCCAAACTCATATGTATGTATCTAATCAAGAGAAATTTTATGAGGTGGTGGTTGTATTATGAGATATGGTGCTCCATCTAGTGAGATAGTTGAAGATGACTCTATAGTTTAATAACATTTGAATGGTTAGTTGTCTATTATACATTTGTATAGATATCCCTCATGGATTAATTTAATACATTGATGGAGAGTAAAAGGAATGACCCCCATAGTATGTATCCAGGGTTGTCTAAGTAAAATATTATAGTGGAGATGACCTGACATGACCTGGAACTATGTAGAGAGGGTTTTTGGTCCCATCATGATATCTAAAATAATAGTGCCCAAGGTCTATCAAGGTATATCATCAAACCCTTAAATTTTCTTATATGATTTTTACATGGATGCCAAATCTATGCCTAGGGCTTTTAAGAATGTGATATTACATATATTCAATCTGAAACCACTATCAACAAGAACTCTCTTAAATGCGCTAGTTTTGACTTGAACTTGTATGAAGAGTGGCAAATTTTTATCAATAAATGTCTAAGAAGGCATGTCCTCACTATCCAAATAAATTACATCTTATATAGTTTTTAAACTATTGACCAGTGATGTAAAATAAAAAGGTTCTAAATTAATCAACATAGAAGTTTGAGTGAGTACCTGATAAAGAATTTCCTTGAATATATTAGCTTTTTGAAGTAGTTCTAACATGGGAATATTAGCTGGAGTGTTTCTTATTTGATCAACAATGTCATATGCCTTATACAAATCTTCTTATGTGGGTGGGTTGGGCCTGGGATGGGTAGGAATATAAGGATGATGGGGCCCCTGTCTAGGTGGAAATGGCATATAATCATGTTGAGTAATAGCTCTAACTACATTATATACTATCTGTATAAGATTAGTAGTAGTTATGGGAGGAGAGTGAAGATAATCAATGGGTCAAGGTGGTGGAGGGAAAAAGGGTGTCAACTAGGCTCTTTGGTGATGGGTAGTGACCTAGGGAAGAGAAAAATGGGCCATGCAACATGACTCAACATGGGGTAGAGGCTCCAAGGGAGGTGATGCAAAAGAGGTATTAACATGTTTAAGAATAGCATACTTAACATCATCCCATATAATGAAAAATAAGCACGAAATGCAAAGAATGAATCTTTTTACTAACATATGATAGACTTCATCATTCATGTACATGATAGGGCCCATTATGGTTTCCTTATTATTTGCAAGAAATTTAAGAAAAGTTTGTAAATAAATGAGAAACATTTTTTCAATTTGAGTATGGATGTAAGGTGATACCTCAAGAAGCAAAATGAATGCTAGTACATGCAACTAGGGATGTTTCAAAAATATTTTTGAAAAATACTATGAATTTCTAAAATTTGAAGTGATTTTCTGATTTTAATATGCAACTAAAAATTCAAAAAATGATTGGAAAATTACTATAAAATTACAGGGAGCTTAGTTGATGCAACTAGGGTTTGAAATAAAATATTTTTGAAAATTTACTATTGAATTTGAGAATTTGAATTAAATTTCTAATTTATATATGTAAGCAAAAAATTAGGGAATTAGTGGATTAATACTAGAAAATTATTGGAACCTAGTGTATGCAACTAGGGTTTGAAAGAAATATTTTTGAAAATTTACTATTAAATTTTAAAATTTGAGATGAATTTTTAATTTTAATGTTCAATAAAAAAATTTAGAAATTTATGGGAAAAATCAACTTAGGACTTTACCCTAGGGTTTTTATGCAAAATTCAAAGTAAGTCGAGTTCATTAAATTATTTATTATTTTTGGAACATTAGATGTTTAATTGCTAAATAATAAGTAGGTATGAGTCGATAAAATTAGTAAATAATATGCAATAATTAAGCCACTAATTTATTTAAACAAGTAGTACTTTTGCCTTTTTGAAAATAGTAATGAGTGAGAGAAAATATGACTTAGCTTATTTTGGGCTATTACGGTTGAGACAAATTCTAATATTAGAGGAACATGACTTGAAAGCTATCACAAAATGAGATCTAGACTTTGTTCTATGATTGGATAGGACTGTCAAAAATAGGACAACCTATTGTCCAGTGCTATAGTACTAGTCTTATCATTTTTTACCAAACTACTCATAAAGATATGACTTTTCTAAGCTTTGTTCATAACATTTGTGTGAGCCTATGTACCAAATTTCAAATCCTCACTATCAACAATACTATTGGTAGAGCTGATTTTTCATGTGTTTATGTATTTTATGTAATTAAATAAAACTTTGGATAATATGGAAAAGGGGTTAGTGTGTAAAGGATACATTGGACGTACTTCACACCATATGTGTGGGCATGCTACCTACATACCAATACTCTAGGGAGGGATCAAGCTATATGTAGTTCTCCCATTGAAGTGTTTAGTGTAATAATATGATAAAAATGTAAGTAAATATAAAATAGAGTGTACTTATAATGACTAGGGATTGGTATAAAGGTTTGAATAAGATTAAAATACTATTAGATGGTTGTATGAAGAGAATAGAGAAGAGTGCTTGAGTAGTCTTGCTTGTATTCTTGCTTCTCTCTTGAAAATGAGTGTCAACCCTTCTAAATGGACTTTTAATGACATTTTATATGGGATTTAATGATCGTGGGTTAAATGAATTCATGTTAGGCTGACATGAATTAGGATAAGGATCTAGGAGAATATGACCATTTAAACCAAATTTGCACTTAGACAATAGTGTTATAAATAGGACACCTTGAGTTTCAACATTGTAGTCACAATTTAGGTTCTATTATCCTTAAGGTAGAATACCTAGGTGGATGGATTTGTCATGGAAAGATCAACCTGGGTCAGTAAGGGTTCAGTCTAGAAGGCTATAGATGACTAAGAAATTATGAAAACATGCCTAAGAGGGTAAAAAAGCAAGAAAAAAGGACCTATGGAGTTGGTTTCATTATCCATATTTAAGTTTCCAAATTTTGCATTATATATGACTACACAAGGTATTTTTAAGTTCTAAGTATGGCTTATAAGTAGAGGCATGTTTTGCAAAGAGACCTAGTATGGACTCATGAGGGGTCAAAGTGAGTTTCCAAGGTGATAGAGCTCAAGTGAGATTTTATAGAGATGTGAGAGGTTTTTTCAAGAGTGATCATGAAGTTTCAAGTCTTGATTTATATTATAAATCATGAAAATGGATATTTAGGTCCCTTCAATGCTAGAATGGATTGTTTCAGACCTGAAAAGAACTTTTTGATATTTATTGGCATGTGTGACTATTGCATGGGAATCTAATATCTTGGGGAAATATGGAAAAGGGTCCTATAATTTTTTTCCAATAATTAGGAGTTAGTTTCAAGGGTAGACCTTTATGAACAACTGTTAAGAATGTAAATTGATCTAAAACCCTACTAAAACCCTCATAGTGACTCGATATGGAAGATCGTGTTGGAAATGGATAAAATAGATTAGATGACCTATTTTAATTTTTTCATTAGGTATAAGACTCTCCCAAGTACCTATATGTGGCATTGGTATATCAAATGAGTGAGTGGAAGCTATAAGAAACCCCTTATTTCTCATAAATTTGGTATAACAGGAAAGGTTGATGGATTCAAAGTTATAAAATGGATGGAGGTTGAATTTTTTGACTTTTACTTCATTTTCATTGTGGTTTATAATCAAGTTACTAATATAAAATATTATATACTTGTCATGGAATTTGATATGTCACTAAAAAGGCCTAGTGAGGAAGACAGTGAGAACTAGGAGAATGAGATTAAGGATGAGTTTTCATAGATTATGAATGGAACCAATTTCATGGAGTTATTTTTAAAGACCTATAGAACATGTCCATATGGGTTATATGTTTTTTATGTTATTTAAAATTTTGATAATGTTTTTCATAAGATGACTTATTTAGTGAAGATGTGATAATGAAGTGTAAGGTTCAGAGATTGGTCTATATATTCCATATTTGTAATTATACATTATATATTTGTATTTTAATATATTTCAGATATATCGAAGGATCATAATCATTCATCAATACTTTTTTATTGTGTCTACATATGTTTTTGAATATAAGTTCACCATGATTGTTTCTCAAGGTAGAATGATAGTTATGGGTATGCAAGATGGAGTGAAGAATTTGAGACTCTATGATAGTATTTAATGCATCTAGTTCACTTTTTTATGTTTTTTTGGATGTATATTATCTATAAATTATTTATATAATGTTGATATTTAGTTTAAGAAGTAGCAATTTGGAAGCCAAAAGCACTTGTCTGGCTAAGCAAGAACTATGAAAGAGAAGGACAAGAAATTAGTCTACAATACCAATGGTTGATAGTAGAAATTTTGATATATATATTTGATGATGCTCTATATATCACATAATAACTATTAATTTGAATGATAATTCTTGGAATTTTCCTTACAGGAATTGAAAACAATGTTCATCATGACTGTATTTTCAGGGTTTTTGGTAGTTTTTTATATGTTAGTGAGATTGATGTTCCTATGGCATTATGACTAGTTTGGAAGTGTAAAAAGAATGTGGTGATGTATAATATATTCCATGGGATATTATACATAAATTTTGAGTTTTTTAAATAGCCTATGTTAATGGTTGAGATCAAATTTCTTGTGATTGGGTTTTGGAGCATTCAAACAATTTTGAGTGGTTATGTTACAAGAGTATGTTAGAGGATTTAAACCATATGTTTGAGTGTTTAAATACCATGGTAATGACACTAATATAATTAATATTATATCCATGTGATTTAAGGGTATTGTTTCTTGATAAAATTGATTATATGCTTCAATTTTTGTTGACAGACTTTCTGGCAATGAGGAGGCCTAATTGTGAGTAGGTCTAATGGTGTGGTTCAAGGAGTGAATTAGACTAAAAGGTGGTATGTAAATAAATTAATGTTATAATGGGTCTTTTTGATGTGTATGTTATGTTTTTATCCATTTTTTGAGTCTAAATAAGTTTCAATAAGAATATATGCAATGTGTTTCTTGAAATAGACCTAATGCATTAGGTCTCTAAGTAGGCCTAAAAAAAGAAAGATGTATAAGTGAGTTTGGCCAACCTAATGATGATATTATTTTTATTTATTCATATGCTTAATGTGTATTAAGACATTTTTAAAATCTGAACCTAATGGATTAATGTCTTGGCTGACCAAGAGTGTGAGTGATCTAGTGATTGGTATAAGTATAAGACATAATAGGCCTATTTGGGCTAGTCAAGGGATGAGAGTGCAAGTGAATAAAATTACTCTTTTATGAGTGAAAGGAGGTCACTTATACCATTAAATAAGATAATAATATTAGTCATGAATATCCAATAGAATTTTTGAGTGTGATGAGCAAGGTCATATGACCTAAATCTACCAAGAAGTGGGCTAGTTGAGCGAAAAGATATAATAGGTTGTTTGAGAGAGATTTAAGAGTGTTAAGAACAAAAGAAGAGGATAATCATAAATTGAATGATAAATAGGTGTCCAAATTTATTATAGGTTCTATGTTATTGATTTGGTGTTGATTTACCTAGGGGGTTGGTTCTTCTTTACAATTTGGTGCTTGCTAAAGACTAGTTGAGTGGGTGTTTAACTAGGTAGGGGTTGGTGATCCTTGTGAAGTTGGTGATTAAATAAATTTAGATATTTTCATTATATTATTGTATTCCATTTATAGTTTTTAGTTTGTTTTATCCCCCTTGATGATATCACACATATATGATGTATTTTTTGCTTTATGTTCTTATTTATACATTGGTTGATCTATAATGAATGCTTAATAAGTGATAAGTGGAGTTGAATGATTGTTTTTGAAGATAGTGATTCACCCCTCCCCCCCCCATCTCATCAATTTTGCTTCCAACAATTGGTATTAAAGGAAGTCTTTTTGGAGAGGGATAACAGCCTAAAGGTGATCCTAAGAAGCACAAGCTTGAATTATGATGATGATAGTGTTTATCATGATTATAATGATGGTATATCAAAGAATGGTAGTACTGATAGCGTTGAATAAGGAGAAAAAGAATGATAATATAAGACATGATCAACACTTAAACCAAGGTGATTTATGTGTTACTGTAGGACATCAGTAAAATATGAAAGAATGCTAAAATTATTATTTACCAACTTAGAAGGATTATGTAGAAGCCAAATCAAAGGTCAAACCTAAGTTGATAGTCTAGAATGACTTTGAAGACATGTTGAGAGAAAGTTATAGGTCCAAATATACTTTATTAATGTTTTTTTGAGGTCTTAACATGGATTAAATAGGTCAAGGCATCAAGGTGTCTTGCAGAACTTTATTTTAGGCCTTGTAAGAAGGTATGTGCAGATATCTTAGTGAAGTATGTAAGCTGGTGTGATGTTTTGGTGAGCTTAGACAAATTTTTTTTAAGGTTTTCATCAAATTTTTAGTA